>CM070874.1:30394861-30939861 GCA_036365515.1 Torymus aiolomorphi
CAGTAATGGTTGTAGTTCCCTCGCTGCACCAGATACTTGTAACAACTAGAGGGCAAGGACTAGTGGAAGCCTTCACTCGTTTTACTGCTGGAAACAGCCCCAGCATAAGAGTCGCTGAGGGTTATAACACTGTACATATAGCCTTTGGTATAAGAACCATACAAGGAAAGTTGAGCACCGAAAAACCACATATAACTAATAAATAAACCACCCAGACAATATTTTCACACCCAAGAAACAGTCTGCAGCAGTATTCGTTGTTAACACTCTCCTTCAGTTGCCGCATAGATACCTGCGAGAATATTTCGTAATTGAGATTGTATAAGTATATGTAGTTAGGAACACTTGTGAGCAGCTATATAGTCCCCACCTTTCGGTAGAACTGAATAAAATTAAACTATGTTTTTTATTAATCAAGTTTAATAAAACAATAGTTTTTCTCATATAATTCAACAGAATTTGACTATTCACCAAAATTTCAAGTACAAAAGTTGTGGATAACATTGAAACAAAACTTTTTCTTCTATATATCGTTTTCATAAATAAAATTAAATAAAAACGATTTCGATAAAAATTATGTTTAACTATGTTTTTAATTTTAAATATACTTGCAATCATATCAATTAGTGCATATTAAATTTATATACATTATAGACTATATTTAAAAAGTTATCTAAATATAATTAAAAAAAGAAGAGAATGAAGAAGAAGAAGAAGAGAAGAATTGAAAGTTATATTCAAAAAGAAGAAATAAATGTGTAAAAGTAAATGGACAATTTTTATTTATTTAAACTTTACTGTAGATGTATTTGTTTACTTTAATCATAAAAACGATAAATAAAGTATTACAATTTTTACAATAATTAAAGTATAAGGATCTTCTGAGCATTGCGGTCGTGCCTATTATGTAAAAACGAAGTCTCTACATAGGGAGGGGGCGAGCGACAAGCGAAGCGAGGAGCAGGTGTGTGTGTGGTGGCGAGGGGGGGGGGGGTTGGCGTGCCGAAGACACGCAGAGGGGCCCGGACCCCCTAGTTTTTTAGAAGGCTTTGAAAAGCTGAGCCGACAAATTCTTTGCCACGGTTGGATTGTAAACACACCGGTACTTGCGGGCTCGTTCTGTCTAGAATTTTTTCGAACGGGCCGGCAACATTGCGCGCTGTTTTGTCGCGCAATGGTTCGATCCACGCATACTTGTTGAGCACATCCACAACAACGAGAATATAGCAGAAGCCGTCGTTATAGTCTTTTATCGAGGTTAATTGTAGTAAATCACACTCCCAAAGGTCGTCCACGTTCGTGGCGTAGCAGCGCAGTCTCGGAAATTTTCATTTTATAGGATGACGAAGCGTACAGGCGTCTTGATTGCCATGCGTATATTTTAGCCATCTCATCGGATTTACCTCTCTTTTTATTTATGCGTACAAGATTTCTTGCAACAGCGTATCCTGCCTCGTGCGAGAGATCGTAATCCTGCCTCGTGCGAGAGATCGTAATCTCGTAAGTAGATAAGCTAGGCCGGTTCTGGAGCAATTCAGGTCGTGACCTGTTGCTCCAGAACCGGCCTAGGTTCTGGTATGGGTTAATGGCTCCCCGTGCAGTTACGGGTGCTCCAGAAACCCTAGGCCGGTTCTGGAGCAACAGGTCACGACCTGAATTGCTCCAGAACCGGCCTAGGGTTTCTGGAGCACCCGTAACTGCACGGGGAGCCATTAACCCATACCAGGTGCTGCTCCAGAACCGGCCAAGGGTTTGGGGGAGGGGGAGGGGAGGGGGGTGGTGGTGTCGCATGCACCAGGAGTCGATAACCCATCCCCGCGAATCGGGGAATCGGTGCGGCGGGTGACAGCTCGCGACCAAACGACTGCGCACATCGGACTGCGGCGGACGGCCAGCGGCGGGCGGCGAGCGGCGGGCGGCCTGCTGCTTGTCAGCCTGCAGCACTCGGCCAGCCGTTCTTATCTACTAGTAAATATTTAGAACTTTTTATATCCCTTTTGCTCGGGCAATGAACAGGTGTTTGTGGAAATTTTTTCCGAACATTTTTTCCACTGCGACTTTTTTTTATCGTTTTGTATCAGTTGTTGTTGCTCAGGAGCAACGGTCGAGCTGCTTCGACCCATTATTAGGGAATGAAAGCTTCTAACGACCGCAACACGCTTATATAACCGAAGCCTTGACTAACTTTTCTTGCGAGAGCCATCTAGCGGTCAGAATTTGAAGGAGGATAAGAGCCCCACCTCGCCCCTATCCTGTGAGGTTCTACCTGTCTATCAACCTCTCCATTATCCTTCAAATATTTTTTTTATTCGGCATTCTCTTCCATGTTGTACACTCCATTATGGTTAGTACCATTGCGAATATTTAAAAGTTTTCACGAAAAAAACGCCGGAGGGTGGATTCGAACTCACGATCTCTAGATTACTGAGCAACCACCTTACCACTCGGCTATCGAGACATATGTATTCTCATAGCTTAATTTATATTCTTATAGCGCGATGCCTTCACGGTAGTGCCGTCGGTAAGGTAGAACACTGTAGGTAAATGAATATACTCTACCGATAAACATTAATATTTTAATATAAAAAGTTTTCATGAAAAAAACGCCGAAGGGTGGATTCGAACCTACGATCTTCAGATTACTGAGCAGCAACTTTACCACTCGACTATCGACACATATGTATGCTCATAGCTGAATTTGTATCTAATAGCACGCGCAAGGCCTCAATGTTCACGGTGGTAAGGTATAATACTGTATTAATATACTTTACCGATAAACATTAATATTTAATATAAAAAATTTTTAAGAAAAAAAAAAAAATCGCCGGAGGTTGAATTTGGACTGACGATCTTTAGATTACTGAGCAGCCACCTTACCACCAGTCTATCGAGTCATTTGCATACTCATAGCTGAATTACGAGGACGCTGCGCGCGCAAAATATTTTGCACAATTTTGAGGTTATGAAAATTTTGTATATAGCATATGATTCTATGTTAAAAAAGTAATAATCCCCCTATTGGAATACACCCCCAAAATTTCATCCTTTTTTCGATCCGAGCGCTCCTTCTCGAGTTATAAGCAAAAAACAAAAATTTCTACCCCCACCACCGATTTTGGAAATTCCGTCAACGTTATCGGATAATATATTAAAAGTATGTCCTCCCTATTGTTACGCTCCCCAAAATTTCGTCCGTTTTTCGATCTGAGCATCCCTTTTCGAGATATAAGCGAAAAACCAAAATTTCTACTCCCACCACCGATTTTTGGAAATTCCGTCAACGTTGTCGGATAGTATATTAAAAGTATGTCCCCCCTATTGTTAGACCCCAAAAATTTCGTCCGTTTTTCGATCCGAGCGCTACTTATCGAGATATAAACGAAAAATCAAAATTTCTACCCCCACTACCGATTTTTGAAAATTCCGTCAACGTTGTCGGATAGTATATTAAAAGCATGTCCCCCCTATTGTTGCACCCCCAAAATTTCGTCCGATTTTCGATCTGACCGCTATTTCTCGAGATATAAGCGAAAAACCAAAATTTATATCCCCACCACCGATTTTTTGAACTTCCGTCAACGTCATTCGATAGTATATTAAAAGTATGTCCCCCCTATTGTTACAGACCCAAAATTTCGTCCTTTTTTCGATTCGAGCGCCTCTTCTCGAGTTATAAGCAAAAAACCAAATTTCTACCCCCACCACCGGTTTTCGAAAATTCTTTCAATGGACAAATATGAGATCATGCGCATGTACCCCTCAGAGGTAGATAAAACGCCCCGGCTTTGTCAGGATGCGTACGGTAGGCCTTGAACAGGTTGCCTTAAAATTTTGATGCTTGTTCAATACTTATCTAAACCTAGGCATATGCCCTATTTTTCGAAGTATCATCCAAATAATGCTTCCGAATTTGACAGTCCCATATACAGACAGTGTAAATATTCATGGGAAAATTATAAAAAAAAATGGGCTGGCACCCGCCTGGCAACATGTTATGAACAGGCCGCATGACTCAACTGATTTGGTTAGGCGCGAAAATTTAAAATATTTAACTCATAAAATAGAAAATAGTTTGAGACTTTTGTATTATAAAAATAATACATATTCTTTTACGATTACTCCAACATTTTTGCATCACAGAAGTTTAAATTAATACTTTTTTAATATTTAGAATAGAAATGTAATGTATTAAAATATATATAGTGTGCGCTTGATTTCAGCTACTTTTCTCTTTTGAAAATAATACCTATGTTTGAATGCAAACTATTCGGGTCACATATGATTTATTTATAGTGTTTAGACCTTCCCAAAGTGAAATAAAAATTGCAGCAAATAGTTTATTTATTTGATTTCACAAACAATATTACTAACATATTACACAAGTAAAAAAAAAAAAATACGTAGGTGGTCCCTTTAGTGGGATAGGATTTGTTAGCAAAAGTGAGACAAACAGCCAGTAATAGGATAATTTCAGGTTATGCTAGTCTATATTAGATTTTAATAAGTTTTCAACACTCTACAAATACCTAAAAATAATGCTTTTTTTGCACGCAAATAATTATTGCAAAATTATAGTAAGAAAAAACATCATTGAACCACCTCTATTCAGAGTATAAGATGTATGTAGCGACTCATTTATATAATCATATCATAAACAGTTTATACATGTTGTTTGAGATTTCCATAAATTATAATGAGAACATGCTGTGGGTGTTTACAAAATAAATTGAGAGCCAAACACCTTCGTCAATTAAACTATAATATATTAAAATAACTATAAAATATAATGATGATTACATATTTACATGAAGGAGCTTTAAAATTGATTTAAAGTTGATATAAAAGTTTTTTCAAGAATAAGTATAAAATGTGTGAGATGTTACAATAAATAGTTGAGTGTATGACTGTTACAATTTGTGTGAGTATTGGTGAGTTTGCTATTTGAGTGTATGAGTTTTCTGCGTGACGTTGCGAACCACTGATGAGTGTACTAACCATACAATAAGCAACACAATCAATTATTATTGAATTGATTGTGGTTGAGTTTTCAATGAGATGACACGATTAGGTATTACTGACCTAATCGTGCCTGAGTATTTCCCGCTGTACAGCTTGGTTATGTTTTCCGTGTAGCAGCGCACCTTCGTATAAAATGGCCGCATGTATTTGAGTTGTTACCTTATCATACGTAGAGGTTATATTAATCTTTACGCTCATGAGTTGGTCCCGTGATGGTGATTCCGCAATGAAGCTGAGCAGCTGAGAAGAACCGTATGTTGAGCATGATTACGAAAGATGAGATAAGCCGGTGAGATGAGTGTGAGGATGCGAAGCAGCCGATGAGAGAGGCCATATCAGCAATCCTGTTGAGTTTGGCGTAGCAGTTGCTGAGATGTGTCGCCTCGTTGCTAGCTTCCTGGGTTGCGCACTGCGACACAACCCGCCGTGTGAGAAGTTTCCCTGTGAGACCACTAGTGAAGCCTCCTCCTTGAGAGCAGCCTGCAAAGTGCAGCAGATGCCGCTTGAGTATCACCGCCGTGTGAGAATCACTGCCGCACTAGAAGATGCCGCACGAGCAGTCCAAGCACTTAGTGGCAAGCACGTAATGGACTATACCGTGTGAGAACTGATGCTGTCTGATCGTAGCTGCGTGAGCCGATGCCGCATGACATTCATGTGGAGAGAGTGAGAAAGATCACACCTGAGTTCATCCGATGAGAATTGCCGAGGATGTCCGCACTGAATCTCCACGTGGCCCACCGCTACCGGAGTGGAGCCTGAGAAGAGCAAGAATGCCACACTTGAGTCCATCCGGTGTGAGAGCTGCCGAACTTGTGCACTGAAACTCTCCACGAGGCCGACCGTTTCAGAGAGAGAGCCTGACTGTAGTGAGAACCCCGTGTGTGCCGGCCATGCGGCCTCTTGGCGAGCACGCCGACCAGACAAAGAGATGAGTAGAGTAGACCGTATGTTCCCAAGGAGTGAGTCAAATCACCATCTCTCTCATTTACATGTGTAAGCATGAGAGAAACAGTATAATTTTTACCGTACTCGGCTAATCAGTGTAGTGATTCAGCTGTTCCGCAGAGAGCAGCTGATGAGTGCTGCCGTCGCGCGGCCGCCTGCTGAGTTATCCCTCAGTCGCGCAACCGCGGGAAATTCAAAACTTGATATTTCCCAAACATTCCGCCCGCCATCAACCGATAGGTTGATTAAAATTCCGATGATGCTGGTCCGATGGCGAGTTGCTGACTTCCGAGTGGATTGAGAGGTCGCCGTCTTGAGTTTCTTCTTATATGGTTGTTAGTTCTCTAATGAGGTAGTCCAATATCTTCTGTCCAATATCTATGTGAGGATTATCCGTATTGAGTACCAAGAACTCCACTTGATTTCGTGAGATGAGTGATGCCTTTTTGATGTTGATTGAGACCGTTGTTGAGACAACTTGCTGCCAGAGTTACTGAGTCATCCATGAAGGAGTTTCCCAACTGGACAGCTGAAATGCATTGACAGTTAGAAACCAAATGAAAGTTTGAGTTTAATACCTTGATGATGTGAACAAAGCCAACGTGAGTGTATCTTCTGAATCCTTTTGGAGTGGTCGTAACGGCTTTGAGTTGAGCAAACCTTCACTTGAGTCAGCCATGATGATGAAATTCCAATTTGAGAATAATGTTGTCTATGGTCTATTGGCGATGAAGTATTATTGATTTCACCACTGCTTTCCACTTACATCATACGAAATGCTGCAGCTGGGTTACCATCATTGATGAGAGTTGTATCAAGTTGGGTGTTTGTTGAGAATGTTGCGAAGGTAGTTCCCCATTTGAAATAAACCACATGTAAGCCGTAATGAAACCATTCGGATGAGTAGCCACTGATCATGTATGGATGAACTGCTGATGACAATGTTGTAAGAGAGCACACAAATACAAATCCAGCACTTGTATGTTTTGGATTCACACCCCTTCGATGAGTTGATGAGTGGTCCTGCTCAATTGATCCCAGTGTGAGTGAAGGGTGGTGATGGAGTGGTCCAGTGCCCTGGATAGTTGCCCCATGAGTTGCTGAGTCCGATGAGTCCGATACCTCGCACAAGTCACAGAATCCGGAATGAATGACTTGGCCGGAGGTCTGCTTCCAATAATCCAAATTTCCTGCCTGATGTGCGCAAGTGAGTTTTCTCGGTGCCACCGAGAGATATTGTTATGTGAGAATGCCGAATGATCAGTGATGAGTTGACTACACCATAGAAATGTAGCTGGAGGTTGAGTGATATTCTAGTTGAGGTTTTAACCGACCTTCTACGTAGATAATTCCTTTTGAGTGAATTTATGCAGTCAATCTATTGAATAGATGATTCCATGGGACTTGAGAATTTTCAGTATAGTAAGTTCAAGATGGAAATGAAATTGCTGAGTTTTCTCGATCCAGAAGAATTTTTCTTTGCTGATCAGATCAGCTGTGAGTCTCGTCTCTGTTGAATTTTCCCTTTTGCAGACGAGATCCCGTGAATTTTCCGAATGGGATGTGGCTGCAGTGAGTGTGACCTTTGCCTCTTTCTGGAGGGTGTTCCTCGTTTTATGTGTCTGCTTGAGATGGGCATGATGATTAATTGCCTTTGGTTGTTGGAATTATTCTTTAAGTGAGTGCAACCCTGGTTCCAACAGATTCCTTTCATCATGAGGCACGTGAGATTATGCGTATGCATACCATATTCTGATCTGTCCATGAATGAACATGAGCGCTTGGCAACTGAACATTGTCCAAACATACCTTCTGAGTAACCTTGCCGCTCTGAACTCCAACCTTGATATGGTGTTCGGGTTGAGTGTTGCCTTCCTTCTTGATGAGACTAGGAATAATAAGCCAATTGTGAGAAATGTGGTTTACCGTGGGGTGCTGTAGCCATTGCCTATTGCGAAGCATTCGAAAAGCCATAAGTTTTGAGAACTGAATCCAATTGAGTGAGATCTTCTCGAATTTGCAGCCATTCTTCGCAATTGAGTTAAACTTGTTTGTCCCATGAGCACTTGAGTAGCCACAGCTCTTGTAGGAGCATTTGAAAGAATAACCACAGATGAGATTGTCCATGCGGGATCGAATAGTGGTGAGTTTTGAAAGATAATTATTCAGTTGTGATTATTTCTTGAGTGAGCGGCAATATCATTCAGATGTGAATTTAATTGATAGTGAAATCCGTTATAATTTGAGTAATTTCGTGACGCAATCATCATAATCTATAGCTTGAGTTGCTGGTGAGTAATTCCTTGAGAAACATCGGCAAATTGAGTTTGCACTTTGGCTAATGAATAGCCGCCCGCAGTGCAGAACCCTGATAACTGCATGGCCCTTGTGCATGATTGTGTCCTTTCATGTAACTCCGCCGAAGTTGACATCCATATCCTTCCAAAGAGGATTGAGTCTGTTGCTCGCGGATTATTGGTTCTTTTTTTCGTCACCAGCTGAAGAAGAGTGCAGATATCCAAGTAACGTTGCTCGTGTTCCATATGTGACTTTTGCTTAAACGAAGTATGTGAGCTGCTCATCCATCCATAAAATGCGCAATACCATCCGTTGTAGATGCTATCATGATTGCAATTGACAGCAACTGCTTGAGGTACGCTTGAGCTTTGCCAAATGAGTTGTTCAGTACATCAGCTGAGGTTTGAGATAACCTTACTTGATGATTTGCGATAGGTTATATCACACTGCTCTTGATAAGGTTAGGTTGGTAATTTGACCATAATAGTCAGCACCTATGAGTACATCCACAGATTGAGATTTCCTAAAGGTACGATCTGCCAAGCGTAATTTCTGCGTATGGTTCCACATAAGCTGCTCACATTTCTCTGATATCAGAGTTGATAAGACTTGGCGAATAATGTGAGGCGTGATCCTAGCCTTGAGAGTTTTGTGGACGGGCTTTAAGTCTATATGAACCTTTCCTAATGTATGAGTTGATTCCGTACCTCCAATTTCAATGATTGGGATAGATGAGCGTTGCCATGGAGCGTTGAGTCTTCGAATTGCATCATTTGAAATAAATCATAATTCTGATTTTGAGTGGATTAATAATCCAAGTTTGTGAGGTGTCACCGGTGTGTTGTATCATTCCAATGCAGTTGCAATAATGAAAATTGAGTAAATGAGTGTTGCAGCTGAGTTGACCTTAAATGTCGATGATTGCACCAAAATCCAATTTTTGAGTAATGCCTATTCAATGTATTACTTTCGGTTGAGATGTCCTTGTAGAATTCCTGTGAGGCATCTTGCTGAGTTAACTGCTAAGGCAGCGCTGAATTTGTACGTCTACACAGTGATCCACATGTAGTGATGAGTTTCATTGAGGTTGTCCGTTTGAGAGTTGAGAGTGTCCAAGTCACTGGTGAGAATCGCATCCATGAGTCTGTCAATCTCCTTGGTCTCAGCATCCTCAGCCAATGATCCAATGCATGTAAACAGTTCAGTTAATGAGTAAAATGCACTGACTCTAATACACACCACAGCATGTTTTAATCCGGCTCGAAGGACCAAATGTTTGAGAATTCCATAAATTATAATGAGGACATGCTGTGTGTGTTTACAAAATAAATTGAGAGCCAAACACCTCCGTCAATTAAACTATAATATATTAAAATAACTATAAAATATAATGATGATTACATATTTACATGAAGGAGCTTTAAAATTGATTTAAAGTTGATATAAAAGTTATTTCAAGAATAAGTATAAAATGTGTGAGATGTTACAATAAATAGTTGAGTGTATGACTGTTACAATTTGTGTGAGTATTGGTGAGTTTGCTATTTGAGTGTATGAGTTTTCTGCGTGACGTTGCGAACCACTGATGAGTGTACTAACCATACAATAAGCAACACAATCAATTATTATTGAATTTATTGTGGTTGAGTTTTCAATGAGATGACACGATTAGGTATTACTGACCTAATCGTGCCTGAGTATTTCCCGCTGTACAGCTTGGTTATGTTTTCCGTGTAGCAGCGCACCTTCGTATAAAATGGCCGCATGTATTTGAGTTGTTACCTTATCATACGTAGTGGTTATATTAATCCATACGCTGCTGAGTTGGTCCCGTGATGGTGATTCCGCAACGAAGCTGAGCAGTTGAGAAGAACCGTATGTTGAGCATGATAACGAAAGATGAGATAAGCCGGTGAGATGAGTGTGAGGATGCGGAGCAGCCGATGAGAGAGGCCATATCAGCAATCCTGTTAAATTTGGCGTAGCAGTTACTGAGATGTGTCGCCTCGTTGCTAGCTAGATGCAGCAAGCCTTCCTGGGTTGCACACTGCGACACAACCCGCCGTGTGAGAAGTTTCCGTGTGCGAACACTAGTGAAGCCTCCTCCTTGAGAGCAGCCTCCAAAGTGCAGCAGATGCCGCTTGAGTATCACCGCCGTGTGGGAATCACTACTGCACTAGAAGATCCCGCACGAGCAGTCCAAGCACGTCGTGGCACGCACGCAATGGACTATACCGTGTGAGAACTGCTGCTGTATGATCGTAGCCGCGTGAGCCGATGCGGCATGACATCCATGTGGAGAGAGTGAGAAAGATCACACCTGAGTTCATCCGATGAGAATTGCCGAGGATGTCGGCACTGAATCTCCACGTAGCTCACCGCTACAGAAGTGGAGCCTGAGAAGAGCAAGAATGCCACACTTGAGTCCATCCGGTGTGAGAGCTGCGAGCATGCCGACCAGACGAAGAGATGAGTAGAGTAGACCGTATGAGTGAGAGTCGGCCTTGCGGCCTCGTGGCGAGCACGCTGTCCAGATTTTTTACAGCGACAGACTGAATGAGCACTTCCGTCTTCTTCCTCGTCTCGTTGTTCCCGAGGAGTGAGTCAAATCACCATCTCTCTCATGTACATGTGTAAGCATGAGAGAGACAGTATGATTTTTGCCGTACTCGGCTAATCAGTGTAGCGATTCAGCTGTTCCGCAGAGAGCAGCTGATGAGTGCTGCCGTCGCGCGGCCGCCTGCTGAGTTATCCCTCAGTCGCGCAACCGCGGGAAATTCAAAACTTGATATTTCCCAAACACATGTAATAAGTCTTATAAAATAATAAATGCTCAAATTTATTGTAGAAAATGGCAATGCTATTCGTTAAATAAATAAGTAAATACTACTCAATTATAGACACCCTACCTACTTAAAATTTAGCGAGGCACTCAATTTTCGTATCTTGAATAATAGTTGAATGTTTATAAACGAACTGAAAGTATAAACATTATTCAAAGAAAGAAAGATACATAGTTTTTTAGATGACTTTTATCGTTTTAAAATTCAAATGAATGAGGTGCTCGTTAGAATGCGAGTTAACTCGTGTATCAACAGTTATGAGCTTTAGATGATTGACTATTGGTTCAAGTATCTTTTTCGCTGCCACTGGATTAGTTTGCTCAACCCTTTCACTTTTCTCTCTTCCGTTAACATTATCTTCTCGAGATAATGGCGAGATACTTTTTACAGACGACTTTTCGAACATTCGAGCAATAAAATTATAAAATTTGTTACTCTTTAGTTTTCGAATCGACTCATTCACGCAATAGTGCTTTTTGTGAGCGCTCGAAACTTCAATAATCATACGATAATTATCAAAATCATCTGAATTGATAAGACTTTCATCCGGAAGTTTTTTGAATAGTAATTGCAGTAATCCTACGGACAAACGATAGTTTCGTTCCTTTATTTGGACAAAGTCGCCTTCAAATTTTATTGGAGAATTTCCGATCATAAGTAAATTTCCTCGCTTGTAAACACCACAAATATTATCGAGATATCTCCTAGAATTTCCGTTTAATTTCGTTACATAGTTCTTGACTAGTTTTGCAAATTTACGATTATTGGAGCTAGCTATTTTATTATGGTCAGGGCTCATATTAGATAGTTTGATTTCAGAAGTTTCCATATCATCAGCTGTATCCAGAGATTCAGCACTTTTTGTCAAACCTAATAAAGACTGTGATTTTTATACTACTGCATCCTGAAATTTGCTAATAACATCCCGTGTGTTTGCCATGTTTATGCTTCAATAGTTTAGCATCAACTGAATAAATATACCGCCAACATCCTTTTTATACTTTTATGCTATTATAGAGCAACACTTTCTATATCATACAGTCAAAACTTTTAAACTTTTATGCTATAGAGTAACACCTTTTTGAACTTTTATTCTATTATAGAGTAACACATTTCTATGTTATAGAATAACACCTTCTATGTCATACAGTTAAAACTTCTTAAACTTTGTGTCATAGAGTAACACCTTTTTTATGTCATAGGATAACACCTTTTTATGTCATAGAGTTACACCTTTTTCTTGTTATAGAGAAACACTTTTTTTATGTAATAGAGTAGCCCCTTTTTGAACTTTTATGATATAGAGTAACACCTTTTTGAACTTTTATACTATAGAGGAACACATTTTCATGTTATAGAGTAACACCTTCTATGTCATACACTTAAAACTTTTTAAACTTTGTGTCATAGAGTAACACCTTTTTTATGTCATAGAGTAACACCTTTTTATATCATAGAGTTACACCTTTTTCATGTTATAGAGAAACACCTTTTTTATGTCATAGAGTGACATCTTTTTTATGTTACAGAGTCATACCTTTTTTGCTTCCTCATAGAGGAAGCTTTGTGATAGTAAAAAAAAAGTTTATGAGATAATGTGTTAGAAATGTTATTTAGCAAATTTGGAATCGAAATACACTATTTTTAGAAAATTTCCGTATGGATGTGTGTGTGTATGTAGTTCCGTATACGCTGATATCTCATGATCAACTCGACCGATTTTAACGGGAGAGTGATCATTTTTTTAGATTTTGTTTCCACAATTGGGGTCAATATTCTATTTTTTTTAAATTTAATTTTTTTTTTTTATAGCCATTTTTTAATTTTCAAAATTATTTTTTTCGATTTTTTTAATATTTAGAACAAATATTGTTTATATATCATGAATTCTCTGTATGTAGGATAAAATTATCTATAATTTAAAAAAAAAAAAAGTCGGTAGCTATATTTCGTCATAAGTTATTGATGAAAACGTAATTTTTTGTAAATAGGTTATATTTCGAAATTAAAAAAGATATCAACATGAATATTTTTTTGGTTATAAAAGATATTAAGTACTATAACTTACTGAATTTTTAGGTTTTTTTATTCATTATTTTTTGAGAAAAAAAATAATTTATAAAAAAAGTGATTCTTTTTGTCGTTCAATAACTATAGTAAAATTGACTTAATCACTTTGAAATTTTTTGTAGGGGTAGATTTTGTATACCAATCGAGTGAGTTCTTTGGGCAAAAGGATTGATCCATAAATTACGAAGATATTTGAGGTTAAAGTTTATTTCAACTTTTTTTTTAATCGTAATTTCTCGAGAACGGCTCTATGTATCTAAATGGGGTGGGTGGTATTCGAAAGAGAATTAAATTACCTATATTTTCTAAAAAAAATTAATTCTCTAGCTATCACGGTTCTTTTGTTATTAACAAAAACGTAAAAATTGAAAAATGAAGAAAAATGAGTTTTTTATGTTCAACTATTACAAGAGTAAAATTGTCTTATTCGCTTCAAAATTCATTGTAGAGGAATATTATTGATAGTTCTCGGATGAGTTCTTTTGGCAAAGTGATGGGTTCATAAATTTCAGAGATATTTGAGGTTAAATTTTTCTAGACATTTTTAAAATCTATTTCTTGAGGATTAATTTATAATTTTTTTTTTAATTTACTTTATAATTAAATTTAATTTAATTTATAAAAAGATAATTTTAGTTTATAATATCTCTGAAAATTATGAACCCATCATTTTGCCAAAAAAACTCTGCCGAGAACTATCAATAATATACCTATACAATGAATTTTGAAGCGAATAAGACAAATTTACTATCGTAATAGTTGAACATCCAAAACCCTTTTTTTTTTAATTTTTAAATTTTTACGTTTCTGTTAATAACAAAAGAACCATGATAGCTAGAAAATTAATTTTTTTTAGAAAATATATGTAATTTAATTATGTTTCGAATGCTATAAATTACATTCAAATACATAGAGCTCTAAATATCAGTTGCAAATTTATAGGCAATTGTGATATATATTTTATGTATGTGAAATTTTGTGGAAATGTATAATCTATAAAAATTTGAATAAATTATCTTGGAGTTTTGTTATTTCTGTCTTTCTGAAGTATTAAATTTTAAATATTGGAATTAAAAATTAATTAAAGGAATCAGTAAATTAAGTTTGAGGAAGCTACGCGCTAATGAATTGGCAGCGGTTTTTATGTCATAGAGTGACACCTTTTTTATATTATAGAGTAACACCTTTTTCATTGCTATATAGTAACACCTTTTTGAACTTTTATGTCATAGAGTAACACCTTTTTATGTTATTTAGCATTATCTGAATAAATATATCGCCAATATCCTTTTTATAATTTTATACTATAGAGTAACACCATCTTGAAATTATCTGCTATTATAGAGTAGCATCTTCTATGTCACACAATAACATCTTTTTACACTTTATGTCATAGAGTAACACCTTTTTTATGTCATAGTGTAACACCTTTTTTATGTCACAGAGTAACACATTTTTATGTCATAGAGTGACATGTTTTTTATGTCATAGAGTGACGTCTTTTTTATGTTACAGAGTCATACCTTTATGTCATAGAGTAACAGCTTTTTTATGTCATAGAGTAACATCTTTTTGTGTCATAGAGTGACACCTTCATTGCTATAGAGTAACATCTTTTTGAACTTTTATGTCATAGAGTAGCACATTTTATGTTATTTAGCATCATCTGAATAAATATACATCCAACATCCTTTTTATATTTTTATACTATAGAGTAACACCATCTTGCACTTATCTGCTATTATAGAGTAGCACCTTCTATGTCACACAATAACATCTTTTTACACTTTATGTCATAGAGTAACACCTTTTTTCTGTCAGAGTGTAACACCTTTTTTATGTCATAGAGTAACACCTTTTTTTTATGTCATACACTGAGAGAAAGAAAAGTTGGGAGTACCGAACAGAACAAAGTTACGTCAACCGGACAACATTCGGTACGCTGTACCGGAGATTTCGGTAGCCACAACCGAACTACTCCGGCGTGACTATAGTAAACATAACCTCTTAAAATTTTAATAACATAAAATTATACGTTCTATCTTTGTTTATCTTTAAAAGGTTTACACTTATCATACTTTAGAGTAATTTTGTTAATTAGTTTCAACAATTAGCATAAACATTATAGATGAATTCTCAAATAATAACCGAATATTAGCACATTAATCATTAATAGTACTATAAACAAGATGGTAGGCGTTACTGAACTTTGTCCAGTGGCTACTACTGAATATGCCAATCCAAACTAATTCGGTTCCCTCTACCGAACAGTCCGGTAACCATAACTTTTCTTTTTTCTCAGTGTAGAGTGACACTTTTTTTTATGTTACAGCGTCCCACCTTTTTTATGTCATAGAGTAAGACCTTTTTATGGTACAGAGTAACACCTTTTATGATGACGTCTCTCTACCCATAAACTGTTCGTATACAATAAGTGGTGATGATGGCGGTGATGGTGGTGATGGCGTCTCCTTACCCGTAAGCTTTTCCTATATAATAAGTGGTGGTGATGGCGATGGTAGTGGTGATGGTGAGCTTACGACGGGGATAGAACCCAATCCTCCAAGCGAACGCTTGTATTAGTAGGTGCTCTGCCCAATTCAACTACTTTGCTGCAAAAGGTGTTACTCTCTGTTATAGAAGGTGTTCCTCTATGACATAAAAAAGGTTTTACTGTATAGCATAAAAATTCAAAAAGGTGTTACTCTATAGCATAAAAAAGCTGTTACTCTGTGACATAAAAAAGGTATAACTCTATGACAAAAAAGTTTTACTCTATAACAAAAAAGATCGATCAAATAAAAAAGGTGTTACTCTATGACATAAAAAGGTGCTACTCTATGACATAAAAAAGGTGTTACTCTGTAACATAAAAAAGATGTCACTCTGTAACATAAAAAAGGTGTTACTCTATAACATGAAAAAAGGTGTCACTCTGTAAGATAAAAAAGGTGTCACTCTATAACATAAAAGTTTGAAAAGGTACCACTCTATGACTTAAAAAGGCATTACTTCATAATATAAAAGTTCGAATAGGTGTCACTAAGCGGCGTTTTCTGAGCAGCTGCTGTATTTTATGAGTGAACATATTGCAAATTAAAGTTAATGGAGATATTGTAAGACAGGAGGGATGTAGGCCTGAACCATCGCCCACATCTGTGAGGTACTCCACTTAGTTAATACCTCTCCATAAAATATCTCCTCTTACAATATCTACTGAAAATCAACAGTCCCTGAAACTTCTTCCTAATCCACGACAGTAGTACGGCTTCATTAATTTAACATTATGTAGAGTACATACAGCCTTATTTTTCCATTGTGCATATAGTCACTTGTCTTGGTAAATCCTTAGCTGGATAATCACACTCTTGTAAATTAACAATTTGTTGGAAACCCTACCGCTTTTTCATCCATTGTTGTGTTATTTGATTTCTCACAATAATTCTAGTAGGGTGATATGGATACTTGATGGAGCCATATGCGCATTATCGCTATTAAAAATAGGAATCGGACTTCGAAAAAAACTGCAACACGCTTAAAAGTTTCAGCGATTCTCCACCTAGAAATAAGTACACTTTATTATTTACATTATTGCAAAGATTAACCTGAAGAAAGCTATCACCTCATGCAGTTTGGAGGTGGGCCGTTATGGATTTTCCGTGTAAATCAAATGGAGCCAGTCTGCCATATTGCAAAAAAGTTTTAAGTGGTGTTATATGGGGTACTTTATTTTTTAAATTATTTACACTCGACTGTTTGAATTTCTACCACTTCCAATACATTTGTTACAAATGCAACCATAACCTCAACATTTGCAGCTAAAAATCGCCCCACCTTCCCCTAGCATGTTAAGAGTCTCACGAATAATCATACCGATGAGAGTATAGTCAAAATCGCCTGATGACCACGGTGTTCCATGACAGTGACGCTCCAACTATAGATTCTCTTCTCTATACTTATCTGTCAGTCTCTTCCATGGAAACGGCTCTTTGAAGAGACAGTGGTTCACTATTGTCCATTAGAGAGAGTAATTCCTTCAAGACGAAGTTATTCCCAGGGCCGCGGGCCGTACGATGCTCGGGAAATTAGAGTGACATATTTTTCATGTCATAGAGTGACACCTTTTCGAACTTTTATATTATGAAGTAATGCCTTTTTAAGTCATAGAGTGGCACCTTTTCAAACTTCTATGTTATAGAGTGACACCTTTTTTATTTTACAGAGTGGCACCTTTTTTCATGTTATAGAGTAACACCTTTTTTATGTTATAGAGTGACATCTTTTTTATGTTACAGAGTAACACCTTTTTTATGTCATAGAGTTAACACCTTTTTTATTTGATCAATCTTTTTTGTTATAGAATAAAACTTTTTTGTCATAGAGTTATACCTTTTTTATGTCATAGAGTAACAGCTTTTTTATGCTATAGAGTAACACCTTTTTGAATTTTTATGCTATACAGTATAACCTTTTTTATGTCATAGAGTAACACCTGATATATCACAGAGTAACACCTTTTGCAGCAGAGTAGTCGAATTGGGCAGAGCACCTAGTAATACAAGCGTTCGCTTGGAGGATTGGCTTCTATTCCCGTTGTAAGCTCACCATCACCACTACCATCGCCATCATCACCACTTATTATATAGGAAAAGCTTACGGGTAAGGAGACGCCATCACCACCATCACCGCCATCATCACCACTTATTGTGTACGAACAGTTTATGGGTAGAGAGACGTCATCATAAAAGATGTTACTCTGTACCATAAAAAGGTCTTACTCTATGACATAAAAAAGGTAGGACGCTGTAACATAAAAAACTCTACACTGAGAGAAAAGAAAAGTTATGGTTACCGGACTGTTCGGTACAGGGAACCGAATTAGTTTGGATTGGCATATTCAGTAGTAGCCACCGGACAAAGTTCAGTAATGCCTACCATCTTGTTTATAGTACTATTAATGATTAATGTGCTAATATTCGGTTATTATTTGAGAATTCATCTATAATGTTTATGCTAATTGTTGAAACTAATTAACAAAATTTCTCTAAAGTATGATAAGTGTAAACCTTTTAAAGGTAAACAAAGATTGAACGTATAATTTTATGTTATTAAAATTTTAAGAGGTTATGTTTACTATAGTCAAGCCGGAGTAGTTCGGTAGTGGCTACCGAAATCTCCGGTACAGCGTACCGAATGTTGTCCGGTTGACGTAACTTTGTTCTGTTCGGTACTCCCAACTTTCCTTTTCTCTCAGTGTACGACATAAAAAAGGTGTTACCCTATGACATAAAAAAGATGTAACTCTATAACATAAAAAAGGTGTTACTCTACGACATAAAGTGTAAAAAGATACTATTGTGTGACATAGAAGGTGCTACTCTATAATAGCAGATAAGTTCAAGATGGTGTTACTCTATAGTATAAAAATATAAAAAGGATGTTGGATGTATATTTATTCAGATGATGCTAAATAACATAAAATGTGCTACTCTATGACATAAAAGTTCAAAAAGGTGTTACTCTATAGCAATGAAGGTGTCACTCTATGACACAAAAAGATGTTACTCTATGACATAAAAAAGCTGTTACTCTATGACATGAAAAAGGTATGACTCTGTAACATAAAAAAGATGTCACTCTATGACATAAAAAACATGTCACTCTATGACATAAAAAAGGTGTTACTCTATGACATAAAAAAGGTGTTACACAATGACATAAAAAAGGTGTTACTCTATGACATAAAGTATAAAAAGATGTTATTGTGTGACATAGAAGATGCTACTCTATAACAGCAGATAATTTCAAGATGGTGTTACTCTATAGTATAAAAGTATAAAAAGGATGTTGGCGATATATTTATTAAGATGATGCTAAATAACATAAAAAGGTGTTACTCTATGACATAAAAGTTCAAAAAGGTGTTACTATATAGCAATGAAAAAGGTGTTACTCTATAATATAAAAAAGGTGTCACTCTATGACATAAAAAAGGTATGACTCTGTAACATAAAAAAGATGTCACTCTATGACATAAAAAAGGTGTTTCGCTGTAACATGAAAAAGGTGTAACTCTATGATATAAAAAGGTGTTACTCTATGACATAAAAAGGTGTTACTCTATGACACAAAGTTTAAAAAGTTTTAACTGTATGACATAGAAGGTGTTACTCTATAACATGAAAATGTGTTACTCTATAGTATAAAAGTTCAAAAAGGTGTTACTCTATATCATAAAAGTTCAAAAAGGTGCTACTCTATTACATAAAAAAGGTGTTTCTCTATAACATGAAAAAGGTGTAACTCTATGACGTAAAAAGGTGTTACTCTATGACATAAAAAAGGTGTTACTCTATGACACAAAAGTTTAAAAAGTAAAACTGTATGACATAGAAGGTGTTATTCTATAACATAAAAATGTGTTACTCTATAATAGTATAAAAGTTCAAAAAGATGTTACTCTATAGCATAAAAGTTTAAAAGTTTTGACTGTATGATATAGAAGGTGTTACTCTATAATAGCATAAAAGTATAAAAAGGATGTTGGCGGTATATTTATTCAGTTGATGCTAAACTATTGAAGCATAAACATGGCAAACACACCGGATGTGATTTGTAAATTTCAGGATGCAGTAGTACAAAAATCACAGTCTTTATTAGGTTTGACAAGAAGTGCTGAATCTCTGGATACAGCTAATGATATGGAAACTTCTCAAATCAAACTATCTAATATGAGCCCTGACCATAATAAAATAGCTAGCTCCAATAATCGTAAATTTGCAAAACTAGTCAAGAAATATGTAACGAAATTAAACGGAAATTCTAGGAGATATCTCGATAATATTTATGGTGTTTACAAGCGAGAAAATTTACTTATGATCGGAAATTCTCCAATAAAATTTGAAGGCGACCTTGGCCAAATAAAGGAACGAAACTATCGTTTGTCCGTAGGATTACTGCAATTACTATTAAAAAAACTTCCGGATGAAAGTCTTATCAATTCAGATGATTTGGATAATTATCGTATGATTATTGAAGTTTCGAGCGCTCACAAAAAGCACTATTGCGTGAATGAGTCGATTCGAAAACTAGAGAGTAACAAATTATAATTTTATTGCTCCAATGTTCGAAAAGTCGTCTGTAAAAAGTATCTCGCCATTATCTCGAGAAGATAATGTTAACGGAAGAGAGAAAAGTGAAAGGGTTGAGCAAACTAATCCAGTGGCAGCGAAAAAGATACTTGAACCAATAATCAATCCTCTAAAGAAGCTCATAACTGTTGATACACGAGTTAACTCGCATTCTAACGAGACCGATAATTATTATGAAGCTGATCATTCTAGTGAAGATGCGTCAGATTTCTCATCCGATGAATATTTATCTAGAAGAATTCGTAAGAATTGTAACTTTATTAATTGGAGATATCAACGTGAAAGTAAAAAGAGACAGTGGACTAGTGATGATGAAGAGGAAGAAGTTGCTCCCAAAATCTCGCGAGCACATGTTACAACTGCATACGAACTCGACGTCTGGAATGATCCTAACAAATTAGTTGATCTAAATTTATGAAGCTAATGCCCGATCAAGATTTCATGTAAGTAATGCTGCTAATGGGTAATACGGGCAAGTTTTTCGCGAGTGTCCTTTTTAATTAAAGGTCCAATGAAAAAAATTGTCAAAATTACGAAAAACAATAAGTTAATATCTTATTGTAGTCAAAGAAATCAATCGAAGTGTTTCGTCCAGGCTACTAGATTGGACTCATCAGTGATGATCTAGTAGCCGTCATCAGACACTTGCCGCTGGGTGGTCACGGCCAAAGCTTTTCCACTAGTCAAAAAGGTGGCTCAGTCTATAAAGCTTTGGCCGTGACCACCCAGCGGTAAGTATCTGATGACGGCTACTAGATCATCACTGATGAGTCCAATCTAGTAGCCTGGACGAAACACTTCGATTGATTTCTTTGACTACAATAAGATATTAACTTATTGTTTTTCGTAATTTGGCAATTTTTTTCATTGGACCTTTAATTAAAAAGGACACTAGCGAAAAACTTGCCCGTATTACCCATTAGCAGCATTACTTACATGAAATCTTGATCGGGCATTAGCTTCATAAATTTATATTATATTATACGGTGTTTGGGTTAATTATACACCGATAGATGGAGCCTCCTTTTCCACTAGTGAAAAAGGTGGCTCAGTCTATAAAGCTTTGGCCGTGACCGCCCAGCGGCAAATGTCTGATGACGGCTACTAGATCATCACTGATGAGTCCAATCTAGTAGCCTGGACGAAACACTTCGATTGATTTCTTTGACTACAATAGATATTAACTTATTGTTTTTCGTAATTTTGACAATTTTTTTCATTGGGCCTTTAATTAAAAAGGACACTCGCGAAAAACTTGCCCGTATTACCCATTAGCAGCATTACTTACATGAAATTAGTTGATCGCTTACTAGTACTCGTTGCTGAGCAAAAGATGGGAATAAGAACTAACTATGGTGAAATCCGTTTTATTCTTAGTGAACTTCGCAATGCTAGTATAATAAATTAATCTTTCAAAGTTATATTGTACTAGATTATCTAAAAATTGAGATATTGGCTAAGCCACATGTTAATTTTCAATAAAATTATTTTGGTAAACAAATATTTTCAAATACCCTGTCATTTTTTTTCTATTTCCCGCCATGCTCTGTTGACAAATGAAGAGCCTGGAATTACCGATTATTTAAGGTGAATGATATAAAGGATTCAGAGTCGCGGAAAAACTGCAGTGACTGCCGAGCTCGGATCACGAACTCAGATTTTCAACTGCGCAGCAGTCCACGTTTTGCGTACATGAGTTTTCCGAGTTATACATGTTAAGCCCTAATCTGCAGAACAGGTGGGTGTCCGGGACAGTATTAAATTGATTATCCAATAAATAAAAGTAAAAATTGCCTTTCCAACCACTTCATTCATTTCAATTTTAAAAAAACTATGTATCTTTCTTTCTTTGAATAATGTTTATACTTTCAGTTCGTTTATAAACATTCAACTATTCTTCAAGATACGAAAATTGAGTGCCTCGCTAAATTTTAAATATGTAGGGTGTCTATAATTGAGTAGTATTTATTTATTTATTTATAGAGGTGGTTCAATGATGTTTTTTTTACTATAATTTTGCAATAATTATTTGCATGCAAAAAAAGCATTATTTTTAGTATTTGTAGAGTGTTGAAAACTTATTAAAATCTAATATAGACTAGCATAACCTCAAATTATCCTATTACCGGCTGTTTGTCTTACTTTTGCTAAAAAATCCTATCCCACTAAAGGGACCACCTACGTATTTTTTTTTTTTTACTTGTGTAATATGTTAGTAATATTGTTTGTGAAATCAAATAAATAAACTATTTGCTGCAATTTTTATTTCACTTTGGGAAGGTTTAAACACTATAAATAAATCAAATGTGACCCGAATAGTTTGCATTCAAACATAGGTATTATTTTCAAAAGAGAAAACTAGCTGAAATCAAGCGCACACTATATATATTGTAATACATTACATTTCTTTTCTAAATATTAAAAAAGTATTAATTTAAACCTCTGTGATGCAAAAATGTTGGAGTAAATCGTAAAAGAATATCAGTATTATTTTTATAATACAAAGGTCTCAAACTATTTTCTATTTTATGAGTTAAATATTTTAAATTTTCGCGCCTAACCACATCAGTTGAGTCGTGCGGCCTGTTCATAACATGTTGTCAGACGGGTGCCAGCCCATTTATTTTATAATTTTCCCATGAATATTTACACTATCTGTATATGGGACTGTCAAATTCGAAAGCGTTATTTGGATGATACTTCGAAAAATAGGGCATATGCCTAGTTTTAGATAAGTATTGAACAAGCATCAAAATTTTAAGGCAACCTGTTCAGGGCCTACCATACGCATCCTGACAAGGCCGGGCATTTTATCTACCTCTGAGGGGTACATGCGCATGATCTTATATTTGTCCATTGAAAGAATTTTTGAAAACCGTTGGTGGGGGTAGAAATTTTGGTTTTTTGCTTATAACTCGAGAAGAGACGCTCGGATCGAAAAAAGGACGAAATTTTGGGGCTGTAGCAATAGGGGGGACATACTTTTAATATAGAATTGAATGACGTTGACGGAATTTCCAAAAATCAGTGGTGGGGGTACAAAGTTTGGTTTTTCGCTTATATCTCGAAAGGAGCGCTCGGATCCAAAAACGGACGAAATTTTTAGGGTTTAACAATAGGGGGGACATACTTTTAATATACTATCTGACAACGTTGACGGAATTTCCAAAAATCGGTGGTGGGGGTAGAAATTTTGGTTTTTCGCTTATATCTCGAAAAGGGGCGCTCAGATCGAGAAACGGACGAAGTTTTGGGAGTCGTAACAATAGGGGGGACATACTTTTAATTTACTATCCGACAACGTTGACGGAATTTCCGAAATCGGTGGTGGGGGTAGAAATTTTCGTTTTTTGCTTATAACTCGAGAACGAGCGCTTGGATCGAAAAACGGATGAAATTTTGGGGGGTGTATTCCAATAGGGGGGCTATCACTTTTTTACATAGAATCATATGCTATGTACAAAATTTTCATAACCTCAAAATTGTGCAAAATATTTTGCGCGCGCAGCGTCCTCGTAATTCAGCTATGAGTATGTATATGACTCGATAGCCTAGTGGTAAGGTGGCTGCTCAGTAATCTAAAGATCGTCAGTCCAAATTCAACCTCCAGCGATTTTTTTTTTTCTTAAAAATTTTTTATATTAAATATTAATGTTTATCGGTAAAGTATATTAATACAGTATTCTACCTTACCACCGTGAACATTGAGGCCTTGCGCGTGCTATTAGATACAAATTCAGCTATGAGCATACATATGTGTCGATAGTCGAGTGGTAAAGTTGCTGCTCAGTAATCTGAAGATCGCAGGTTCGAATCCACTATTCGGCGTTTTTTTCATGGAAACTTTTTATGTTAAAATATTAATGTTTATCGGTAGAGTATATTCATTTACCTACAGTGTTCTACCTTACCGACGGCACTACCGTGAAGGCATCGCGCTATAAGAATATAAATCAAGCTATGAGTATACATATGTCTCGATAGCCGAGTGGTAAGGTCGTTGCTCAGTAATCTAGAGATCGTGAGTTCCACCCTCCGGCGTTTTTTTCGTGAAAACTTTTAAATATTCGCAATGGTACTAACCATAATGGAGTGTACAACATGGAAGAGAATGCCGAATAAAAAAAATATTTGAAGGATAATGGAGAGGTTGATAGACAGGTAGAACCTCACAGGATAGGAGCGAGGTAGGCTCTTATCCTCCTTCAAATTCTGACCGCTAGATGGCTCTCGCAAGAAAAGTTAGTCAAGGCTTCGGTTATATAAGCGTGTTGCGGTCGTTAGAAGCTTTCATTCCCTAATAATGGGTCGAAGCAGCTCGACCGTTGCTCCTGAGCAACAACAACTGATACAAAACGATAAACAAAAGTCGCAGTGGAAAAAATGTTCGGAAAAAATTTCCACAAACACCTGTTCATTGCCCGAGCAAAAGGGATATAAAAAGTTCTAAATATTTACTAGTAGATAAGAACGGCTGGCCGAGTGCTGCAGGGTGACAAGCAGCAGGCCGCCCGCCGCTCGCCGCTCGCCGCCCGCCGCCGATTCGCGGGTATGGGTTATCGACTTCTGGTGCATGCGACACCACCACCCTCCTCCCTCACCACCAAAACCTTAGCCGGTTCTGGAGCAGCACCTAGTATGGGTTAATGGCTCGCCGTGCAGTTACGGGTGCTCCAGAAACCTTAGGCCGGTTCTGGAGCAACAGGTCACGACCTGAATTGCTCCAGAACAGGCCTAGCTTATCTACTCTCGTACATCGTCTCTCTGCGTACACGCGTTTGTTTGTGTGTGTGTGCGTGCGTGCGTGCGTGTGTGTGTATGTGCGTGCGTGCGTGCGTGCGGGTTTTATATTTGAAATCGTAACCACCTTTTTACTTTGTTCTGCCTTTCTTCTCCTCGTAAGCACGGGAAAGCGCTTTGCATTCGCGTCTTCCTTATTCAGTCGTCGTTTGTCCATATTTAAAGACGCTGTGAGTACTCTATCAATTTTTAAAACTTCGCTGTAGCCTATTAAATTCGTCGAAGTATCGGAAGTTTTAACAAATTTAGAAAACTCCATGCGTCCAACTGGTGCTTCTTCGTCGTTATTTTTTCCCGTTCTAACCACATCGTTCAGTAATTCTATAATATTTGAACGCTCTACCGCGCGGCCATCTATCGGCCATTCTATGACGCAACAAAAGCCGTACCTTGCGCTGATGCGCCTTGGGTACACCATCGATAGCGGCTTCTTCGGTGAGTGGCGCCAGTGTCTTGTCTATTTCGTCGATTTCTCGCTGTGCATGGCTGCTGCTGCTGCTGCGCTCGGTTTCAGGGAAAAAAATATAACGTCGCAAAACTTGTAATTTGGCATTTTTCGTGAACGTCCTTCACTCCTTTTTTCGAGTGAAGAATATCGAACATTTCAGCGTCTAATCTGGTCAAATTGTCACCGAGAGTTTGCACGGAATTTTCGCCGGATACTTCGGCACTATTTTTCATTGCTTCGACGGCTTGCACGCGTTCGATTGCGTCTTCGGGTACGATTACCATTTTATGAGCACGTGTCATACTTCTTCTTTGATTGTTTTTGTTTTCACCGTTTTCCTTCAAACAGTTTAGATATGAGTGTGCCTACGATGGGCGCTAGAAGAGCTAGAAAAAAAGATCCTCCGGTCTGCACTATTGCGCGTTTTTTAGTTTTCCAACTGGATGACTTCCGATTGATTAATCTGCGCAATACGTGCTTGTGCTTATTCAGCTGTTTCTTCTCGCAATCTCTCAATTTCACTACACCGTGTAAAACGTTCAATGCGCTCTCGCATATGCACTTGACGAGCGATTTATCAGCCGTGCGAAGGATGGCCGAACGATGTTTGCCGTCGCAGTGTGAGAGAGTACCCAAAAGTGCCAACTGTTTTTTGGGAAAACGTTTAGTACAAGGCAAACAGCGTCTAGAATTCATCCGTGTTGCTCCTGCTATCGTTATCTCTCAACTGTGTCGAGAGCTCGCGCGTCTGACGTATCTATTTCCTTTTTTTGCTTCATCCCCCTCTCCTTCACCTTAAATATAATTAAACTATCGAAGCTTTGAATGTCTTGGCACATAGCTCGTTTTTTTGGCACATAGCATAGTGCGTTTTGTCGTCGCGAAATATGCAAGAGCGAAATCTAAATTGGTCGACACAGTCTTGCGATAAATCGAGAAAAAGATGGGGTTGGCGTGGCATCGAGGTAGATCTCTTGCAGAAATATTAGATCTTCCGGATACACTTGACGCGTCAAGTGCTGCATTTGAGCGCGATCACGCGGGTTTTTATACAGTACGATGTATTTTATGTTCAGACTTATATCGCACTGTGACTTTCATTTATGAAAAATATTTTGCGTTATGAATATAACGCTAATATTTTTGTGATGACAGCCCTTCGTGAACAAAAATGTAATATCACATCGCATGAAGATTCACGCATCAAATCATGGAGATTAAGTACTTTTTTTTATCGCTATCGTTAGAGTAATCGCTCGCTTGAGCCAGACCTTTCCGAAATTTGATACGCGGCTCGTCACCACCGGGTCTCAGCTCTGTCTGGTAGGCTTCTTGCCACTTGGCGTAATGAAAAAGTTCACATGAGATCTCACGTGAGATCTCACGCCAAAATCTCATCTGACCTTTTTTATCGATCATAATCAAATTTCGCTATTAAAATTAAAGTTAGTTAATGGACAAACATTATTTTTGTGGTTCGAATCATTTCGTATCATTCAGGTGTTTAAGTTTGCCGACAATGAGGTCTAGGTGCTACACACTGGATATTTTAGTGTCCAGCTGTCAGAACAGATCGGATACGACATCTAGGTGTACAAGGTGGCCGATGATGAAGTCTAGGTGGTGCACTCCGTAGATTTTTGTGTCCAGCTGTCAGAAAAGGACGACTACCCGGCTTAGGTGTTCGAGGTGGGTGATGATGGAGTCTAGCTAGTGCGCTCCGCAGGTTTTTGTGTCCAGATGTCAAAACAGATCCAACGCCAGATCTAAGTTTCCGAGGTGGCCGATGATCGAATCTAGGTGGTGCGCTCCATAGGTTTTTGTGACCAGGTGTCGGAACAGTTTGAATACGTGGTCTAGGTGTTCGAAGTGGCCGATGATGGAGTTTAGGTGGTGCGCTCCATGGGTTTTTGTGTCCAGGTATCAGAACAAATCGAATGCTGAGTCTAGATATTCCAGGTGGCCGATGATGGGCCGGTGGTGCGTCCATAGGTTTTGGCATCCGGATGTTGGGATAGATCGAATGTGAAGTCTAGATGTCCGAGGTGGCCGATGATGAAGTCTAGGTGTTGTCCTTCGTAGGTTTTGGCATCCAGGTATCGGGATAGATCGGATTTGAAGTCTAGGTGTTCCGGGATACCGATGATGGAGTCTACGTGGTGCGGTCCGTAGGTTTTTGTGTCCAAGTATCAAAACAGATCCAATGCGAGATCTAGGTGTCCGAGGTGGCCGATGATAGAGTCAGGTGGTGCGCTCCGTAGGTTTTTGTGTCCAGGTGTCAGAGCAGATCGAATGCGGTGTCTAGGTATTCCGGGTGACCGATGATGGAGTCTACCGGGTTGAAATAATTACGTAATTTTGATACGTAATTTTATTACATATCAAAATTACGTAGCAAAAATACGTATTAGTTTCGTAACAAATTCGAACGCTTTATTACTTATCAAAAATACGTATTTTTTTGTATTTAATGATTTGTTATGTACCAAAAATACGTACATCGATACGTAACATTAATTTATTAAAATAATTAAAAGTAAAATGAAAGATAACATAGCTATATGCCCTATTTTGTGTGTTATTATCTACATTATACTACAGTTTATTGCAACTAAAATAGAATCTGTAAACATTTTGCGAAATTTCAGTTATTAAATTAATTTAAAATTTTTATACGTACTAAAAATACGTATCAATTATACGTATCAACGCGTTAGAATTTGTTACATGACAAATACGTATTTTTGTTTCGTAATTTTGATACGTAATATAATTACATATCAAAATTACGTAATTATTTTTAACCGGGTAATGCTTTCCCCGTCGAACCAAAAACATGACTATATATTAATTACACATGATTATAAATAACTCTAATAGGTAAAAATTGTAATCAATTTATATAAGTTATAAATTACAATAAATTATTTAGCAATTTAACACTGATTATAAAAATAATAGTTTAATGAAATATTTGTAAAAAAAACATGATTTATACTGGTATTGTATTTACTAGTTACTTACGATTTCCTCGACGATAATAAACGGCAGAAAAGGGAAAGACGAGACGATGTTTAAAGAGTCACGGGCTCGCACTACTCGATGCCGACCAACGATATCAAAATCACGTGAGGCCGGCATCGAGCGCGCCCTCGTATACTCAATGGTGACCGTCTTGATAGGCGTCGGCGAAAAATGTCTTCTTCAATTTGATCTGTCTCGTTTGCAGAGAACACAAAAAATCCATGTAATAAATATTTTACTGTTTTAAATTTACAGCTAAATGGGTTTCTTCTTTCGCTGTAAGTTGTATATCTAACAATACCTTGTATTTTTATAATATATAATTAATACTTGTAAATCATAAATATTAAATTAATAAAAAATCAGAATGAATTGTTACGATTCAAGACACAATGAATCAATATTCAATCTTTTTTTGTCGAAAATAATGTAAATATAATTAATTATTCCCTGGTAGAAAATTGAGGAGCTTTTGCCCAGAATCTGTTGTATTTTCTGTTCGGTGGGCAGAATATCTCCTAGATTCTGCCCAGAAACTCGTCCCACGGGCTACGGTGTTCGGGCAGAATCTGCTGAAATTTCTGGTGAAGGAAATTAAAAAAAAGGATAGAGGTTATGATAGCTATACCAATAAGAAAAATAAGGGGATTTTAAAAAGACGAAAAATTATCGTAGAAAATTAAATTATTTATTATGTCTAAATAAAATCATTATATTTTAGATAATGTGATTATGTCCAGTCTATAATGATGCTCACCGCAACACTCATCTGATTATGAATCAATGCGATATACACACATGTAAAACATAGTTACAGTAATGAAAAAAATAGAAGTTTTCATTGCGGAAGTGAAGAAAATGTAATTAAAATTATTTTCAAGAAATGCATCAGAAAGACATTACCTCTGACTATATAAGCAAAGTTAGAAGTTCCAAACCACATTTTATACATCGATAAAGCATTTTCAATATTTTGACTCTGGTATATAACCAACCGGGTAAAGGATTTTCGTGAGCCAAGCTTATGTTCTTGGTATTTTGGTCATAGTTATGATTTGAAAAGTTGCAAATATGTAAATTTCCTAATTTTAAGTTTTCTTACATTTTTTGTGATTTTACCATTTAAAAATGACTTATTGAAGTAATCCATTGAAGTACAACTCTTTGAAACAGATCTGTGACCAAAACACAAGAAATTTAAGCTTTGTCTCATAAAAATCTATTACCCGGTTGTTGTGAAAAGTTATTTACTTCAATAAGTCATTTTTACATGATAAAAAGCGCAAAACATGTAAGAAAACTTAAAATTAGAAAATTTACATATTTGCAACTTTTCAAATCATAACTATGACCAAAATACCAAGAACATAAGCTTGGCTCACGAAAATCCTTTACCCGGTTGGTTATATACCAGAGTCAAAATATTGAAAATGCTCTATCGATGTATAAAATGTGGTTTGGAACTTCTAACTTTGCTTACATAGTCAGAGGTAATGTCTTTCTGATGCATTTCTTGAAAATAATTTTAATTATATTTTCTTCACTTTCGCAATGAAAATTTCTATTTTTTTCATTACTGTAACTATGTTTTACATGTGTGTATATCGAATTGATTCATAATCAGATGAGTGTTGCGGTGAGCATCATTATAGACTGGATATAATCACATTCCCTAAAATATAATGATTTTATTTAGACATAATAAATAATTTAATTTTCTACGATAATTTTTCGTCTTTTTAAAATCCCCTTATTTTTTTTATTGGTGTAGCTATCATAACCTCTATCCATTTTTTTAAATTTCCTTCACCAGAAATTTCAGCAGATTCTGCTCGAACACCGTAGCCCATGGGACGAGTTTCTGGGCAGAATCTAGGAGATATTCTGCCCACCGAACAGAAAATACAACAGATTCTGGGCAATAGCTCCTCAATTTTCTACCAGGGAATAATTAATTATATTTACATTATTTTCGACAAAAAAAGATTGAATATTGATTCATTGTGTCTTGAATCGTAACAAGTCATTCTGATTTTTTATTAATTTAATATTTATGATTTACAAGTATTAATTATACAGGGTGTGTCAAAAGTTCCGGGACGGCCAGTTATCTCAGCGGGAATGCATTTTCGGAAAAAATATTTCATACAAAAGATGTAGGATTTTTCCCTGGCTATCTGATGGTGACCTTGAATTTGACCTTGGGCTTGACCTTCAAGGTCATTTGAAGGTCAAGTCGAATTTTTTAAATGTGAAGCCCCCTTTTTTATTGCGGAAACCGAAAGAGGGAAAAATTCTCTTTCCACCGATATAAGATACATAAGGGGTCAAATGTGATCTAGAGGTCGTTTCAAGGTCAAGTCGGTAAAATGAGGTCAAATTGATCTTTGGCAGTCCATAGCATGGAAACTAAGGGCGTTGGGAAAAAACTTTCCATACGAAAGTTTCCGCAAATCGAATGGAGCATCTGATGGTGACCTTGAATTTGACCTTGGGCTTGACCTTCAAGGTCATTTGAATGTCAAGTCGAATTTTTTGAATGGGAACCCTCTTTTTGTTGCAGAAATGCGGGCCACGGACCCATGGGTTTTCGGGATCGCTGAACCCGTATCTGGGGTCGGTTTGCCCCGCTGGATCGACCCAAGGACGTTCCAAGGTCAAACTAGAAGGAATTCCAGAAGGTGCTTAAAACCACGGACCCATGGGTTTTCGGGGTCGCTGAACCCGTATCTGGGGTCGGTTTGCCCCGTTGGGTCGACCCAAGGTCGTTCCAAGGTCAAACCAGAAGGAATTGCAGAAGGTGCTTGAAACCACGGACCCATGGGTTTTCGGGGTCGCTGAACCCGTATCTGGGGTCGGTTTGCCCCGTTGGGTCGACCCAAGGTCGTTCCAAGGTCAGCGGTCATTAGCCAGGTCCCAGGTCTGGGTTTTGATCCAGAAACGTTTGCACAAAAAATGTTTTTTAACGCCCTGATACACGAAATTCGATGGGGTGTCCAGATGATCGAAGTATAAGAACGTTGATCTTCAAATGACCTTTGGCTCACTTTTAACCCCGTATGTATCTTACACCCCTGGAAAGGTAAGTTTTCCCGCATTTCTGCAACAAAAAGAGGGTTCCCATTTAAAAAATTCGACTTGACCTTCAAATGACCTTGAAGGTCAAGCCAAAGGTCAAATTCAAGGTCACCATCAGATAGCCAGGGAAAAATCCTACATCTTTTGTATGAAACATTTTTTCCGAAAATGCATTCCCGCTGAGATAACTGGCCGTCCCGGAACTTTTGACACACCCTGTATATTATAAAAATACAAGGTATTGTTAGATATACAACTTACAGCGAAAGAAGAAACCCATTTAGCTGTAAATTTAAAACAGTAAAATATTTATTACATGGATTTTTTGTGTTCTCTGCAAACGAGACAGATCAAATTGAAGAGGACATTTTTCGCCGACGCCTATCAAGACGGTCACAATTGAGTATATGAGGGCACGCTCGATGCTGGCCTCGCGTGATTTTGATATCGTGGGTCGGCATCGAGTAATACGAGCCCGTGACTCTTTAAACATCGTCTCGCCTTTCCCTTTTCTGCCGTTTATTATCGTCGAGGAAATCGTAAGTAACTAGTAAATACAATACCAGTATAAATCATGTTTTTTTTTACAAATATTTCATTAAACTATTATTTTTATAATCAGTGTTAAATTGCTAAATAATTTATTGTAATTTATAACTTATATAAATTGATAATAATTTTTACCTATTATAGTTATCTATAATCATGTGTAATTAATATATAGTAAAAACATGTTTTTGGTTCGACGGGGAAAGCATTACCCGGTTAAAAATAATTACGTAATTTTGATATGTAATTATATTACGTATCTAAATTACGAAACAAAAATACGTATTTGTCATGTAACAAATTCTAACGCTTTGATACGTATAATTGATACGTATTTTTAGTACGTATAAAAATTTTAAATTAATTTATTCAATGAAATTTCGCGAAATGTTTACAGATTCTATTTTAGTTGCCATAAATGGTAGTATACTGTAGATAATAACACAAAAAATAGATCATACAGCTATGTTATCTTTTATTTTACTTTTAATTATTTTAATAAATTAACGTTACGTACCAAAGTACGTATTTTTGGTACGTAACAAAGCATTAAATACAAAAAATACTTATGTTTGACACGTAATAAAGCGTTCGAATTTGTTACGTAACTAATACGTATTTTTGCTACGTAATTTTGATATGTAATAAAATTACGTATCAAAATTACGTAATTATTTCAACCGAGCAGATTCCATCATCGGTCACCTGGAATACCTAGACACCGCATTCGATCTGCTCTGACACCTGGACACGAAAACCTACGGAGCGCACCACCTGACTCTATCATCGGCCACCTCGGACACCTAGATCTCGCATTGAATCTGTTTTGACACGTGGACACAAAAACCTACGGACCGCACCATGTAGACTCCATCATCGGTATCCCGGAACACCTAGACTTCAAATCCGATCTATCCCGACACCCGGATGCCAAAACCTACGAAAGGCAACACCTAGACTTCATCATCGGCCACCTCGGACACCTAGACTTCACATTTGATCTATCCCAACATCCGCATGCCAAAACCTACGGAGCGCACCACCTAGACTCTATCATCGTCCACCTGGGATACCTAGACCACGCATTCGATTTGTTCTACCACCTGGACACAAAAACCTACGGAGCGCACCACCTAAACTCCATCATCGGCCACCTCGAACACCTAGTCCGGGTAGTCGACCGTTTCTGACAGCTGGACACAAAAATCTACGGAGTGCACCACCTAGACTTCATCATCGGCCACCTTGTACACCTAGATGTCGTATCCGATCTGTTCTGACAGCTGGACACTAAAATATCCAGTGTGTAGCACCTAGACCTCATTATCGGCAAACTTAAACACCTGAATGATACGAAGTGATTCGAACCACAAAAATAATGTTTGTCTATTAACTTAACTTTAATTTTAATAGCGAAATTTGATTATGATTGATAAAAAAAGGTCAGATGAGATTTTGGCGTGAGATCTCATGTGAGATTCATCAGTAGGGGATCGAAGCGTACGTTACAGATTGTCGGTAAATTTTCGAGAAATTTGTTGACGAACTGCGTTTTGCCGAATCCGGTAGGCCCGCATACGCAACACGTAAATGGATGTTTCCAGCGCATATCCATTTTCGAGACTGACAACTTAATCTAATTTGCTCGTGCTTTTATCATGATATTTTTTTCAAAACAAAAAAAAACCAAGTATCTCACCAGTGACCCCCGGCGTGCGTGGGGCCCCACGGCGGCGCGGCACAGTGTGCACCCTCTCAGCTTATAAGGCTGCGCTCTTTATCAGCTTATACACGAGCGTCCTATCAGTGTATAGATGCGCTCGTGGTGGCGCGGCGCGCGGTCTCTTAGCTTTTAAGCGTACGAGCGCGCGCTATCAGCTAATTCTGCGGCGCGCGGTACTCATCAGCTGATACCGCGCACTTCTAAAATGATCATGAAATGAGAAAATAACAACAAATATAACAAAATTAAACTTTTATTGTTAATAAAAAAAAAGTTTAGTGCTTCTAGCCAAAAGGCAACGAGGATTTTTTATTAAAATAGCGCCGTTTGTTCAACACTATACAACATGTTTTACAATAATTTCGGCTCGTATGACAACGTCATGATCAGGCATTCTTCTTGTAGTTCTAAATTGTAGCATAAATATTACTTGCATTGCGGTGGAAAAAAGATTAAATTAGGCGGCTGATACTTTGAAACTTTATTTTTAACGTATTCTAGTAATTGTGCCTTATGCCTTTTATTTTACAACATTCAAATGTCTCATCGGTAGTCGGATCGACGGTTCTGTACGCATAAAATTTAAAGCCACCAGATAAGAAGGTTTTTATATGAACATTACGCCCCAAAGTCTTGAATTCGTCAGTCATATTGCCTAATAATGACCCGATGTGAGGTCTATATTCTTCATTTTTCGCACGCTCGTTACAAACAAAAACGCATGTGTCGGTGTCGTAGTATAAAACACGCTGATCGAGTTTCTCCAGATGACTATAGAATTTCAGTCTTGCTTGCGCTGTAGTGTAGGCGGTGATTACTACACTAGTATTTGGAGCTGGTTCTACCGCATCACCGATATTTTGCCAGTCGACGTATAAAAGTTCGTCGTTTACAGGTAATACGCTGAGAACCTCCTTGTCAGGAGCAACCAAGAGTTTGAGCAGAGCTTCGTGCGTTTTTACTGTTGCTGTCTATTTTAAATTAAAGCATTCGCCAAATTTACCCCAAAAAGAATTCAGACATATCTTCGCCACAGCGTGCAATTTTTCTCGATTTTTGCTTTCTCTAGCAGTATGCCTTCGTCTCGCTCATAATCGTTCAGATAAAGATCTTTATCGATCTCGCTCACGCACCATGTAGGCCAACTGCTAGTTTGTTGTTTTAGTTGCAAAAATGCATTCTCGTAGCCGGCGAACAATCCCCCTTTGCCACTCTGTTGATCGTATTGCGTTATTTCGTATCGCCATATAATATATATTTCCGTTACGCGGTTGCCCAACTTCACAGCTTTTCTTAATTCATCGGCTGCTCATATACCTGTAAATTCACGCTCATTAATGTTTTCGTGATTACAATCTTCCTGACGCATGCCCTCGCAACAAGAGCGGCAAAGAGCAAAGAGTAACGTTCCGTGCATTTTTATCGGCAAGAGAGGTAGAAACAAATTTCCAGGTGGCAACATTTTGCACTTAACTAACCCTTCTATTCGCGAGAGATCGTTGTTTCTCCCCGTCAACGCGTCGCACTCACTCCCGACAAATATGTCGGGGTGACCAAGCGGGAATCGTCCTCTTTTACATATATGCGGATATAATGAACAAATATCCATATATCTTATTGTTTCTTCCTCCTTGACATCGTAGTAACATGTTATATTTTCCGTGCGTCCACCAAAAAATACATCCCGCGGATTCAAAATTATTTTGCTAATAATTGGATGATTGTTAACGGAATTCACGATTTGTGGATTTTCAGCTTTGCGATGATCAAATTCGCACTCTCAAATTTCACGGACCTCGTACCCTCGCGACTTTATTTTTTCTACCATAGCGCAAGTGTTCTCGTACGCTTCGTTGAGTGTGCGATTAAAAGCGGTTAGCTTATCGCGTTTATTTTTAAAACAGCGCGGACATCCATGTGTATTGCAGCCTTGGTACTCGAACACGATGCCTTTGTCCGAAGCTGCTGACGAAGCTGATGGACTGGAGACACCCTCTGCCGCCGAAGGCAAATACCCGTCTTTCAAAAAGCCTTCTGATAATCTGAACTTTTTGTCTGAACTGATAATCTGAACTGTTTGTCTTAAGGAATTTTTTCCTGTACAAATAAGAACAAGCCGAAGCTATCGTGGTCGCTGAAACAAAGGGTTCCGTGTCACCGATGTCGATGAAAATTTTTCGAAAAGCGATACACGCGCGACGCAATATCTCTACAGCCATACAGTAATATTCGACGATTTCATTTTTGAAGTTAAAAACATAGTCCCGCGCATGCTCGTTCTACCATTGGAAAAAAATTGTACTCTCCCCGTTTGACATAGAATTTGGCGCGTAAGAAGTTGGATCAGGCAGTGGTACAACATATTCTTGATTGTCTAAAGTGTTGAAAAAGTGTGGGAAAACCCCCTTTTTACTACTATGTGGCAAGCCAAAGGCAGACAGAAGAGCACTCAATTTCATCTGAAAATAGTTCAAGCTGTCTATAAATTTAGCGCGCCCTTGTCGTATAGTTATAATATTTTGCCCATTTAAAATAACATTCGGCATAACTTCAGTCGCGCATTCGGCCATCTCCTTCAATATAAACTGTGCGTCAAACTCGCGCGCGTTGTGTGCGATGCACAGGATTTGAGAAAAGTTGCTTTTCTCCAGACGGTTAACAGGGTCTTCCCAAGCGTATTCACGAATGCCACAAGTATTGCAAAATTGCAAGACATCGTCATTATCGATACAGTCAGTACAGACTTGTTGCACTACGCACAAATTAGGTACATGAATTTTCGTGCTTCTATGATTCAAATACGCTTCATTCTGACGCGTTTCAAAGTCATGAAAGATGCATAAAAATTTTTTCTAAGTGTATTCACCATTTGATTTTTTTCTTCAGCCATCGGGCTCACTTGTTGTAGGTCGCATGTAACAATTTTAATTTACATAATGTTTATGTTTACATAGATTGCACCAAATTTGCCAGCATACGTGATTGCCTCGATTACGATTCGTGATTTTACAACATAGTGTGCAAAGTTTGACAACATCACACAATTTTTTATTCTTTTTCTTATATCTGCCCCCTTTTAAATGATTTCTGTAACATGAATTGCCAAAAAATTCTCCGTTACATTGCGCGCATTTAATCAATTCGATGGCATCTGAATCACAAGCCGGAGAAACGAAACATTTCGAACAAGTTTTTCGACATTTATGTTGGTCGATAAAATGAAAACATTTATTGCAATATGTGCAAAAAAATCTTGTCCCTGCTACCCCTATTACATTCAAAATTGTGTCCAAATGTTTCTTTCTGGGATCGTAACATAAATTAATAACACCGCGAAATTCTCCCTGTGATTCTACTTATTCTCGCCCGTCGGAAAAAGGAGGCTCACCGTTGCCGAAAGTTGCTTTATCATAAACTACTATAGCAATATGGCTCTGAACATAAAAAACTTGAAATTGTTCTATCTTGTAAAACCCGCGCGAGGGATATGTACGTTAGCAGATCGTATTAAGCATTCAGCAAGTTCTTCCTGCAATTTTCGTCGGCCGTCGCGAACTATACTCCATTCTTTGCGAACAGCGTCCAAGTCATCTCCCCCCCCTCCTCCTCTTCCTCCTCCTTCTCCTCCTCCACCTCCTCCTCCTTCCCCTCCCCTTCCCCCTCCTCCTCCTCCTCCTTCTCCTCCTTCTCCTCCTCCTCCTCCTTCATAAAAATTGAAGATTTATAAAAAAATATCTGAATTTTCAATTTTTCAATTAATTCTAACATTAGAGCTATTGCATATTTTACTCAAAAATTGTATATTTGTGTTTTGGGGCTACTTTGGAACGAGTAAAAAAATTTTGAGAAATTTCAAAATTTTGGCCTTCAACAATTTACATGAAGTTACCGATATGTTCTTTAACATTGCCTGACATTCTCAATAATAGTAAATACGATAAATAAGTGAAAAACTGTATATTGACAGCTAAGCAGAACAAGATTTTATCACGATTGAAGTATACAGAAGATGCTATCTCGGCCGAGACTATCGCGCGTCCTATCTCGGTCGTGGCTAACAGAAGATGCCATCTCGGCCAATGCTAACAGAAGATGCTATCACGGTTGAAGCATACAGAAGATGCTATCTCGGCCGAGGCTCACAGAGCGTGCTATCTCGGCCAAGGCTATCGGCGTTCTATATCGTGGCTAACAGAAGATGTCATCTCGGTCGATGCGAACAGAAGATGCTATCTGGGCCGAGGCTCACAAAACGTGCTATCTCAGACACGTTTTTTTTCTTGAAATTTTTGTAGTAGTTGCTCTGCTCATCTTGATTAAACTTTCGCGTAGAAAATTAGACCTGATTCTTCAACCATGATTTTGACCATTCACTATAAATATAACAAAAATTCTTTTGTTGTTAGTTGGTTACCTAAATATGTATATTATAGAATTGATTATAATTGATTGAAGATGCAAAATTCAATTCTTAATTAAACGAGTTTTAGCTAAAGATAACATGTTTAATTCGTAATTGATCAAGCGTTTAATTAAAGATTCAAACTTTAATTCTTTATTAGACGAGTTTCAATTAAAGACGATAATTTTTATTGTGAATTAAACGAGTTTTATTTAATTCAAATTTCATATCTTAATTATATTCCGTATAATTAACATTACTCTCTTAATTTAGTATTTATTAACCAGAAAAAGCAATTTACAAGTTTCAAATTTACATCGTAAATTTATAAAAAGTAAGTCCTACCGAGGCAGATATCATTGCCTGTGCGTAAGTCTGGCATATTACATAAAAAGAAACTTAAAATCTAACCTTAAAACTATGAAGCATATGGCATAAAATTCTCGCTTAATAATGTAACATTTCATAAAGATTTAATGTAAAAAAATATAATTGCTTCCTCCTAGAGGAAGCTTTGTGATAGTAATTTTTTGAGTTGTTTTTTATATACTATTCAGATATAAAAGTTATGAATTTTTTCTTAATTGTAGACTTGTTTGATGACAGAATTTTCAGATCTTTACTCAGTCTGTTCAAAACTCTAATAGCTTCTATATAGCTATTTTTATTACTAATGTTTTTTTCATTTTTGGCAATTGTATATTTTTATTTCTAGTATTAGATTTGCTTTCTTTATATTTTTTCATTAGTGTAAGATAGTGGTAAGTAGTTGCTTCGAGTTGGAATAATTGCCTCACGTTTAGAGGGATTATATGCCTTTAATTAATCAATAGCTAATTTGTATTTGACATTATCTAAGGGGTTTTTCGACCCGCTGATTTCAATTTTGAGTTCTATTTTAATGTAAATGCAACTCGCATTGGCAGTAGACGATTTTTGCTCCAATGAATCTCTAGTTTGAATTCGAGGTGATTGAGGAGGTTTTTCGACCCGCTGATTTCAATTTTTAGATTATTTTAGTGTACAATGCAATGCGTATGCACAGTAGACGATCTTTGCGCAAATAAGCCACTAGTTTGAATCCGAGATCATTCAGGTGTTCTTTTGATTTGCTGATATCGATTTTGAGGTAAATATTGGTGTACAATGCCATGCGCATGCCCAGTAAACGATGTTTGCACAAATGAGCTATTAGCTGGAATCCGAGGTCATTCAGGGTGTATTTGACCCGCTGATTCCAATTTCAGGTCAGTTTTGGTGTACAATGTCATGCACGTATGCAGTAGATGATCTTTGTTAGGACGAGTGTCGCAAAAATATTCATATTTAATAGCTATATATATATATATATATATATATATGTAGCATGGGTCGCTCCTTTAGGCTTCTTCTATACTTGCATTCGGAGCGCTCCCGCGCTCCTTAATTTTATCTTTAATTAAAAATCGTTTAACTGAAAATTGAATTTTGAATCTTCTATATAATATACTTTTTTAAGTAACCAGCTAAGAACAAGAGAATTGTTGTTATATTTATAGTAAATTGTCACAATCATTGTTGATGAATCAGGTCTAATTTTTTTCACAATTTTAAAGACACCGATTTTGTCGAAATAAAAGTTTAATCAAGATGCACAGAGCTACCACTACAAAATTTGAAGAAAAAAAGCGTCTGAGATATCACGTTTTGTGAACCTCGGCCGAGATAGTATCTCCTTTTAGCCTCAGCCGAGATAACACGTTTTGTGAGCTTCCGGTGAGATAGCATCTTCTGTTTGCCTCGGCCGAGATAGTATCTTCTGTTAGCCACGGTCGAGATAGCTCGTTCTGTGAACCTTGGCCGAGGCAGCATCTTCTATTAGTTTTGGCTGAGATAGCATCTTGTTCCGCTCAGCCACGAATATATTCTTCATAAATCTACATGTATCAATTATTGACGAAATGTTATCGATAAAAATCCAAAGACTCATATAAATAATCACTTTTCGAAGTAGTGAGGTACAATGCTAATTTTTTTCGACTCGAAATTTTAGTTAGGCCCTCATAGTGCGTATAAGGCCCAGTCTTGAAAATTAAAAGCACGTATCTGCACGTGAATTTTCCGTACATTTTTAATCTGTAATAAAAAATATTAGTTTCGTACCAAAAACTCAACTTTGGGTTCTATGAGGCGGAACAAGTACATTGGGACACAATTTAGGAACCACTATGTTGAAGAATGCGATGAACGGAACAACTTTTATTCTACATAATATTTCATAAAAATGCACTCATAACGAGTTATTCGACAGACTTCCTAAGGATTAATGGTGGGCTTATCCGAATATCCAAATATCCGAATATTCGGATAGTGACGTCAGAGCTATCCGATAATCCCGATATATATCGGATATCGGGATTTTCGGATACACTATCCGGATATTCGTAATATAAATTTTGCTTGTCTTTATAAGAAAATCTGGATCTGGTTCTATCTACCTATCGTATACCTATAGTACTCTTTATCTGCCTCTCTGTTGCGTAATGTTTTAAAATTTTTTCCTATTCTCATTTTATATACTGTATATAAATTTTCATCCTGATATCCGAATAATTCGGACTATTCGAATTACAGTCGAAGTTATACAGTCGGGGACACGATAAAATACTTTTAATTGATTTTAAACACTTCTGTAAAACTGGAATCCACGATTTAATAAAAAAAAATGGTTTGAAAAATGAATTTGGAAAGAGCGAAATCGAAAACCCCTAGTAACGTACTTTCGATCAAAATTTTGGAGCGTTTTCATAAAAATTCATAGCATTGAAATCAATACAGAATTTATGTCCCAGCCGGCAATAATGGGTTATTATTGGCTTATTATCAGTGAAACTTTTCGTCTATTTTTCCCATCTTAAATTTCAATAAGAAAAAATGTCACGTTAAAACAGTATCACAAACCGGTTTTCGATTATTCAACATTTATCTTGAGTATTGTAATGTATAAAGATTTAAAAAAATCATTTGCGGAAGGTGTGATTACAAAAGAAATTTTCTTCATGTTGTAGCGCGAAAAGGGAATATTAACTGTAGAATTGCTCATATAGCTCTGTACTTTATGCACTGATCCTTCCGCCCGCTAAACTTATATAATAAATATGCAATCTCCATTGCGTTTTGAAATTTCAAAGCACTTAAATACTTTTTACTCCACTTATCGTCTCAGAATAGAAATAGCACATTACGACATAAGTGCGTGAATTAGGTGATTTATGCACGAGTGCATGAATCGCCTACGCGCAGGCGTACCGTATACTATTTTTTTTAACTCACAAGGAGAGGCCAAGTAGTCCGGGCGCTGGATTTTGATAAAACTGGAACCAGCTACTGTAAACAGGCACGAGAAGTAGAATTTCGCATAATGATAAGGGGAGCACCAGGAATGGGATACGTGTCTCAGGGTTTTTGTGAATGGGCCTTTTGTTCCGAGATTCAAGCTATTCTATGTCTAAAATGAACAATTTTCGATAAAAATGGGGTCTCTTTCTTTAGTTATAGCTATTTGAATATTTCGGTCATACAAATGGATTAAAAAATTTATGAAAGAAGGCAAAAAAAGCTTTAAATTAAGCTATGTTTCATTAAAAAACTTCGATTTTTTAAAAAGTTATAGGCTATCAAAGATAAAGTTAGAAGATTGTTTAAAATACCATCAGTTAAGAGGACGTCGTAGTCATTCGCGAACACTGAACGGTTACCAGCGTCATAGTTCAGTTAGTGGTGAAGAAACGAGGCTAGCACAATCTGCCATACCGACACCCAGCGTTGTTCTCTCTGAAGTTGACTACGCATTGCAATTAATCTCAGTGCACTCTACAGTCCATGATCCAGCTAGTTCCCGTAGTTTTTTCAAAAGGCACATCGACACCAACTCTTTTTTATGCATTTTTTCACGCTGAATTTTGATAGTAGATTGTTGAAAAAATCCGTCTTTATTTGTTATAAACAATTTATTGCACAAATGTTATATTTTCGATTTTGAAAAATTCTAGACTATTCTTTGTCATTTTCTGAGCAAAAATGGTTTTTTTGTTCAGATTATAGAATAGTTTAAAATTTTTTTAAAATCGAAAATTTAATATTTTGCAATAAATTGTTTATAATAAAAACGGATTTTTTTTAATAATCCATCAAAATTCAGATTCAGTGTGGAAAAATAGATAAAAATAGAGAAGAGAAGAGAAATACTTGGGGTCAATAACGTCCTTTTTGAAAAGGTTACGGGAACCTATAGCTGTTTGTAATGATTGAACACGATATTTATAAAAATAATATTTGGACATTTGAAATAGAAAACTAGTTAGAAGATGGTGACTTATTGAAATTTTGATTTTAAATTAGTTTTACAGAATATTTTGTAAAAGCTAAAATAATGTAATTTATTTTTACGTTTTTACTTTTATATTTATTTTTTTAACGTAATTTTGATAAATAAAGTAATGAAAATTTTTTTTTCTATTATAATTATTCAGTTTTGAATACTCAAACTCAAGAAATCTATTTTTAAAATTTAAACATAAAATTTTTGGGGACTGTTCTATATAGGCCAATCAAACAACAGCAACCACCGAAAAAAAGGCTTATTGTGATAAACGATTTTATCTATAATATTTTCAGAAGGAATAAGTAATTATTTGTTGTTACTATCATCTATGTGTACTTGTTAATATGTCTGTTGACTTACAATGAACGTATTTATTCACGTTTACGTACATAGTTACAATATTATTTTATAATTTATTTACATCTACGTTTATCGACTCAGAGTCTATACGTAATGACTGATACCATATGCTTTCTTATGTGTTAGTCTATACATTTATCAACTGAGTCTACGTATGTGACCAACTAACTCGTACACATGATTTTTCCTTAGGAAAAAAGTATAACACATGTATAAAAAATAGTTAACGTAAATTGATTTTAATTTTGTTTCATTGTAAGATAGGTTAATTTATAGTATTTATGTTATATATGTATTGGAACTACGATTATTCGTCAAAGAACGTCATTGATATATTTATGATCATTTTTATTATTATTATTTCTATGTGTCAATACGTTTATAGACTTCAGAGCCTGCGTATTTGCTAAGACACATTCAGGGTAGTCAATACGTTTGTCGACTTAGAGTCTTCGTATTTATTGATTGACACCATCTGCTTTCCTATGTGTCAGTCTATACGTTTATCGACTTGGAGTCTGTACGTATGTGACCGACTGACACTTACACATGGTTTTCCCTCAGAATAGAAATATAATATGCGTATAAAAAATAGTTAATGTAAATTGATTTTAATTTTTTTTCATTGCAAGATACGTTAATTTATTATATTTTCTATATTATATTTGCATTCGAACTACGATTATTCGTCAAAGAAAGTCATTGATATATTTATGATCATTTTTATTATTATTTCTATGTGTCAATACATTTATAGACTTCAGAGTCTGAGTATTTGCTAAGACACATTCGTGGTAGTCAATATGTTTATCGACTTAGAGTATGCGACCGACTGACACTTACACATGGTTTTCCCTCTGAACAAAAGTATGATACATGCTACAATAAATAATAGATATTTTTAATTTTCTTTTAGTTTTGTACTTGCTTTTACTTTTTCTGAAATTATTATAATTACAATAGTTTTATTTTATTTTATTTGGAATTTAATGAATTTTTAACAAACCACCAGCCTATACCTAGTTTTCTGCAATTATATACTTTTTTAGTTCCCAGATCTCTTCACCTGAAACAAATATATCATGTAGTATATACTTGTAAGAAGTATAGCAAAAAATTATTTTGCATGCAAAACTTGTGCAACAATTTAAAAAAATTAAATCTTTACATTGGTAAGAACGATAGTGGTCACTACTACACCTCTGTAGTAGAAGAAACTCAAATAAATCAGATATATGTCTATTGAGCTAGCACCGCCACTAACGACCGCAACTATGAAAACTATACCATAATTTGTTGCTAATTTGTTACGCAAACCCCGAATTTGTTGCTCCAGTCGTTTCCGAGATATCCTGGCGGTGCTAATTTAAGACTTAAGCTAGCACCGCCACAACTGTAACTTTTGAACGACAAAACAATTTTTGACGAGACAGATGGCACAATTTGTTGCTAATTTGTTGCTTCAAAATAGGCTAGGTCCCGAATCTCGAAGAACAAAATGGCGCCTATTGCCGGAACATGGTGATACTCCGGATTACGTAATTTTATTAAATCACGAATAATTCAACAAACAAGTTTCGGATATTTTGTTGCTAATTTGTTGCTCATTTTTTACGCTAAGCCCAAATTTTTTGCTCGAGCCGTTTCCGAGATATCCTGGCGGTGCTGCTATATTATGACTTAAGCTAGTACCGCCACAGCTGTAACTTTTTAACGACGAAACATTTTTAGACGAGACAGGTGGCATAATTTGTTGCTAATTTGTTGCTTCAAGATAGTCCAGGTCCCGAATCTCGAAAATCAAAATAGCGCCTGTTGGTGGAACATGGTTATTCTCCGGATTGCGTAATTTTCTTAAATCACGAATGGTAAAATGTCTGGACATTTTAGAAATGGTAATATGACGTTAAGTATGACGGACATGTATCGGACATGTGATCGATAACCAAATCTCAATGTTTAATTTACCGACACAAAAAAAATGAGAACATGTCGTGACCGTCACACAAAAAATGGACACCCGTTCCACTATATAGTGGTAAAATGTCCGTCATAAAATTTTTGGACAAGTGACCATAGCAAAATATCATACAAATTTTATGAGCTTTTGTCGCTAATTTATCGCTCATTTTTCTCGCAAAGCCCGATTTTGTTGCCGTAATCGAGATACATTAGTTTAAGATAGTTGGGTACTCGTGTTCGGAAGCGAAAGTCGATACTAGTCGTAAGAGAGAGTCGAATCTCTTGCCTGCCACGCGTGTTTCGTTGTACGCTGGGCGAGACGAGAACTTTTTAGAGGCCAGTATAACCTAACCCCGCATTCTCGCTGTTTCTCTCACTTACCCGTGTCCTCTCTCTTGCATTCACAGCGTGCGGTCGTCTATCAACTAAAAGAATGCTACTTTGAATTACAATAATTCGAAAATAGTGTCCAAATATCTCCCATAGTAACATATACCTTTTTAAAAAACATCCCCAGAGATTCTTTCTTTAGTCGATGAAAATGTAATCCATGTTTATTAATCAGGTACGGGCACTATAGAGGGCCGCAATATGAACCATACCTTAATTTATTGCTAATCTGTTGCTAATTTGTTACGCTATTCTCGAATTTGTTGCTCCAGTCGTTGCGTCGAGAAATCCAGGCGGTGCTAACTTAAGACTTAACTCAGCACAGCCACAGCTGTATCTTTTGATCGAATAAAGATATTTTAATCATTAAAACGCGATAATTTATTGCTAATTTGTTGCTTTGAGATTGGGTTGGACCCAAAATCAATAGTCCAACGGGAACGTAAGAAATCGAATTTTGGGCGTTCTAAATTGTGTTTTATGCAGTAAAACGGTAAGTAGCAAATTCAAAACTGTGGCAACCGTTGAGGCTAATATGTTGCTAAATTATAACTGCCGCTAAATTATAATTTGTTGGTTCAAGATAGGCAAGGTTTGGAGTCCAAAAATCGATCGAAAACGCAAGAAAACGTGTTTTGGGCGCTGTAAATGGTATCTTTTTTCGTAAAACGGTAAGCAACAAATTCATAACTATGCAAAATGTTGTCTTTAACATGTTGCTAAGTTGTTACAGTATTCCTAAATTTGTTGCTACAAAACAGGCTAGATCCCGGAGTTGAAGGAAAACGCAAAGAAAACCTGTTTTAGACGCCGTAAATTGGTTTTATTTAGTAAATCGGTGAGCAACAAATTTAAAACTGTGCAAAATGATGTGTTTAGTATGTTGCTAAATTGTTACGCTTTTTCCGAATTTCTTGCTTCAAGATAGGCTAGATCCCGGAGTCGAAAGTCGATCGAAAACGCAAAGAAACGTGTTTTGGTCGCTTTAATGGGGTTTTATTTAGTAAATAGGTGAGCATCAAATTTATAGGTGTGCGGATTGTTGTTATTAATAAGTTTCTAATTTTTAAGGGTATTCCCGAATTTGTTGCTATAAAGCAGACTAGATCCCGGAGCGAAGGTCGATGGAAAACGCAAAAAGAAACCGGTTTTGGACGCCGTAAATAGGTTTTATTTAGTAAATCGGTGAGCAACAAATTTATAAATGATCGGAATGTTGTTATTGGGAGCAATGATTTTGTTAACATGTTGATAACTTTTTAGGCTTTTTTAAATCGCGAATAATGAAACAAACAACTATTGAATATTTTGTTACTAATTTGTTGCCAATTTGTTACGCATACGGCAATTTTGTCGCTCGCATTATTTCCGAAAAAAAAGCAGCTGTAGGTCAATTCTTAAGCCAGACTAACGACATTTGTATCGCCTCAGCGATTAGAGATAGCTACACCGGGTTTCGTCCTCTGGCAGGTGAAACCTGCTATTTCTAACGTTAATGCCTGGGTAATTATGGTAGTGACATTTCTGGCTCGAATCTTCAGATGCATTCGCGATTGTGTCTAGAAATCGGCTTGAGAGACCAAAACGAGAATATAGTGTAAAAAATTAGCGAAAACTTACCGACGAAGTCTGGGCGAAACCCGGTGTAGCTATCTCTAATTGCTGAGGTTATACAAACGTCGATAATCTGGCTTAAGAATTGTCCTACAGCTGCGTTTTTTTTTCGGAAATAATGCGAGGGACAAAATCGCCGTATGCGTAACAAATTGGCAACAAATTAGTAACAAAATATCGAATAGCTATTTGTTTAATTATTCGAGATTTAAAAAAGACTAAAAACTTATCAACATATTGACAAAATCATTGCTCACAATAACAACATTCCGCACAGTTATAAATTTGTTGCTCACCGATTTACTAAATAAAAAACCATTTACACCGTCCAAAATACGTTTTTATTGAGTTTTCGATCGAATTTCGACTCCAGGATCTAGTCTGTTTCAAAGCAATAAATTCGGGAATAGCCTTACACATTAGAAACATATTAATAACAAGATTTTGCAGTTATGAATTTGTTGCTCACCGATTTACTAAATAAAAAACTATTTACACCGTCCAGAATACGTTTTTATTGAGTTTTCGATCATCATTCGGCTTCGGGATCTAGTCTATCTTAAAGCAACACTCAGAAAATGATCTTCCTGTACCAACGAGAATCTGCCTGTCGGAGGAGGATATATCCTTCGTATGGAAGGAGGAATATCCGCTTGGTACAATGTCGCATCGCAATAAGAGGAATTCCTCCCGTATATATAATAATTATTAACAAAAAAATAAATAAATAATGACTGTAAAAATAAAATTGTTGTACATGAAAATTTAGTTATTTTAAGTATTTATATACTAGTCTTAGTGTAATCTGTTATCAATAAAACTTGTCTTGCACTGTAATTTAATGATATTTATAAAATAGAGTTTTGGGGACCTAAGACCCAAAATATCATTCCTCCATTACTAACACATAATATTCTTGTAATAAAACATAAAATTCTCCTCCTGCAGGAGGATTGGCCTCATATAACAGGAGACCACAGTTCCTGTAATCGAATTACAATTCTACAGAGCGGGAGAAAATCCGTTTTATTGCAGGAAGATTTTCTCAGGAGAAATTTTATTTTGGTACCGGAGGATCGTTTTTCTGAGTGAAGAAAATTCAGAAATAGTGTAACAACTTAGCAACATACCAACAACAAAATTTTGCATAGTTTTGAATTTGTTGCTCACCGATTTACTAAATAAAACCCATTTACGGCGTCCAAAACAGGTTTTTTTTGCGTTTTCGATCGACCTTCGACTTCGGGATCTAGCCTGTTTTGTAGCAACAAATTCGAGAATAGCCTTAAAAATTAGAAACATATTAATAACAACATTCCGCACAGTTATAAATTTGTTGCTCACCGATTTACTAAATAAAACCACATTACAGCGACAAAAACACGTTTTTTTTTTCGATCGACTTTCGACTCCGAGATCTAGCCTATAGTGAATCAACAAATTCAGGAATACTGTAGCAACTTGGTAACATGTTAAAGACAACATTCAGCACAGCTATGAATTTATTGTTTACCGTTTTACGAAATAAAACACTATTTACGACGTCCAAAACACGTTTTCAATCAACTTCCGATTCCGGGATCTAGTCTATCTTGAAACAACAAATTCGGAAAAAGCCTAACAACTTAGCAACATACCAAAAACAAAATTTTGCACTGTTTTGAATTTGTTGCTAATCGATTTACTAAATAAAACACATTTACGACGTCCAAAACAGTTTTTTTTTTGCTTTTTCGATCGACCTTCGACTCCGGGATCGTGTCTGTTTTGTAGTAACAAATTCGGGAATAACCGTAAAAATTAGCAACATATTAACAACAACATTTCGCACAGTTATAAATTTGTTGCTCACCGATTTACCGAATAAACCCCCATTACAGCGACCAAAACACGTTTTTTTGCGTTTTCGATCGACTTTCGACTCCGGGATCTAGCCTATTGTGAATCAACAAATTCAGGAATACTGTAATAACTTAGCAACGTGTTAAGGACAACATTCTGCACAGCTATGAATTCGTTGCTTACCGTTTTACGAAATAAAACACCATTTACAGCGTCCAAAACACGTATCCTTGCGTTTCCGATCGATTTTTGGACCCCAAACTTGGCCTATCTTGAAGCAATAAATTATAATTTAACGGCAATTATAATTTAGCAACATATTAGCCTCAACGGTTGCCACAGTTTTGAATTTGCTACTCCGTTTTACTAAATAAAACACAATTTAGAGCGCCCGAAAGTTGATTAATTACGTTCCCGTTGGACTATCGATTTTGGGTCCAACCCAATCTCAAAGCAACAAATTAGCAATAAATTATCCCGCTTTGATGATTGAAATATTGTTATTCGATGAAAAGATACAGCTGTGGCTGTGCTGAGTTAAGTCTTAGGTTAGCACCGCCTGGATTTCTCGATGCAACGGCTGGAGCAACAAATTCGAGAATAGCGTAAAAAATTAGCAACAAATTAGCAATAAATTAAGGTATGGTTCATATTGCGTCACTCTATAGTGCCCGTACCTGATTAATGAACATGAATTACATTTTCATCGACTAAAGAAAGAATACGGATTGTTTAATAAAAAGGTATATGTTACTAAGGGAGATATTTGGACACTGTTTTCGTATTATTGTAATTCAAAGTAGCATTCTTTTAGTTGGTAGACGACCGCACACTGCGAGTGCAAGAGAGACTATACGCTTAAGCGAGAGAAACAGCGAGAATGAGGGGTTAGGTTATACTGACTGCTAAAAGTTCTCGTCTCGCCCAGCGTACAACGAAACACGCGTGGCAGGCAAGACATTCGACTCTCTCTTGCGACCAGATTCGACTTTCGCTTCCAAACACGAGTACCCAACTACCTTAAGCTAATGTATCTCGATAACGGCTAAAGCAATAAATTCGGGCTTTGCGGGAAAAATGAGCGATAAATTAGCGACAAAATCTGCAATTATGAATTGATTTCTTATTTTTATCATTTTTGCTTATATGATTGTGGCCCAAGGTCGTTTTTTTGGGACATTGGATCTACGGCATCTTTGAGCGACAAATTAGCGATAAAATCTGGACCAAAGCCCGTGTCGCTATCGTCACTTGTGGAGAAGATACAACCGTGGCTTTTCTAGCTGCAAAATGGAGCTACAGTTGCGATTTTTTTTTCGAGAACAACTTTAGCAACCTAATCGGGATTTTCGGGAAAAGTGAACGACAAATTAACGACAAAATGTGCAATTATGAGTTGATTTTTTTTTATTTTTATCATTTTTGCTTATATGCGTGTGGCCCGAGGTCGTTTTTTGGAACAGCGGACAACTTTTGGGACATGGGATCTACGGTATCTTCGAGCGATAAATTAGCGCCAAAATCAAGGCCAAACCCGGTTTCGCTATCGTCAATTGCTGAGAAGATACAACGAAATGGCTTTTCCAGCTTAATATTATGCTAGAATAGCCATTGTTTCTCGGAAACGGCGTGAGCGATAAAATCTGGGTTTGCGTAACAAATTAGCGACAAATTAGCGAAAAAATAAGGAATTATTTTCAGCTGGCCCTTATGAAGTGGCTTTTCCAGCTTAATAGACATATTTTGTCGTTCAAAAGTTGTATCTGTGGTCGTGCCAGCTTAATTCTTGAGGTAGCATGGCTTGGATATCTCGGGAACGGCTGGAGCAACAAAATCGGGATTAGCGTTACAAATTAGCAACAAATTAGCAACAAATTAGCAACAAAATATCCCATAATAGTTTTTTGAGTTATGCAAGATTTTAAAAAATTACGTTAGTCGGGTGATGGCTGGGTACCGCCTTGAGGCGCTATTTTGATTTTCAAGATTTGGGACCTAGCCTATCTTGAAGCAACAAATTAGCAACAAATTATGCCACATGTCCCGTCAAAAAATGTTTCGTCGTACAAAAGTTACAGCTGTGGCGGTGCTAACTTAGGTCTTATGCTAGCACCGCCAGGATATCTCGGAAACGGCTCTAGCTACAAATTTGGGTTTAGGGTAAAAAGTTAGCAACAAATTAGAAACAAAATATCCGATAGTTGTGTGTTAAATTATTCGTGATTTAATAAAATTACGTAATCCGGAATATGACCATGTTCCGCAATAGGCGCCATTTTGTTTTTCCGGATTCGGGACCTAGCTTATCTTGAAGCAACAAATTAGCAACAAATTATGCCACCTGTCCCGTCAAAAAATGTTTCGTGCTTCAAAAGTTACAGCTGTGGCGGTGCTAGCTTAAGTCTTAAGCTAGCACCGCCAGGATATCTCGGAAACGACTGCAGCAACAAATACGGGGTTTGCGTAACAAATTAGCAACAAATTAGCAACAAATTATGGTGTCGGTTTCATAGTGGCGGTCGTTAGTGGCGGTGCTAGCTTAACTGTGTTAGCTTTTATCTGTAGCAGTAAGAGTTTTCTTTCCGTGTGCACCCGCAGAAAACTGTTACTTTTTGGGGAGATATAATTCCTACCTAAAAATCCGGTGTGCCCTAAATACTGACATTAGTCTAGGCGCCAGGGGGGTCGGTGGATGTCCACGCCTCCACCAAAGCTTTTCTTACGTATTTTTGTCTGCTGATTCTGAATTTCGAAGGTGGACAGTCGCCAGACTGTTAGTTTTTTTGTTATTAACAAATTAATTGTTTAAATTGCTGCCAAGTCAATATGATTAATTATAACTGAATCCTAACTGTCTAAAACTGTAGTAAATTGATCTAAAATTCTGCACGTTTGCGCTAGAATTCGCGAGTTATTGCACTAAATTTGCAATAATTCGGGTTCTAATCAAAATTTTTCAATTCTGAAAAAATGAGAATATTTCTAGGTCAATTTACTACAGTTTTAGATAGTTAGGATTCAGTTATAATTAATCATATTGATTTGGCAGCAATTTGAACAATTAAATTGTTAATAACAAAAAACTAACAGTCTGGCGACTGTCCACCTTCGAAATTCAGAATCAGCAGACCAAAATACGTAAGAAAAGCTTTGGTGGAAGTGTGGACATCCATCGGCCACGGAAACCCCCCTGGTGCCTAGACTACATCTCGAGTCTGTCGCGGGAGCGCAGACATTCAAGTATACCTTCGCCGTCCCTTCTCCAGTTCTCCGTCGTGCCGGTAGGTGATGTCCTCGAGAAGTGATAGTTGCGTTGGCTGCCGTCCAGGAGAGTAAAATTATATGAAGACGTGTTGTCTTCTGCAGGAACCTTTCGCATAGAGCAAAACAAAATATATTAATAATGTGTTAAGCAGTGGAGATGAGGAGAGCAGTATCGAACTGCCAGGAACAGAGGAGTAGACAGATGGAAAGTTGGAGGCTTGTTTCGGCTATACTATATGATAAAGTCCAAATCCAAAGTGAAATACTTACTCGAGTCTGTCACAGGAGCGCAAACTACATTCAACTATACACCTTCGCCCTTACTTCTCTGTTGTGTTATCCTATGTGATGTCCTCGGGAAGTGGTAGTTGCGTTGGCTGCCCTCGAGGAGAGTAGAATGATATGAAGACGTGTTGTCTTCTACAGGAGCTCTTCGCCTAGAGCAAAACAAAATATATTAATAATGTTTTAGGCAGTGGGGATGAGAAGAGCAGTATGAAACTGCCAGGAACAGAGGAGTAGACAGATGAAAAGTTTGAGGCTAGGTTCGGCTATACTACAGGATAAAGTCCAAATCCGAAGTGAAGTACTTACGCGAGTCTGTCACGGGAGCGCGAACTACATTCAACTACACCTTCGCCCTCCCTTCTCCGTTGTGTTCGCCTAGGTGATGTCCTCGGGAAGTGGTAGTTGCGTCGGCTGCCCTCGAGAAGAGTAGAATTATATGAAGACATGTTGTCTTCTGCAGGAGCTCTTCGCCTAGGGCAAAACAAAATATATTAATAAAGTGTTAAGCTGTATAGGAATGAGGATAGCAATATCGGCCTGCCAGGAACAGAGGGAGTACATAGATGGAAAGTTAAGATATTTGTAGAGAATGGAAAGGGATCTTTGGAATGAAAAGTCGAAAAAGCGCATGTGCATTTCCAACTAAGACCTCCCCACCCTCGCTTAAAGTTTACCAGAATGTCCACACACAATGCTGCACATACAGAGGGATTGTATATCCAATTTCAGATATACTCAATTAGCCAGTACGGAGGAAATAACTTTTTTTCTTGAAAACTTCTTCAAAAACACACAGAAAATGCAGTATCTCCACACTTGCTAATTATTTAGAACTGAAACCTGGTATGTAATCCCTCACTATGTACAACAAGTGTGTGTAAAGTTTAAGATATTTGTAGAGAATGGAAAGGGATCCTTGGAATGAAAAGTCGAAAGAGCGGATGTGCATTTCGAACTAAGACCTCCTCACCCTCGCTTAAAGTTTACCAGAATTTCACACACACTATGCAATACATGCTGAGGGATTGTATATCCAATTTCAGATCTGCTCAATCAGCCAGTATGGAGAAAATAACTTTTTTTCTTGAAAACTTCTTGAAAAACACACAGAAAATGCAGTAACTCCACACCTGCTGATTATTTAGAACTGAAACCTGGTATATAATCCCTCAGCATGTACAACATAGTGTGTGTAAAGTTTAAGATATTTGTAGAGAATGGAAAGGTATCTTTGGTATGAAAAGTCGAAAAAGTGCATGTTCATTTCCAACTAAGACCTCCTCACCCTCGCTTAAAGTTTACCAGAATTACATACACACTATGCAATACATGCTGAGGGATTGTATATCCAATTTCAGATCTGCTCAATCAGCCAGTATGGAGAAAATAACTTTTTTTCTTGAAAACTTCTTGAAAAACACACAGACAATGCAGTATCTCCACAGTTTCTGATTATTTAGAACTGAAACCTGGTATGTAATCGCTCACTATGTACAACAAGTGTGTGTAAAGTTTAAGATATTTGTAGAGAATGGAAAGGGATCCTTGGAATGAAAAGTCGAAAGAGCGGATGTGCATTTCGAACTAAGACCTCCTCACCCTCGCTTAAAGTTTACCAGAATTTCACACACACTATGCAATACATGCTGAGGGATTGTATATCCAATTTCAGATATACTCAATTAGCCAGTACGGAGGAAATAACTTTTTTTCTTGAAAACTTCTTCAAAAACACACAGAAAATGCAGTATCTCCACAGTTTCTGATTATTTAGAACTGAAACCTGGTATGTAATCCCTCACTATGTACAACAAGTGTGTGTAAAGTTTAAGATATTTGTAGAGAATGGAAAGGGATCCTTGGAATGAAAAGTCGAAAGAGCGGATGTGCATTTCGAACTAAGACCTCCTCACCCTCGCTTAAAGTTTACCAGAATTTCACACACACTATGCAATACATGCTGAGGGATTGTATATCCAATTTCAGATCTGCTCAATCAGCCAGTATGGAGAAAATAACTTTTTTTCTTGAAAACTTCTTGAAAAACACACAGACAATGCAGTAACTCCACACCTGCTGATTATTTAGAACTTGAACCTGGTATATAATCCCTCAGCATGTACAACATAGTGTGTGTAAAGTTTAAGATATTTGTAGAGAATGGAAAGGTATCTTTGGTATGAAAAGTCGAAAAAGTGCATGTGCATTTCCAACTAAGACCTCCTCACCCTCGCTTAAAGTTTACCAGAATTACATACACACTATGCAATACATGCTGAGGGATTGTATATCCAATTTCAGATCTACTCAATTAGCCAGTATGGACAAAATAACTTTTTTTCTTGAAAACTTCATGAAAAACACACAGAAAATGCAGTATCTCCACAGTTTCTGATTATTTAGAACTGAAACCTGGTATGTAATCCCTCAGCATGTATAACATAGTGTGTGTAAAGTTTAAGATATTTGTAGAGAATAGAAAGGGATCTTTGGAATGAAAAGTCGAAAGAGCGCATGTGCATTTCCAACTAAGACCTCTTCACCCTCGCTTAAAGTTTACCAGAATCATACACACACTATGCAATGCATGCTGAGGGATTGTATATCCAATTTCAGATTTACTCAATTAGCCAGTACGGAGAAAATAACTTTTTTTCTTGAAAACTTCATGAAAAACTCACAGAAAATGCATTATCGCCATACCTGCTGATTATTTAGAACTGAAACCTGGTATGTAATCCCTCAGCATGTACAACATAGTGTGTGTAAAGTTTAATATATTTGTAGAGAATGGAAAGGGATCTTCGGAATGAAAAGTCGAAAAAGCGCATGTGCATTTCCAACTAAGACCTCCTCACCCTCGCTTAAAGTTTACCAGAATTATACACACACTATGCAATACATGCTGAGGGATTGTATATCCAATTTCAGATTTACTCAATTAGCCAGTACGGAGAAAATAACTTTTTTTCTTGAAAACTTCTTGAAAAACACACAGAAAATGCAGTATCTCCACACTTGCTGATTATGTAGAACTGAAACTTGGTGTATAATCTCTCAGCACCTATAACACAGTGTGTATAAAGTTTAAATTATTTTTAGAGAATGAAAAGGGATCTTTGGAATGAAAAGTCGTAAAAAGCGCATCAAATCTAGTTACATCTACCTTTATTATAAGTTGGTTCAGACATATGAGGTACGTTTTGAACTTCAGTACTCTCGTTAGAGTAAATAAATAAATAAATTAACTTTCGAATGACTTACTTTTTTGTCTTCTCGTAGAAAACGTCTTTGTAGCAATATACTGAAGTGAGGTTATGGCTCTGCAGTGCGCGGCGCCCGCCTCGTGGCCTCGTGGGTGTGCTCCGCACGCGGTGTGAGGTACCTCATCGTCGCCGTGGTCGGCGATCAGGTCGCATTGTCGTCACTTCAGCGGAGGCTGCGGGAGTGCGTCGCGGCTCGACACTTGACAGACGAGAGCTGTGATCAGCGTCATGCATAAACAACACGGACTGACGGACCTAATATACGTCATACACGAACAATATGACGATGACCATTGCGCGGTAACTTGTCCGTAAGAGACGGTCACTAATGTCTTTTAGACGGTAAAAGTCTGCTAGCATCAGTGTAAACACAGTTACCTCTACAGCACCATAGAAACTTAGTCAGTAGCTCAGGTTACCTGCTCAATTACAATTAGAAGCTAGAAAGAAAAATTAGATTATAGAAAGAAAATCAGGGTAGCTCCGCGTTGCGCAGCCGTATACTCGATTCAACGCTCTGAAGTTGGCTGCGCGGTGCCGTTATATACTTAGCACGCTCTGAACTTGTGTCACCTTGCTGAGTAGTTCAAGGTTTTTGGAAAATTTACGAATTTTTTGTTGACTAAATACAATTTAAAAGATTCTTTAGTGTAATAGTGAGGGGGGATAGCTATTCTTTTACGCAAGAATTATCGGTGTTTTGTATCCCAAGCGAAATTAGGAGATATGGGTAGACGTCGTCTGCTCCACAATTTCAATCAAGCGGCATAATCACCTCGTCAGTAGTTCAAGGTTTTTGTAATTTCTAGTTCTCTAAAAGGTATGCTACAAATTTGTAAACTTTCTTTGTTGTATAAGTGAGCGGGGACAAGTGCGCGTTTATTTCAAAATATTCAGAATTACATATAAAAATATTGCAAAAGGGAAGGCATAGCGAACAAGCTGCTATGCTGGCACGCGGCTGGTAAGCAATAAATTACAGAAAAAGTATTTTTTGCTTATTTCAATATAATAATAGTTGTCCCCCCTTCATTTTTTAATTTGAATTCACTTTCTAAAGTTTTACGTCGATTGGTATTTTGGTTTGGGAGAAAAGTTTGAACTACTGAAATAGCCGATAAAACAGGGATCTTTGTTTCCATCTACGACGTCCTCTTAAATGCTTGAAAAAAAAATGAGAAATTTTGAGTGATTTTCTTACTGTATTCTGATAGCCTATAACTTTTAAAAAAATCGACGTTTTTGCCTTCTTTAAAAACACCCATTCACAAAAACCCTGAGACACGTGTCTCATTATTGACCATTCTTGATCTAATGTGTATAATTAGCTGAAAACTGTATAGTACATAGTTCTTATATTTTCTTATTATTATGATTTTCTAAAAGTTTCAATGTTAAGGTTTACAAAAGAATAAAAGATAGCAATCCATAATTTTAAAATGGACAAAATAGATTATTCTATGCTCTTTCTATTATATTTTAACAAAATTAATTTTATTTAGCTTATCATTGCAAGAAATGAAAAAATGTCTTGCCAAAACTCAAAACACGCACACCCACACCCACACCCACACCCACACCCACACCCACACCGACACGCACGCACGCACGCACGTACGCACGCACGCACGCACGCACGCACGCACGCACGTACGCACGCACGCACGCACGCCCACACACACACACACACACACACACACACACACACACACACACACACACACACACACACACACACACACACACACACACACACACACACACACACACACACACACACACACACACACACACACACACACACACACACACACACACACACACACACACACACACACACACACACACACACACACACACACTTTACAAAGCTTCCTAATTTATTTATTCATTTTTTAGATGAAAAACCACTAGTAGAATGCAGTTTTATTACGGAATTTGAAGACCATATATTCGTTACCGTTGATGCGGAGGCTTTCTTCTTTTTACACGATCTTATAACATCCTATGTCAAAGAAAAAGACAGAGTGGTAATGAATATTAAATTGATGTTTCTTTACTCAAACTGATATTGATTGATAAAATGCTTTCTTAAATATTTTAGCACGCTATGCAAAATTATGGTGTAAGAGCGCACAGTCCTGAACATCATGAAATGAAAGTTGCCAATCAACCCAGCACTTCCACTGCAGGCTCTACGATATCAGAGGATGACAGAAAACGTAAACAATTCGATCCCGCAGAGATGTTTACTAAAGATTGGCGATCTTATAAATGTAAAACTTGGCACTTAGAGCCGACTGTTAGGTTAGTATCTAATTAATTCTAAATGTATTAATTTTTTTTTTCTCGTCAAAAATATCAATTGAATGTGTAGTGCCTACCGTCAGAGATTTATTTTCAACTAAAACAAAAATATTGCAGGCTTTTATCGTGGGCTGGAAAAAGTATAGAGCCCTACGGCATTGATTATATTCTGCAGAAATTAGGCTTTTCCCATGCCCGAACTACAATTCCGAAGTGGATTCAACGAGGATTTATGGATCCGTTGGACAAAGTACTTGCTGTTCTTATATTGAGAATGATATTGGCTGTTCGAGAGGAAATTTCTGAAGAAAAAGAACAGAAAAAGGAAAAATAATTTTTCATGTATCATATATTTTTTTTTTAATTTTATTTCATGATTCGTATAATATACCAATAAGTGTAGACTAATCGTGAAACAGATATTTTTAAGATTTTGTTTATATTCATATTCTTATGTTTTTTCAAACTTGTATATTTATTTTATCATAGTACGCAAGAAAAATAGAGAAAACCAAATATTACACGAGTGATAGACTATTCATTTCAATGAAGTTATAATTTGCGTTACGCTACACTCATCTGCGAAATAGAGAATTATACGTTATTCATTACATACGCACTTGTTCGTCTGTGATTGACTCTAATGTGGATTTTCATGGTATTAAGAAAATGCTATTATATGTTTTGTCGAACTGTGAAAGTAAAAACTGCTAACTTTAGACCAGGAAGAATCTTCAGTCATAGACATTTGTGGATTTATTAACATTGTAATATCAATTTAATGTTGCAAAACATGTGTTATAAATTATTATAAATTAACCTTATACTGACGGCTGAGCGGAACAAGATCGTATCTCGGCGCGTGGACGAAGAACGTCGTATCTCACCGCGCAGACGAAGAACGTCGTATCTCCCCGCGTGGATGAAGAACATCGTATCTCACCGCGCGGACGAAGAACGTCGTATCTCACCGCGCGGATGAAGAGCAGCATATCTCACCGCGCGGACGAAGAACGTCGTATCTCACCGTATACTGGCCGTGTACTGGCCGCAAGAGCGTCGAGATACGACGTTCTTCATCCGCGCGGGGAAATACGATGTTCTTCATCCGCATGGTGAGATATGAGGTTCTTCATCCGCGCGGTGAGATGCGACTTTCTTTATCTGCGCGGTGAGATACGATGTTCTTCATCCGCGCGGTGAGATACGACGTTCTTCGTCCGAGTGGTGTTGACCTTCTTCCGCTCAGCCGTCAATACGCAGTCCACGATTACAAAAATAATGAATGCAACTTGAATTGAGAATCGTTCGTAGTTAATTTAATGTTTAATAAAATTTGGATGACTGTCGAACACATAAACTTAATTAAGGGGGTCATAGACCTATAGGCCTTTGAAGCTAAAATCGCCTGAAAAAATATAATAAATTATAATTAGTTATGCATACTTATAATATATTATAAGTAGGCACAATTTCTGATAAAATGGCCCGAGATATAATCAGTAGACCAATTTTGCTCAGAGATACTGCATTGCTAAGATTTTTGCTTTGGTACAGCTTTTTGAAAAAAGTATTCGATAAATTTTCATGGGACTGGTCTTAAAATACTTGAAATTCATGCATTTATGGATCTAAGAATTGGAAATATGGGAACGTATGCCAGAAACCAGCCAGAGGGCGCGCGCGACGCATTTTTCGTGCAAAACACGCTCTGTTCAACTCGCTCGAAATCGTATTCTGAGTCTCTCAGAAAAAAACAAGAGACATATATCAATAGGTTTTTTTCCTGCTCTTTTCAAGGGTGCTATTGTTTTTACTCCGATACTCTTTCTTCTGGTTGAAAACTCGAGTTGAAAGTTTAGAGCCATTTTTCTCAAAGTATATCATGTTTTTTTTTCAAAATGCATATCACCATTTGAAAGTACAAGTCTTAAGCTACAAAACCCTAAATTTTCAAATTGGAGAAATGAATGGCTCAAAAGTAACAAAATTAAAAAGACAGCGGCGAGTGGCCACGCAGCTCTTTGCGCTGCGCTCGGATGCGCCGCACGCTGGGGCTTGGCATAATGAGCTCGTAATCGTATTTTGAGCCTCTCAGAAGAAAACAAGAGACATTTACCAATAGATTTTTTCCTGCTCTTTTCAACGGTGCTATTCTTTTTATTCCCAAACACTTTCTTCTGGTCGGAAATTAGAGTGGAAAGTTCAGAACCATTTTCTTAAAGTATAACATGTTGTTTTTCAAAATGCATAGCACCATTCGAAAGTACAAGTTATAAGCTACAAAACCCTACACTTTCAAGTTGGAGAAACGTAGAGCTCAAAAGTAATAATTAGTAATAATTTATCTAGATTCTTCCATTGACACTACATATTCTTCCTCAATTTTCGCATGAAATTTTAATCGACAAGAATCACATATTTTATCTTTATCTTGTGAGTTTGGAAAACGAGCTTTCATTCTTTCAGAAAAAACCTCAGTTTAGGTGGATGCTTTGCTTCATCAAAAGGGTTACAAGAGCGATTGAAAATCGTTGACATTTAAAATTTTTTTTATTATGAAAATAATAAATATTGAGGAAGAAAACATTTCCAGTGGGTGATAAATACCTTCCAAGGAGCTTTTTAAGTATTGGAAACGTCTCTGTGGTCTTAGTCCCTAGTGGCAGAAACGATAACACGTGAAAGTGCAACGATTAAAGTATAATAGGTATATACGCATACAGAGGCGCGTCCAAGCACCGAACAGACTCTACGCGGCCGCTTGCCGCTGTCTTTTTAATCTTATTTCTTTTGAGCTCTACGTTTCTCCAACTTGAAAACTTAGCGTAGTTTAAGACTTGTACTTTCAAATGGTGATATGCATTTTGACGAAAAAAATATGATATACTTTGAGAAAAATGGCTTTGAACTTTCAACTCGAATTTTCGACCAGATGAAGGAGTTTCGGATTAAAAACAATAGCACCATTGGAAACAACATGAAAAAATCTATCGATATATGTCTTACATTTTTCTCTGAGAGACTCAGAATTTTTCGTGTTTTGCACGAAAAATGCGCCGCTCGCGCCCGCTGGCTGGTTTCTGGCGGACACTCCCATATAAGATTTCCTGAAGCAAATAATTTGTAAATGTTAAAAACCACAAAAAATACGTAAAAATTCATAAAATTCATCATATAGGTCGTCTCAAATTAAGGATTCTGGTAAAATTAAGAGTTTTAAAACTCTTAAAAGACCAAAATTCTGAAAAATAAATGCTATTCCGTAAAAAAATTTCTTAAATTTGTGGGTATAAATGAAGAGAAAGTGTACTTAAGGGGGTACTACAGTTAACACATTTTTTTTTTGGATTTACCTAAAAAATAAAAATTATGATTAGTAATGATATTTTATATCTATATGTAGGAATTACAGGGTTATTTCATGGGAATTCTCCCTATTAAATAAAACACTTCAAACCTTTATATAAACAAAGCTATTTATTCAACACAATTTACTTCCAATTCTTGTTACTTCTGATCTCTCTCTCTCTCTCTCTCTCTCTATCTAATACAATACAAAATTTCTACTAGTAATCTCAAGCACTTCTACACTTTAACACCAACACGTGTGCTTAAGTCCGGCTCTTGCTCGGAAGTGTCAGTGCGAGCGCCGGCGCTTGGCAGGGCGTATAGGGCGCAGAGGTGGGGGAAAGGAGAGAGAGAGAGCGTGCAGCACAGCAGCACACCGCGAGCTGTGTTCTACGTCCCTTTTTCCAACACTCCCTCTCGTCGAACATCTGGTCGAGCGTCCAGTCATCTCTCTCTCTCGTCCATCTACTCGTCAATTGTTATTTAATTATTCTCTGCAACAGAACAAAAAGGAAAAGTTATAATTTATTTAGAGTAATTTAGGATTAGTCTCATCAATTTATCATGCAACGCAAAAGACAAAGGTTTGGTAAAGATATCTGCTATCTGCTCTTTAGATGAAACCCATTGTATTTTTACTAGATTTCTGGCCTCCCATTCTCTAACATAATGTTCTTTGGTTTCAATTACATGACTCAATCTTTTACTACTACACTGAGAAGCAGAAAGAACAGCTACCATACCGCAAGAATAGCTAGGACGCAGAATGTTGACATGGTAGTTTAGCTCGGAAAAGGCGTAGTAGCTGAGCCCTGTGACGCAGCCAGCGCGCCTTGGGATATGGCCAGCGTACCTTTATTTTTGTTTGTGTCCGCGCGAAGGTCACGTGACATGAAAGAGCACAGCCGGCGCTCTCAAAAGGCGTAACCACCACGCTCTTTGGGGAGCCGCTACTAGCATAGGGTAAGGCTAGTAGCAGCGCTTTCTGCCCCTCAGTGTACTGACTTTTGAACTTTGAATTGCTGCATTATTGTCACACCATAAAGTCACTGGCAACAGGTCTCTATTTAAAACTAATTTTATTGAGTTATGTAATGAAACCATTTCTTGGCATGCTTCAGTCATCGAGACATATTCATCCTGACACGTCGACAATGATACAAATCGCTGCCTGTGAGTCTTCTACGCCACGAGATCTCCAAACAATATAATATGTATCCACTGGTCGTTAATGCTCCTTTAGCATCTGCAAAACTAGCATCTGAAAATCCATGCAAGTCCTCTGTTTTCGCTTCGAAGGTGATGCCGACATTTTTGGCTTGTTGCAGATAAATGCAAACTCGTTTCACCATATTCCATTCGTTCTCAGTTGGATTGATTTGATGTCGGCTCAAAACATTAACGGCATATGAAATATCTGGTCTAACTGTATTAGCCAAGTACAAAAATGAACCCACTGCCTCACGATATGGAATATTTTCTAAAGTTACATTTTCATCTCGTCGATTTACATTTTCCTCTCTGTCGCGTCTATTTTTGTTTGTAACTTGGTTGGTCACCATAGGTGTGCGTTGAGGCCGTATCTCCGAGAATCCTAGTCGCTTAAGCACATTGGTCCTGTACTCTTCCAATGTTTTCCTTTTCCTGTCTCGATCAAATTTAATATCTAAAAAGCTTTGAGGATTTCCTAGATCTTTCATTTCGAATTCGTGCATCAATTTAGTTTTGATCACATTCAATTTTGATTTACAGTTACTGGCAATCAACATATCATCTACATACAATAATAAAATAAAAAATTTATCTCCCTCTCTCCAGGTGAACAGACACGGTTCTTTGTCGTGTACTGTCAGTCCGATTTTTCTAGTAGCTTCAATGAAACGTTCGTTCCATCGTTTGGGGCTTATCTTCAAACCATAAAGTGCTCTTTCAATCTTACATACTTTAGTTTGATACAGTTCATCTGACACTGTCTTTCCTTCTGGGATTTCCATATATATTTCCTCATCAATTTCACCATTTAGGAATGCAGTCTTCACGTCGAGTTGGCATACTTCCAAATCATATTTATTTATTACAGCAAGGCATGCTCTAATCATTTGCATGCGAGACACAGGTGAGTATATTTCGCTAAGATCGTAGAAATTCTGGTCTTCGAAACTCCGTATCATAAACCTTGCTTTGTATTTGATTTTTCCGTCTGTTTCAATTTTTCGTTTTAAGACCCACCTTGAATCAATGATATTATATCGCTTTCCACTCATCGATTTTGGTCTATCCACAAGTTTCCAGACATTGTTTTTATACATTAACTCTACTTCCTCGTCTACAGCATTACGCCATTTTACATTATCAGAGCAAGCCATGGCTTCTCTGTAAGACGCCGGATCGCTGTTCACATGTACATGAAATGCATGTTGTTTTTCTTCCTCTGTCTCAGTTTTTCTGGGCCTGCCTTTCCTTTTGATGGTCACTCCCTTTGATTTTGAATCTTCATTCCCTTCTACTGTCTCATCGAATTTTACAAACCAGTTGTCTTTATTTATTAGCTCCAACGAATTTGACCAGTCTTTTATACAATTTTTGTTGTATTTGTCGCCAAATACTTGTTTCTCATCGAATTAGACATCTCGACTTTCGTAGTATTTTCCTTCCTCTGATTTCAAGAACAGATAACCCGTATCTCGCTAGCCTATGAGTATAACTCTTCTTCCTATTTGATCAAACTTTGGACCAGTTTTCCTTTGTACTTTAATGTACGCTACACATCCAAATCGTTTTAGCTGCAATAAATTAATTTTTGAATTCGGTTTAAATTTAGTCAATGGCGCGTCCATATTATTTGATTTGTGCGGAGTCCTGTTGTACACGAATACAGCTGCATTAAGCGCCAAGTCCCACATATTCTCTGGCAGTCCTGTATCGAAAATTAACGCTCTGACCTTCTTCTGAATCGTTTGATTAAAACTTTCAGCTACTCCATTATGCTGTGGAGTGTCAGGACTCGCTAGCTGCAATTCCGATCAGTACCTTGATCACATCTAAGATAACAGAACTTAGCATCTCTTCCAAGTATGTTTCTAGTACTAGTGATAAATGACTTCAAGCAGCTTGCCGCTTCATTTTTATTTTTAACTGCGTAAGCCATAGCTAGTCTAGAATAATCATCCACAAAAACCACAATAAATCGATAGCCTCTTGGATGAGTTTTTGGACTTATGGGTCCCATGGTATCACTATGAACTATTTGCAGTGGCTCTTTCGCTCTATCTCTCGTCGACAAAAAGGGCAATTTGTTAAATTTCGAAACCTGACACACTTCGCAATCCAGTACAGTTTTATCAAAATTGACTTCACTCAATTGTTTTAAATCAGGATTTTGCTTTTGTATTTCCTTCAAATAATTCAATGAAGCATGACTTAGTCTCGTATGCCAAAGCATAGCATTGTTTTTGATCTTATCGATTTTATCTGAACTAATATTATCATGTAATAATTCTAACTCATCCAAGAAACTTGTTTCATTTATTGTACTTGTGAAATCAGAAAACTTAGAGCTTAGCTCGTTGTTTTCTTGTACTGTTGTATCCGAGTTTAAATTAATTTCTGAAGTTAACTTTTTATTTTCTTCAATCTTATCCAAGGCTTGATTTTTCTTTGCGACACTTCTAGTCTCATATCTTACTTTATTATTAACTATATACGCAATAATTCTGTTTGACTTTAAGGTTGGATTAGAAGTTTCAGTGTCAATTTTAAATTCTACAATCCAAAATGGTTTCTCATAAATACCTGATAAAAAGATTTCATTTGAAACTGGATCAGAGATCTCTATCTTTTTATTATCTAAATAAATGCTCAGTCCCTCATCGACAAACTTTCTTAGTGATAATAGATTCTCAGCTAGTGATTCTGCGCAAATTACATTTTCCAGTATTCAATGATCACCGTTCAAAGTCAACCCTTCTACGTCTCCGACTCCCTCTGATTCAATATTAGCCGTGCTTTCTTTATTAGCGCATCGAATTTCAGTTCTTTTAGTCTCATCCAAAGCTTTGAATATTAGTCGGGATTTTGACATATGTTGAGTCGCACCTGAATCGGCCAGAAATCTAATCAATTTGTTTTTACTCTCCATTTTATAAGGATCTTCTGATGTTTCATTATTTATGAGTAACGCATGACACTCACCTTTTCCCTTCGATTCTGCCTTCTGTCCATCACCAGAGGTTTGAGGTTTTCCTCTATTACCTCTGTTTCCTCTGTATCCTCTGTAATCGCGTCCTCTACCTTGTGCACGAGAGTTGCCCCTTTCCCTTTCAACCTTTTGCCTTTTCTCATCGATTTTATACTCATCATGCTCATCACTCTATCTTTTCTTATTTCCACGGTATGAATTTGATCTATCGCGTCTAAAAGTCATGCTACCATACCTTAGATTATATCCGCGTCGACCTTCCTCTCGTCGAAACCTCGCTACCTCCTCCTCGCTGTAAGGGCAGTCGGACCTGACGTGTCCCTCATACCGTCTGCAGTGGTAGCAGAAAAGCCCCGGGTTTCTGCAATCTCGTGCATAGTGCCCCAGAGTGCCGCATTTGTAACACCTATCTCGCGGGTTAGCAGTCATTGCAGTCTCGCCGGTTTTCTCTCGTCCAACTGGTTTCTCATAATTTATACGTCGAAGCGCTTCCAAGTGAATAATATAATTTTTTAATTGTTCGTAAGTTAAATCAACACCTGTATTTGCTTTATTTAAGAAATTTGTATCACGAATCTGTGGTACACTCTCAACAATAGCATTAAAGAAAATATCGCGTATTTCAGTTTCACTCATGTTGCTCGCGTTTGGAATATTGTTGTGAGCTCTAACTAACCCTTCAAATCGCTCCCAAAATTGAGATGCTCTTTCTTTGTTGGGAATGTACCGAATCGTATACAGTTTCTTTCTAATAGTCATTGTTGTTATATTCGCTTCATATTTTTTCAATTCTTTGATTTTCAAAAACAATTCAGATGGATCCTTGACATGCATAAGTTTATTATGATAAGACGCATCAATTCTATTAATGATTATATCACGGACCATATATTTATGTTTCTCGCGTGTGTGCTCATCCAATTCGCGTCCAGGCTCAACTTTTGGATCAATTACATAAAGTAAATTCATTACTCTGAGTTCTGACGTAAGATAATCCGCGAAAAATTCGAATTTAGTCGCTATAGTCAGTTTGTAGTTACGCTTAATTCCGGATTCTAAATTAATTTTTACAGTTTCAATTTGAGAGCTATAATTTAACGCATCGATTGATTTTGATCTGTTAACTTCCCTTTTTATCAAGTTAACTACCGTTTTCTCGTCCATTAAAATTTCATTTTTATGTGTTGTTTTTACCTCAAATTTATTTTGCCGCGATCTTGTTTGAACCTCATCCAATTCTTCTCGAGCATTTAAATTGAACTCTCTGAGTTTTTCAACTGTCATGTCCTCCAGTTTTCTCATCATTTCATTTGTTCTTTCATTTTCTTTTTGCAGCGCTTCAAAGTTTTTGTTGAGCTCTTCCAATTTCTTTTCTGTAGACAATGTATCATCAGTATAACTGTCAGTGCTATTATATAACGGGTTACTAAACGCGTCAATTTTCCCGTCCATATGCTTAAAAACTTTTGGATTTAAGTAGGCCTTGACTTCTGATTTTATACGTAAACCTGACTTACCCAATATATCAACACGTCCAGTTAAATTAGCATTCTTCTCTTCCAACGTTGCACCTCTTCCAATTTTTGCACCTCGTCGACTTTTCCTCATCGATCGATTTGCTCTCGTCGAATTTTTGGGGTACTCTCGTGCAGTAGGTTAGATCAGTATTTGATTCTTCGGCCCCTTTTATTTTCGCTTCAAGCGCGACGAGCTGTTCCTCCGTAATGCTTGATTTATGTATCCAGTACTTCTCTCCCGTTGAGGCAGTAAGAGTTAGTACATTCCTGCCCGTTGTAATGACTAACTCTTGGCCTGGGGGTACAACTCTGATAAATCGAACTGCTCCTCAATTGTCCGGAGCAGTATCTCGAGGTTCAGTGAAGCTGCAAAATTTTCCATTTTAATTACTGATTTCCGAGCTAATTTTCTCATACAATAATTTTTACATCAGTATTCAATTTTATTATTCTAATTCAATTATTTATACATGTACATGTTTTATATATATTCATAGTACACTTAAGGTAGATAATGTTGAATTTCTATTTTCTGGGAGTTTTCTAAATTTTGTTCAACATTTCCAAAATTTCTATTTCAGCATGCGCTTCCAAAATATCGCTTTCAATTTTATTTTTATTTTTTTTTTTACAGAAAATTGTTTACCCTTTTAATATGTTTCCTTTTCCATGATTCAATTCGAAATTATTTCACTTCAATATATCACGTCAAAATTATTTTTCTCTTCGATATACACGTCCCAGTTATTTCACTTCAATATATCGCGTCAAAATTATTTTTCTCTTCGATATACAAGTCCAAGTTATTTCACTTCAATATATATGAGTACTCATTCACATCTAGCTTCTCGATTAGTATTATACTCCCAGAATTTTATGTGTTATCTGTTAAGAAAGAATTAGGTAAAATTCAATCTTTAGTCAAAACTCCGGTATTCACCCACGCCAATCGCTTGTACCAGAAAGCGCCCTATATACACGGTATATAGTATGTCGCTCAGACGACACGCTTTTTCGGCTCCGTATAGGTTAGTTATATGTGCGCGCAGATTCATACACCGTCCGCGGATTATGCCTACACGTCGCTGTCGCGCTCTCTCTAACCATATACCGATATGTCGTGCTCTAATCTACACACACTCACACTCATGCAGAGCGCGCCGTCTCTGCCGTGAACGCACCTCCCCTCCAATTCGTCGTATAGACACACACGCCAACCGGCCCTCCGGTGTCTCCGACCGCTGCTCGCGCACACGGGCGCGCACGCGTGTCGATTTTGTTTTGACCGGCTTAAACGTGTCGCGCGACCACGCAGGCTTTTCCGAGAAATTTTGACCTTTCTAATAATACTGAACTTTTGTTTCTCGAAAAGTTCGTTATATGCTAGGCTTTTGTTCAATATGAAAACGCAATTCGAATTTAAGCCTGCTTTCTTCCGCCAAGGAAATTTCGATATCTATAATATCGACACGCGTCTAATTTTTCCAATTTCATTCGCGTCAAAATATCCGGATTTCACTCGCGTCAATTTTTAAATTTTACTCGCGTCGACTTATGCACGTGTATCTATGTTTCGAGATCTCTTACCTCTGTTCTTTTCGTTCTCCATATTGCGAAATCAGCTCGTCGAAGTCTTATCGAGTCACTCGTCGCTTTCGGGTGAGAAATTCCAAACTCACACCAGAATAGCCTCGCGTCCGCCAAGGTTGCACGTGAACCGCTCTCCGTCTCTCCGCTGCTTGGCTGAGCCGCCTCCAGTCGACCTCTTTATATAAACAAAACTTTATATCACGACACAAATCAAACTTAACTTTATAGAGAGAATTACCCAAGCGCGCAGTGGAAGCGTGCTGGGCCCATAACCTGTAGGAATTACAGGGTTATTTCATGGGAATTCTCCCTATTAAATAAAACACTTCAAACCTTTATATAAACAAAGCTATTTATTCAACACAATTCACTTCCAATTCTTGTTACTTCTGATCTCTCTCTCTATCTAATACAATACAAAATTTCTACTAGTAATCTCAAGCACTTCTACACTTTAACACCAACACATCTGCTTAAGTCCGGCTCTTGCTCGGAAGTGTCAGCGCGAGCGCCGGCGCTTGGCAGGGCGTATAGGGCGCAGAGGTGGGGGAAAGGAGAGAGAGAGCGTGCCGCACAGCAGCACACCGCGAGCTGTGTTCTACGTCCCTTTTTCCAACACTATATTATACTTGTTTATTTTTGAAGAAATATGCCCTACCAGAGGTCTGTAAACCCATTTGATCTAAAGATATTGAGATTTTAAAATTTGTAACCTGCCGTAACCTACAGGCTGAACCATTCGATATTTTTTTATGGGATACGGGCCAAAATCTTTGATTTTTAGGCACGACCGCTACTCGGGAGAGCCTTATAATTTCACCAGAGCGAAAATTGTAAGAATTCAAATATAGAAAAATTAATGTGTAAAAACCATGTTCCACTTGTCAGAGCGAGTGCGTTTTAAGCGTTTTCTGAGATGTATGTATGTCTGTACGTCCGTATGTACTCAAGTTTCTCGATTATCTCAATGAATTTTCGGCCGATTTCATCGGGATTGCGGGAAAATACTCCTCTAATTATACCTAAGTGCTGGTTCTATATTGAGATAGATCGATGAAAAATTTTTCAAATGCGAGCACAAAGAAATATCTCAAAAAATCGATTTTTAAGCCTAATGTCTAGAAAAATTAATTTTAAGCTAATATGTACAGGTCTATCTGCTAAAACTAATTAAAATACAGCTTTTTTATGTTGAACACTTTTTTGTACTAGCAATATTTGTCAAGATAACTGCGAAAAACGGCCAAAAATGGTCAACAATGAATGATTTTCGGCTATAACTTCTAAGGATTTGATTTTACACAAAAATGTTAAATACAAAAGTTGTAGATAATATTAAAACAAAACTTTTTCCTATTTAACATTTTTTTGTAAAATCAACTCCTGACGAGCTAGACTTATAAAAACGATTTTAAACGCCTAAACCCTGCTAAAAATAATCTTATGATTTATCCCGAGATTAGTCACGTATCAAATCACATGCCTAGTCATATATCTATCAGCATGATAAAATAGGGCTGATTAGTCACATTCCCGTCACTTGATTAAGTATGTGATTCATAACCGGTTCACTCACGCACATGATTAAGCAAGTGATTTTGCATATGCTTTATTACATGATTACGGAAAAATTTTGTGTCCAATTACTCAGTATGTGATTCAGCATATTATTAAGCATATACAATAGTACGTATTTAGACAAATGATCATGCACGTGATTTCACACATGATTATGTATGTGACTTAGCAAAAAAATATGTTCTACTTCATTGCTCGTCACGTCGTTAGGCATATGATTTAGTCAGTGTTTCAATATGTGTTCTGGCACATCATTAAGCATGTGATTATAATGTGATTTGATAGATGATTTCGGAAAAATTTTACGTTTGCATTAATCGTTACATGATTCAGCATATTATTAAGCATGTAAAATAGTTCGTATTTAGACAAATGATTATGCACGTGATTTCACACATGACTATGTATGTGACATAGCAAAAAAAATGATCTACTTCGTTTCTAAATAACATGCTGAATCACGTTCTTCAATGATTCAGACACAAAATTTTTCCGTAATCATGTTCAAAATCATATGCTTAACGACATGATGAGCAATGAAGTATAACATTTTTTTTGGTAAGTCACGTACAAAATCACGTGTGAAATCATATGTATAATCATGTGTCTAAATACGTTCTATCACACAGCTAAATAATATACTGAATCACGGAATGTATAATGCAGACCCACCATTTTTCTGTAATCATGTACAAAATCATATGCAAAATCACTTGCTTATTATCTGCCTGAATACATACTAAAATATAAGCTAAATTATATGTCTAACGACGTGACGAGCAATAAAGTATAATTTTTTTTTAGTAAGTCACATACGAAGTCATAAGTGAAATCACGTGCGCAATCATCTGTCTTAATACATTCTATTTCACGTGCTAAATAATATGCTAAATCCTGTAACGAATAATACAGAACTAACATTTTTTTCCGTAATCATGTAATCAAGTACATACTTAATTGTGACTGAAGTGACGGGAAGGTAATCAGCCCTATTTTATCATGCTGATAGATATATGACTAGGCATGTGATTTGATACGTGACTAATCTCGGGATAAAGCATAAGATTATTTTTAGCAGGGAATATACATAAAATGGACGATTTTCGAATACAACTTGACAGAATTTTATTTTACACAAAAATGTTAAATGTAGAAGTTGTAGATTATAAAAAACAAAACTTTTTTCCATTTAACATATTCATGTAAAATTAATACCTTACGAGTTAAACATATAAAAACGATTTTAAACGCCTAAATATACATAAAATAAACGATTTTCGGCTAAACTTTACAGAGTGTTACTTCACACAAATTATAAATATAACAAGGATTCGTCTTTCAATAAAACTTAAGTACAAAGCATATAGATAACGTTGAAACAAAACTTACTCCCAAGTAACACTTATATATACAATCATTTCTAGATCATCTAAATGTATTAACATAATTTTTAGTGCTTCAATAACCCCGTCTTTTTTCTTTTTTTACTTACCAACCAGGCACTCTGCTACCATGTTGAGGTTTGGATAATTAATAGTGTTGAGGTTTGGATAATTAATAGTGTTGACGTTTGGATAATTTATAGTGTTGAGGTTTGTGGTAAAGTAAGAAACCATTATTTAATAGAGGAAGATAAATATAGAGTTTATTGAGGTGGCAAAAACGCCAGTCAGCACGTCCGGCTTACATCGCAGTTGAATAGCGAGAGAGTAAGAAACATTCTAAGTGCGCTACACTGCTCTCGCGTCTCACGCAACTCTCATACAGACATACTGGAGTGGGGAGATACTCATGTGTGTGTTTCGTCCGCCGTCGCTCGGCAGACGCGCATACCATTGTACCTATCCTCGCGTACAGCGCGCTGCATGTTGAAACATTCACATATTCCAACACGCCTCCTTGAATTTTCAACATTATAATTAAATGTTCATTCTTCCATTCAGTCATACAGTAATATTAAGTATTACATCGTTAATAGATTTCTTTTATTTCAAATCAATCTCAACGCTTTTCTATTTTTCAAAAACTTCGTCTCATCTAAACTCTTTGTTAACATATCAGCTAGATTAAATTCTGAGTATTTTTACAACATCAATTATTCCATTTTCGTAGTTTTCATTAACGTAGTGATACTGCACTTCAATGTGCTTTGAGTTTTTTGTAAAATTACCAAATTTTGCGGTTGGAATTGCGCCTGAGTTATCTTCATACATTTTTAATTGGTTTATCAAATTTTACGTTAAATGATTCGCATAATAAATTTTTAATGAACAAGATTTCTGTCACTGCTTCGGACATAGCAGTATATTCTGCAAAAGTAGAACATTTTGTTACTGTAATTTGTTTATGCGTTTTCCAAAAAATTAAATTTCCATATAAGCTAATTACAAAACCTGTTGTAGATTTTCTATCTACATTATCTCCTGCATAGTCAGAATCTACCATACAATCTAATACTACGCTGTTAACATTATCATAGTACGTTAGCTGTAAATCTTTAATCTTAAATAAGTATTTCACAATTCTCAGTGCATATTTAAAGTGTCTTTGGTCATAACAACTTTGGTAACGAATTAAATAATTAACGCTATATGTTATATCTGGCCTTGTGCCTGTACTGATATATAATAATTCGCGATTAAATTTCTGTATTTTATTCTTTCATCTATTTCATTTGCTTGTTCTAATTTTAGATTTCTTTCCATTGGAGTATCGTATAATATTGCATTTTCAAGGTTGTATTTTATAGCCAAAGATTCGATATATTTCGTTTGACTTAAAGTCATTTTACTTCTGTCTTCACTATATTTAATATCGATGCCAATATATTGGTTAATTTTGCCCAAATCTTTCATTATAAATCTTTCCATTAAACTTGCTTTTACTTTGTTTATTTTATTTTTGTCTTTGCAACAAATCAAGAGAGCATCTACAAAAACTAGTATATATATTGAATCTTTGCTTGTATTATTTACATATAGACAGTAATCATAGTTACTTCTTACAAAATTTAATTTCTCGACATATTCGCTGAAACAATCATACCATGCTCTAGGACTTTCTCTGAGACCATACAGAGCCTTTTGCAATTTGCAAACTTTATTGTCTCCAGTTTCATAACCTTTTGGTTCATTAATGTACACTTCTGATTTTACATTGCCATTTAAAAATGCCGTTTTAACATCCATTTGTTCTATAAACAAATTATTTTTACAACTGTAAGACAATAAAATTTTCAACGTTTGCATTTTACCTACAGCTGAATAAACATTTTCAACATATTCTTTTTGTTGGAATCCTCTTACAACTAATCTCGCTTTATAAGTATCGTTATTTTTCTTTTTATAAACCCATTTAACATCAATGACCTTTTTATCTTTTGGCCTTTCGACAATTTGCCATGTGTGATTTTTCTTTAAACTGTTTATTTCGGAATCCATTGCTATTTGCCATTGTTTATATTCGCTGGAGTTTATCGCCTCCTCGAATGTATTTGGTACATTTGCATCAATATAATTTACATAAATAAAATGAGTAACTGGATTTCCGTATCTATTTACTGGACTTTTCTTTCTTTGAGATTTTCGCGGTATTGTTAGTCTATCTCTATTTTCGTTGTCTTCGTTATCAGATTCGTTATCGTTTACATTATTCGCATCGATTAATTCAGTTTGCTCTCCTCTACTTTTCCCGAAGGTCGCAGTAGAGTGAGAAGGATATTCAGAACCGCAGTTGTTCGTTTCATTTAATTCTACGTTAATTTCAGAATCACTACTTTCGTTTCTAAACAGATTAACTTTATAGTATCTTCTATTACATCAACATGCCTTGCAGTAATTACTTTATTATTAACTAAGACTTTATAACCGTTTTCAACGTATCCTACTAATACACCTAGTTGTGCCTTATTATCCCACTTACTTTTCCTTAGATCTTCCGGAACTCTTACGAAGACTCTATTTCCGTAAATTTTTAAATTTTTGACATTCGGCTTTGTCCCAGAAAATATTTCATAAGGAGTTTTATTCTCTGACGTGTTTGCAATTGTTCGATTTTTTAAATAAGCTACCGTTTTCATTATTTCCGGCCAATATCTTCTATGAATTTTTGCTTCCCTCATTAAGCATCTACCTATATCCATTCTATATCCATTGCTGATCTATTATATCTCTCCGTTACTCCATTTAATTCGTGGACGTAGGGTGGGCATGTCAATAATTCTATTCCTTTTGATTTTACAAAATCGAAAATTTCGCGATTTAGATATTCTCTACCGTTATCACATTGCACCTTTTTAATTCTCTTATTGAATTTATTTTCTACTAAATTTACGAATTCAATAAAACAACTTGCAGTTTCTGACTTATTCTTAATGCAAAAGATTCTAGTACATTTACTATAATCATCAATAAGTGTAAGAAAATATTTTTCTCCACCATAGCCAGTAGTACTATGTGGACCATTTAAAACAGTGTGTATTAACTCTAGGATTTCTTTCGTTTTTGTTCGATTATTTTCAAATGGTATATTTGCCATTTTACTTTGTATGCAATTTGCACATTTCATATCTATTTTTTCCAATTTATCTGGTAAACCTTCAACTAATTTATTATTTACTATTTTATTCAAATAATTAAAATTTACATGGCCAAGTGCTCTATGCTATTTTTCTTTATCTGATAATCTTACTGAATTTACATATTTATCTTTATTTTTATTCGTTAATGCATAACTTTTCAAAGAATACAAATTATCAATTTTATTTGCAATAGCTACTAACTCTCCCGATTTATTGTAAATTTTAGTATTACTGTCTCGTGCAGTTATTGTAGCATTTTTAGTTATTCTGGAAAAGCTTAACAAATTTTGCTTAATTCCTTCTACATAATATACATTACTCAAATCAATTTGTTTTTCTTTATAATAATTTCTAACTTTAATTTTTATATTACCGATTTTCGTCGCTTTTAACATTTTACCGTCTGGTAATTTTACATTTACCGGATCTTTTAAAACTATATACTTCTCAAAATATTTATCGCTTTTAGTAATATGGTCTGTGGAACCACTGTCCAATAACCAATTTATTTCGTTACCTTCGCATTCTCTATTTACGCTATAACCTGTTATGTCCTTTACATCTGGGCCGCATACTTGTGTTGACCACATCTCGGATAATGAACCCTGCTGCTCGTCCGTTGACTTGTTTTGATTTGAACTGCGTCAGCGTCCTCTGCCTCGATTGTAGTCTTGTTGGTTTCCACGTTGTCCTCTCGATGATTGGGCACCTCTGTCTCTGCCGCCTTGTTGGCCTTTCCAACAATCCTTTTGATAATGTCCGACTTTGCCGCAAGTAAAGCACTGTCCATTTGTCTTTGTTGAGAACGTGCTTGCATTACTTTTCATTTCTGAATTATTTTTAACTAAATTCTTTTCTTTGATTTTTGATTTTACGTAATCTACTGTCCTTTCTCTTTCTGGAATGACGTCTATAAAGTTACCAATATAACTGTAATTTGCTGGTAATGCTTTGATTAAGTATCGCATTTTCTCAGTTTCATATATCTTTCCTCCAGCTGCTTTAAATTCGTTCACCACTTTCTCAAATTCTACGAAGAATTCTTCAACATTTTCATAATTCTTTAATTTAATATCTTCAATTTTTCCTCGGTATATTATTTGTAATGACGTGGATTTCGTCACATATAATTTATCCAAATTCGCAATCATTTCATAAGCTGATTTGCACTCACAAACATATTCTAATTGCTTATCTGAAATAGTGCTAATTAATATATTTCTTGCTTTTAAATCCTTTTTCTTCCATTCATCTGCTTTATCTGTCTCAGCCCGTTCTCTTTCGGCTTGCTCTTTGCACTCCTTATATTCTAATAGAGTCATTAAGCGAAATTTTCAACTTGTATAATTTGCACCATCAAAAATGGGAATTACTATATCTTCGATTTTTGCTTGCTTAGCCATCTCGACTTCTTTTAATTTAATATCTTCGTACACTTTTATTACTTTATTTAGTGTAATTACTTTCTACACTATTTTCACAAAACGTTTTTCAGCAATCTTTTCCTCAATTATTTCTTCGCTTTCATCTTCAAAGTTATCTCGTATTCCTTCTTCTTTGGTTTTTACTTTTCCTTTAGTGTCCATTTACCACATGTATAACCTCAAATTCTGCCACGTGCTCTATTCTTGCACCGTGCAGCGTGCTTCACACAAGAAATCTAATCTGCTCGCATCGGCTTGAAATATTCATAAATTTTTCAAAATTCTTTCTTCTATCACTTATAGACATATTCTATTATTTATTCACACTTGTGTTTTTCTTACTTTTACACTTTTCCTTCAATAGTTTTCACAGTTAATTTTTCGCGAGCCATGTGCTTTCTTGCTACGGCAAGGATGCCCCAATACTCGCCGAGGCTTGTATTGAGTCAGAGTCTTTTTTCTTTTTTTACTTACCAACCAGGCACTCTGCTACCATGTTGAGGTTTGGATAATTAATAGTGTTGAGGTTTGTCGTAAAGTAAGAAACCATTATTTAATAGAGAAAGATAAATATAGAGTTTATTGAGGTTGCAAAAACGCCAATCGGCACGTCCGACTTACATTGCAGTTGAATAGCGAGAGAGTAAGAAACATTCTAAGTGCGCTACACTGCTCTCGCGTCTCACGCAACTCTCATACAGACATACTGGAGTGGGGAGACACTCATGTGTGTGTTTCGTCCGCCGTCGCTCGGCAGACGCGCATACCATTGTACCTATCCTCGCGTACAGCGCGCTGCATGTTGAAACATTCACATATTCCAACAAAAATAATATCATATTTACAAAAAAAACTTTTGTGTAATGTATAACCTATAAATTTTGTAATTTGTTTAATTTCAATGCATAAAGAATGCAATGTTTTAGCTAATTCTGTCAGTTGTACAGTGTTTAGAAAACTATTAAATAAGCAAGTCTCACCTGATAAAAATCTGTGAAATACATAATCATGTATTCTAATACAACAGATACCCTAAGATGAGTTCTTACATCCTGACCAAACTTGACAATTAGCCAGACGAGCTAATATTACCAACGATAACTACTTACCCGTATCACATCTAACCACACATACACACATACAGCACTTTTATAATATCCCCCAGTTCCTAATTACACCCTAACACACTTAATTATCACTTCCTAATTTCCCCTTACACTCTTGTGCTCTAACACTTGAAGATTACTGATAGAGATATAGAAGCAGTCAAAAAAGGTTCGATGATCTAAGCTGGCACTACTTCATGGATACCAGTCTGCTGAGAATCATGTAACTAACAGCTATCCACTACGTCAGTAACTTCACCATCTGGAGGTGTACTGACAGAGACCGTCAATGTCCTGGACTGGCTCAACCTAAGAATTAACGAAGAACATTAACAGCAGATCACCCTTGACTCTGGAAGACAAGCGAGGAAAGTAGAGCACTTAAAAACAACATATGACTAATAAATAGATGACACCGATAAAAACATTACCATACAAAAGAAAAGTCTGCAGCAATGGTTGTAGTTCACTCGCTGTACCAGATACCACCGGGTAACAACTAGAGGCCAAGACCACTAGTGGAAGCCTTCACTCATTTCACTGCTGGAAACAGTCCCAGCCTGAGAGTCGCTGAGAATCATAACACTGTACACGTAGCCAGTAGTGTAAGAACCAAACAAGGAATGTTGAGCACCTAAAAACCACATATAACTAATAAATAGGTGACCCAGACAGCATTTACACTCCAAGAAACAGTTTACAGCAGTGCTCGTCATTTACACTCCTCCCGCTGCCAGTTACCTGCAACAAGATAAAGTACCATTAGCTCACCCATCAGAAAGGTTAGGAACGAGAAAGGGCTTACTAAATCTGCTCTCGTCGTTGACACACTGCCTTCCTGTCTTCGACTAATTATCACCAACCGGCGAACACTATGAAGAGGACGACATTCACCATGGCGGCGTACTACAGCAGCCGCTGTCATCGCTGGGGACGCCGGGAGCCAGACGTTGCGCCACGCGGCACGCTGTAGCTCGCACAGCCCGCACTACACTACTTTATACTCACTATATAGTCACCTGCAGGGATAAACGGCTAAGGCAGTAGCAGAAAGCGCGCGCGCGCGATCCATATACTTATATAGATATCACAGGGAGCTCCCTGTGATCGCGGTCACGCGGGTCGAATGCGTTTTTCCACTGTACCTTATATGTATGTACTTATGCGCAGAATACAGCTTAGCCGAGGTTATATAGCCGTTACGGCTGCAAATGCAATAGAACTCATGCACGCAGCGCAATGCCAGATCGCCGTTGCCGAATGCATCAGTGTTGAGCTTTTTTCTTCTGTTTTTCTCTCTTTCGTGGTATTAATGTATGTGTGCATGTGCCGCGAATATTTTTTCGTAATTAAGATTGTTTAGGTATATGTAGTTAAGAACACCCGTGAGCAGCTATAGGTAATCCCCACCTTTCGTTAGAACTGTATAAAATTTAATTCTGTTTTTTTTTTTAATCGAGAGTAATGAAACAATAGTTTTCCTCGTATAATTCCACAGAATTTGACTATCTATACACAAAAATTTCAAATACAAAAGTTGTGAATATCATAGAAACAAAACTTTTTTTCTTTTTAACGTTTTAATAAATAAAAATAAAAACGATTATTATAATTTCGATAAAAATTATCAAAACCATGTTTTTAATTTTAAATATGCCCTTTTATTTAATTTTCCATTTTCCTATATGCAATTTGTTCATATTAATTAATACTTAATAAATTTTTATGCATCGTTGACTAATTAAAAAATTATTTACATATATCTATATATGTAGAATTAAAATGCAAACCTTTTACAAAGAAAAAGATATAAATGTATAAAAGTAAATGGATAATTTTTCTTTAAATTTTATTGCAGATGTATTTATGTTTATTTTAATGATAAAAACGATAAAAATAAAGTATTACAATTTTTGCAATAATAAAATTATAAAGTTCTGCTGAGCATTGCGGTCGTGCCTATTATGTAAAAACGAAGTTTTTATATAGGGAGGGGTCGGGCGACGAGCGAAGCGAGGAGCAGGTGTGTGTGGGGGCGGGTGGGTTGACGTCTCGAGCGCAGCGAGACACGCAGGGAGGCTCGGCCCCCCGAGTTATATCTCCTTTGACTGAAGCTATTAGCATCCCTTAATTTTTTCAATTAATATTTTTAAAGTAAAAATTTGATTTAAAATCCAAAAGCCTGTAGGATACAAATTTTAAAATCTCAATATCTTTGGATCAAATGCGTTTACAGACCTCTGGTAAGACCGTTTCCTCAAAAATAAACGATATTTGTATAATATCGATATAAAATATCATTATTGATCACAATTTTTATTTTTTAGGTGAATCAGAAAAAAAAAATTTTAACTGTTGTACCCCTTAAGGCGGTATTACATCTAGTAGCTTCTGTGGCCAAAATCAGCTGAAAAAAAAGAAAAATGTAGTTTAAACAACGCATTATACATATATACTAGGGGGCGTATCCGCCTGCTTGCTCCACTCGCCAATCCCCATTTTTAGAAAGTGATAAAATTGTGAATTCTGCTTTATATTTTTCACCACAGAGGTAAATACAAACATGTGTGTACAATTTTGAGCAAAATCTAAGCTTTTTTCGAGCTTTCGACCGCCATATTGGATCAGCCATTTTGAATTTAGAAAATCTGATAGCAAAATCGTGATCAGCGACCTTGAAAGCCACTGTACACAAATTTTAAGCAAAATCTAAGCTTCCTTCGAACTTTTGACAGCTTTAATGGATCCTTTATTTTGAATTTCGAATGTCCAATAGCAAAATTTTGATCAGCGACCTCGAAAACCCGTGTATACCAATTTTCAGCTAACTCTAAGCACTTTTCCAACTTTCAATCGCCATATTGGATCCTCCATTTTGAATTTCGAAAGTCTAATAGAAAAACTTGATCAGCGACTGCGAAAACCCCTATATACCAATTTTGAACAAAATCTAAGCCTTCTTCAAATTTTTTACCGTCATTTTGAATTTCAAAAGTCTGATAGCAAAATTGTGATCAGCGACCTCAAAAACCCCTCCATACAAACTTTAAGCAAAATCTAAGCTTCTTTTAAACTTTTGACAGTCTTATTGGATCCGTAATTTTGAATTTCGAAAGTCCAATATCAGAATTTTGATCAGCGTCCTCGAAAACCCCTGTTTACCAACTTTCAGCTAATTCTAAGTACTTTTCCAACTTTTAATCGCCATATTGGATCCTCCATTTTGAATTTCGAAAGTCTGATAGCGAAATCTTCATCAGCGAGTTCGAAACCGCTGTATTCCAATTTTGAGAATTACCTGAGCTTTGGCGAACTTTTAACCGCCATATTGGATCCGCCATTTTGAAATTGGAAAGTCTAATAGTAAGATCGTGATCAGCAACCTCGAAAACCCATCAATTCTTATTTTGAGCAAAATGTAAGCCTTTTCTGAACCTTTAACCGCCATATTAGATCCGCCATTTTCAATTTCGAAACTCCAGCAGCAAAGTCGTGATCACCGACTTCAGAAACCTCTTTATTCTAATTTTGAAAAATACCTAACTTCTTTTCGAATTTTTATCACCATCGATATCAGAATTACATAATAAAATTTCTACAATTCATCTTTAATTAGAATATACAACATAATATTATGTGCTGGGGCAGGAGGAGGGCAGGAGGAGGGGGGAAATGCTGTGAGGAGGGCTGAGAAGGGGGGGAGGGTAGAGGGGGAGGGTTTGAGGAGTAAATGTAATACTAGAAACACCTATTTCTTATTATATTTTACCTTATTTTGAGGAGGGGCTGAGGAGGGGCTGTGAGGAGGGGCTGAGTCGCATGCAAGCCTCTTACAACTATATAATATAGGAAGGTATAGATATACTATAAATTTACACTATTTATGATAAAATGGACCAAGACTTAATCTGTAGTCCAATTTTACTGAGAGACAATATAGAATTTTCAATTTTATGTCATTGGCGTTACTTTTTGAGAAAACTATTCCATGGAGTTTCATAGGAGAAGGCCTAAATTACTTGAAACTCATGCAGTTATGGCCCGAACAGTTGAAAATATAAGATTTCCTGAAGTAAATAATTTTTTGTGGAAAAAACTGCTTTCAATTCATGAATTTTATGAATTTTTATGTTTTTCTGTGGTTTTAAGCATTTTTAAATTATTTTTTTCAAATCAATTTTTTTGTCATTTTAACGATAGTAGTAAGTTCTTTCAGCCATATCATCTTAAATTCTTTTAATGTTTCATTCAAACTTGTTTTCTAGGTTCAGAATAACATATATACTTGAAAAATGTAATACAAAATTTGATTTTTTAAAAATTTTTTCTTTTTGTCATTGTCACACCTAGTGACTCTTAAATGTTGGTTAAGAAAACCACAATATGACACTGCAAGGTAAAGTCGACTTGCGTAAGTACGTTCAAGTAATTTTAGAAGGCGTAAGGAATGGGACAAGAGTTGGAGAGGGAGCAAAGTGCGAATGAAAGACAGCTAAACTCGCACGAGCGAACCAGGAGAGCATGAGGGAGACAGGGAAGAGGATAATACATATAAGAAACTGATTATCTAATGACAGACTTATCTAGTACTTAATCCACCTCTTCATTCGCCTGCTACCCTCGTATAATCGGACGAGTAATGCAATGGAGAAAGGCTACCAAAGAGCAAGCAATTGAATAAAATGTTTAATAAGCAAGATTCCTATGTCATTAAAAATATTACCTATGTCAACTGCAACTTACTATCAACTGATGAGAATTTTTCCATCGGTCTTATATAATCTTATAAATTAAATTAAAATAATTAATATTTATGGCAGTCAGATTGCTCTTGTTTATAATCACCCCCGCAGAATCTGAAATAAAAACTTAATTAAAACCTGGAAAAAAACTTTATTAGCAAAGGACTATCTGACTGCCCCCCAACCATCAAATTGCCCAATTGCCCAACGTTTCGAGCCCGCTCCAGCTCCTCCTCAGGGACTGAAATAAAACCCGCGATATACCTCTTTATATACCCATACCCACTTATTTCCTCTTACCCCCACCACCATCCACCTTCCCCTCTCCAACTTTCCATTCTCACTTAAATTAATAAAGAATGATATAAGTTATCTAATTTACTTGACTCTACCATTAAATTTACATTATTGCGATTCCTTAGAAAATCGGGAGTAGTTTATAAAATTAATTGTAGGTATTATAATGGATGTTATATTGGTCAAACAGGTAGATATTTCAAGAAGAGAATATACGAACATCAATATAGTTTACGTTGTACAAATTTTACATCGGGTTTGTAAGAGCATTGTTTAAATAGTTTGCATTCTTTCGATTTTGGGAGTGTGGATATTTTGGAACAAGGGATTAAGAATAAATATATGAGGGAAAGCCTTAAAAGTATTCACATTCTAAGGAATCGGAATAATGTAAATTTAATGGTAGAGTCAAGTAAATTAGATAACTTTTATCATTCTTTATTAATTTAAGTGAGAATTGAAAGTTGGAGAGGGGAAGGTGGATGGTGGTGGGGGTAAGAGGAAATAAGTGGGTATGGATATATAAGGAGGTGTATCGCGGGTTTCATTTCAGTCCCTGAGGAGGAGCCGGAGCGGGCTCGAAACGTTGGGCAATTGGGCAATTTGGTGGTTGGGGGCAGTCAGATAGTCCTTTGCTAATAAAATTTTTTTCCAGGTTTTATTTAAGTTTTTATTTCAGATTCTGTGGGGGTGATTATAAACAAGGGCAATCTGACTGCCATAAATATTAATTATTTTAATTTAATTTATAAGACTGTAAGACCGATGGAAAAATTCTCATCACTTTAAAGATTCCTATGTTATGGAGCAATGTTTTTTTATCAAGTCTCTGGCTTTTTTGTAGGAGTTTTTTAAATAGTTTATATCTTCTATGCAGTTAAGGGTATAATCATGGAAATAAATATAGAGCATTCTGAGAATGAGCGTTTAAAGCAATTTTTTTATCGTCGGTTAAGGTTTTAGGATGGGAGAAATCTATGTTGAATAGAATAGAAAGGGTCTTGTTGAACATTTGATTGCAATCTTGCTTATTGAACATTTTATTTGATTGCTTGCTCCTTGATAGCTCTTTTCCACTGCTATACCTGCCCAACTGTACCAGGATAGCAGGTGAACGGAGAGGTGGGTTTAGTACTAGATACCTCTCGCATTAGATAATCAGTCTCTAGTATGTGCTGTCCTCCTTCCTGTCTCCCTCGTGCTCTCCTGGTCCGCTCGTGCGAGTTTAATTATCTTTCATTGCCACTTCACTCCCTCCCCAACTGTCCTCGCTTTTCCTACACTGAAAAAACTCTGGCACGAGAGACGTCTTTATTCCTTTACGGAGGTCGTCTTAAGGTTATGTACGTCTGTTGTCCCGCGCGGCAAGTCTGTTGTGCGGCAAGGGGGCTCTGCCGTCCCTTTTTCGGGTCGTCTGCTCAACCGCCGCGCGGCGCACTCGTTTCGGCGCGGCTCTTACTCCAACAGGGACGTGAGAGCTTCCTTAGCAGGAACAATAGACATAAGCAATCGTCGAGGCGAGTACTGTTTTCGTTTTGGAACGTCTGTCGTGCCAGAGTTTTTTCAGTGTACGCCTTCCGAAATTCCCTGGACTTCCCTTACGCTACTCGTCTTTACCTTTCAGTGTTGTATCGTGGTTCTTTTAACCAACAATTAAGAGTAACGACGTGCGACAATAAGGAGGATTAGTTTTGACTAGCGTAAGTACATTCTCCCTTCATTTACACCCACTAATTAAAAAAAAATTTTTACGGAATAAAATTTATTTTGCAGCATTTTAGCCTTTTACGAGTTTAAAACTCTTAATTTTACCAGAATCCTTAATTTGAGTCGACCTACATGGTGATTTTTTGACTAATGGTATTTTATATTCTTTAGCTTCTCTTTTGGTGTGTATCTTTATGCCAATATTTTTATTTTAACGATCATTGTTATCTTGATGTTGTAGCTCTGATGAGGCAAGTGAACAAAACTTCCGAAATGTTGGACTAATTAAGTTTAATTTGTTCATCAGTCGTCAGAATTTTATAAGACATGAATACAACTAGTACAAAATAATTGATATAATTTAATCATTCTTGTGTTTCTCAAAGGCTATAGCCAAATAAGCAGGTCAAAATGGCCCTATCACGAATTTTTCCCGGAGCTGGACTATCTTAAAGCGTTTAGAAATATATGAAATCCCTGAAAATTTCATCCGCCTCAAATTAAGCCTAAAAATCGCATTTTTCATTTTTCAAACTTTTAGCAGTATCTTCGCAAAATTTCAAACAATCGGGATCATTTTTTTAATTGAAAGATCTTTTTAATATGCATCTAACGGATCCAAAATTAATTGTTTTGGCGTGAAATTCAAAAAGCTACGGAGGTTTGAAAATTTTATTTAATTTTTTAAGCTCTTTTTGGCAAGACACCTGTGGAAAAATTCTTTTCATATACATTTTTGATTATCTTTTAAACTACGCTTGTGATATATAACGAACCCACCCGCGTAAAAAAATTTACGTTTGGCACAAGTTTGGGCAAAGCTCATGTTTGGCAGTGCTTCTTCCAAACTTGGCCAAACAGACTTTGCCAAACTTCGGATTTTTATGCTTATTGTTTAGCAGAACGTTTGCAGAAGTATGTCTAAAGTATTGCATGTTTTAATTTTTCCGCTTATTGTTTAGGTAAAGTCATGCGAAAGTGAACTTTACCTAAACAATAAGCGGAACAATAAGCGGTTTCACTGAAGTTTGTCCAAATTATTGTTAAACGAGAAATAAAAATTGAGTTTTTCTGTTGGTATTTAGCTAAAGATTGTCAAAAGTTTTGCAAAATTTTGGGAAATATATATAATTTTTATCTGTAGTTTGAGACAACTTCTGCGCAATCTCTGCAAAACCTCTGCAAAACTTCTGCAAAATGTCTGCGAAATTTCTTCTAACTTTTGCGAAACTACTACTATTAATCATGTGACGGAGATTCGGCTCCGCACAAGTGCGCGCAACTATACACACACCGACACACATACATCACATACGCGCACGGCCAGGTAAAGCCGTAAGCAACACGGGAGAAACCGCACGCGAGCGACATGCGATCAACAGGGGCGAGAGAGAGAGAGAGAGAGAGAGAGAGAGAGAGAGAGAGAGAGAGAGAGAGAGAGAGAGAGAAGGCTGAGTACGCAATTAGATGGACTAAAGCGCGACGCACAGTGATGCCTATCTACTCAAAAGTGATGAAAATTCGTGCTTTAGCACAATAAGGCTCAACAAATTTTTATAAAATACATTTGGGACTCCTGAAGTAATTTCCTACGATAAATCGTTTCCCTCATGGCTGTAGCATTGCTCATTTTTTTAGTAATGAATACGTTAAATGCCGTTTTTTGTAGTTTATTTTTTTTCTTTTTGTTTTTAAGTAGGATTAATTTTTTTTTTGTTTTATAATAAGCGCCCATTTTTTATAAATATAATTTTTTTCAAAATTCTAGGACTTATGCAGTTGTTTGAAAAAAATTATATTTATAAAAAATGGGCGCTTATTATAAAACAAAACAAAAATTTATCCTACTTAAAAACAAAAAAAAAAATAAATAAACTCCAAAAAAACGGCATTTAACGTATACCTTACTAAAAAAAGAGCAATGCTACAGCCATGAGGGAAACGATTTATCGTATGAAATTACTTCACGAATCCAAAACGTATTTTATAAAAATTTTTTGAGCCTTATTGTACTAAAGCACGAATTTTCATCACTTTTGCATCGATCGGCACCACTGTGCGACGCCTGCTGCAGACTTGGAGAGTTGCATGGCTACGTCGCAACGTACGCGCATCGGTTCCTCTGTGCCGTAGATCTTGGAACGGCTCAGGAATTACCGAGCTCGTTCGCTCTACAAAGCCTTTTCTCGAAACAGGAGCAACATAATAACACAAAGTGAAAATCCTCAAGGCAACTATGAGGGCTACTGGTAAGTCAGATTCGTCCAGGGGAAGACTTCAAATTGGCGACACCGCTGACTACGAGGGCAGCAACAGAAAGAGACAGCAAAACACCACACAAGTTCATGAATCCTGCACTGGATGCAATAGTCACTTTTTCCGCTATCTCTTTCTCTCAATAGATGCAGCAAAACATTGAGTTTTTGTCTGAACTCTGTGAATCCGATGCCGCGACAGATCTGAAAAAGAAAAAGAAAATTTTACAAAGTTTTTTTTAATACTTGTGGTTCAGATTTACTGCGTATATTTATGGATTAGAAGATTCAAGGTTACAAAAACTGTGAATGAACAGCTATTATTCGTAAGAGATAAAATAATAACTTATCTAATAAATCGACCGCTCCAGAATACATCGAAAAATTTACGAGATGATACTCTGTATACTATGAAACATATTTAATCTTATCTATCTATCAAACAATAATAAACGTTGTCAAATTTTAAAAAATCAATCATTATTTTTGTCCTTAGAATGTAACTTGAGTATAATAGAATACTTGAATGTAATTGTAGTAGATATATCTGCGCTTGAAAAGACAATGATAGTACCAACCTGCGAAAATTTCTACATTCACGCCATAGCCTAACCACAAACCAGATTACCTGACTTAATGAATTTGGTATATATTTTGTGAGATTAATGGATGAAATATTTTTGATAGTATGCAGAGATTATCATCTGGTAAATTTTTCGATGTTTTTTCAAGCTGTCCACGTATCGGATAAGTTATTTTGTCTCTTACGAATAATAGCTGTTTATTCACAATTTTTGTAAACTCGAATAACGTATACGAACCTTACCTTTTATTCAAATGCATAAATATACGCAGTAAATCTGAAACACAAAAATTAAAAAAAAACTTTGTGAAATTTTCTTATTCTTTTTCAGATATATCGCGGATTTAGAACGGATCGAAGAGATTTACATTGGAAATGTAAGCTTTTGACTTGTAGAATGAGATAGCGTTTCACATGGAAGTGAGAATCACCCCTAAAATATGACAAGCCACCCTTATGTGCAGAACAAAATTTTTCACTTATATTCAACCCAGTCGAAACATCAAATCTAATGCACATACAACACGCGCGCGCACACACACACAAATACACACGCAGAGAGAGAGAGAGAGAGAGAGAGAGAGAGAGAGAGAGAGAGAGAGAGAGAGAGAGAGAGAACGTGTGGGAGAAAGAGGGAGGGAGAGAAGGGAGGGAGAGAGATAGGAGGGGAGAAAGATGAAGAGGGAGAGAGAGAGAGTGAGAGAGATGTATAATAGTATAGAATTATTACATATATACGTATTATGACCACCCTCCATTATTTGAAACATATAAAAATTGGACGATAGGGAGGATCAACCCTTCAGAAATAAACAAAAAAAACACAACACTTCACATTCTATATTCCAACGTTTCGCTGAACCTTTTTGTCAGCCTCATCAGGGAACTGTTTATGGAAAAAAATTAAGATATAAATACAATTATAAATATCGTTGTCACAAGAGCTTTTTAAATGAACAAACATTGAAAGTTAAAACTTACAAAACTAATCTCAACAACATGTCAACCAGATAATTATCAAATTATTTAGTAGTAACAACTACATTGTCAAAAAGTAGAAAGCCACATTGTCTCACTCACAGATGACTGAAATTCAGCTAAATTTATCTTCGAGTTTATAAGCATTGCTTCCTATGTATTGTCGAGTAGTATACAAACGCAATTTTACATATATATGCGAGGATATATTGTCCAGTCGCATAAAAACGCAAATTTACACATATATGCGAGAAGGACAATACGAACGTGTGTTTGTGTGTCTATATGTATACATATATATGTCGCGTGTAAAGTAAAGTTATGTTTTACATAGATTGATTAGTCTATTGTATTGTGCATTCAAAAATTTTGTATCCTCATGTCTATTTATAGTACACCCATTACTTTTTATGTGTAACATTTCTAAAATCCGTCTTTTATTAAAATTATGTTCTCTGTCTAATATTACAGTATTTTCCCAATCAAAACAATGATTAGGATTTTCAAAAATATGTGTAGGCACAGGCATTAATTTGTTATTGTTAATACATAGGGCATGATCAATTTTTTCTACCGATTTTTTATGTTCTTGAATACGAGTTTTTAAGGAACGTTTACTTTCACCTATATATACGTTGCTACAACTGCCGCAATTAAATTTGTAAATGATTCCAGTCTCATTCCATTTACAATTTTTATCTTTGCCTAATTTTATAATGTTATCCATTTTTTGGTTCATGAGGGGAACACAACGAATATTGTATTTTTTGAGTAGTTTACCGGAAGTATAATAAAATTTTTCTATGAAGGGCAAGGCTAATGTCAAGGACGGCTCACCCGAATTAGTGGTAGTTTTTGCAATAGTTGTATTTTTAAATTTGTGATAACGTAATCTACTTGAAATACAGGAATCTGTGAAATCCGTAGGATAATTGTTGTTGCTTAAAATATTTTTTACGATATCGATGTTTTGTTTGTGAAATGAAACATCCGAAAGTAGAATGGCCCTGTCGATCAAATTAGACACAATATTACGTTTCTGTTATGTTGTATGGTTTGAAGAAAAATTTAAAATTCTGCCTGAACTGGTTTTCTTTTGGTACCAATTGGTGATAATTTTGCTATTATTTTTTATCAGGGTTAAATCTAAAAAGTTAATACTATTATTGACTTCAACTTCACGAGTAAATTGTAAATGTGAACTATAACTATTAAATATGTCTAGAGTAGGTTGTAAAAATTCTTTTTTTACGCACATTATTGTGTCATCAACGTACCGAAAATAAAATAACGGGATACAATTAATTTCGTCCTTTAATTGTTCTAAACACTGGACTTCTAGATCTTCCATTACTAAATCAGCGAAAATGGGAGAAATTGGTGAGCCCATGGGGCTACCAAATATTTGTTTATAAATTTTATCATTAAACTGAAAAAGGTATTGTCAAACAAGAATTTTACCAACTCTATAATATGAACATGAGGAATTTAGAACGACTGTTTATTTGTGAAAATCTTTTATTTAGACTATCGATGACTAACTGGCATGGAATATTAGGCATGGAAAATAACGAGGTAACGTCGAGAGACAATAATATATAATCAGTTGGAATGTTTATATTTGATATCCTCTCTTTCAATTGAAAACTATTATTCACGTGTGACTTAGACTTTTTTAAAATAGAAGAAAGATCACTACTTAGAATCTTAGCCAGTAAATGCCCAGGGCTGTTGATAGACGAAATAATTGGTCGTAACGGTGCGCCGTCTTTATGGATCTTGGGCAATCCATAAGCTTTTGCCAACACTGTGTTGGTTTGTGTCAGACTGTTATTATGATATTTTTTCGGTAGATAATCATTATCATTCAAATAAGAGAGTAATAGATGAGCTTTTTTCTGTAGAGAATTGAGAGGATTTTTCCTGACATTAGTATAGGTGGTTTTGTCACTGAAAATATTTTTCATTTTTTCAATGTATTCATCGGTGTGCAGGCAAACCGTAACGTTACCCTTATCTGCACATGTAAAAAATAGATTAGTGTGTTCTTTTTGAAAATTTTTTGTGATTTTGAGTTTCTTAAAAAATTCAATATCCTGTTTTGAAACAGCGTTACGGTTATTCTTGTGTTTTAAGATGTTATCGACGATGATCTCTCTAACTTCCTTATTATGATCAAAATCTTTCATACTTAGGCAGTGTTCAACGTTTTTTGACAATGTAGTTGTTACTACTAAATAATTTGATAATTATCTGGTTGACATGTTGTTGAGATTAGTTTTGTAAGTTTTAACTTTCAATGTTTGTTCATTTAAAAAGCGCTTGTGACAACGATATTTATAATTGTATTTATATCTTAATTTTTTTTCAATAAACAGTTCGCTGATGAGGCTGACAACAAGGTTCAGCGAAACGTTGGAATATAGAATGTGAAGTGTTGTGTTTTTTTTGTTTATTTTTGAAGGGTCGATCCTCCCTATCGTCCAATTTTTATATGTTTCAGAATTATTACATTTAACTCTATAAATTATAAGTTATACTGAGAATGAGTCATGTGAAATTTTTTAAAGATATTACGAAATGGATATCAAATAACTTATGATACAATATTTTTTCAGAAAGAGAACATTAACAACAATTTAATGTTAAATAAATGAATTATAAAAACATGCAAAAAAGGGTATATTTAAATAAAATAAATGATTAAAAATTTTATTTTTTCCTTATTTTATTTATAACTCCTCATCGCTGCTAAAGATATTTTCAAACTGAATTAAATTTTCATTATCCGCATTCTCCTCTGTACTTCGCGACAATATAAGTAGGGGCAACATCTCTTCATCTACAGGTCTGTGCTTTTTTTCAACATCGTAACTGGTTAGTGATATACACGGATCCAAACTGAGAAGTAATCTATGGAACCTATCTCTGTCAGTGTCAATCCTAATAACAATAAAACAATAGAAGCAATTATAATGATAATAACAATTATAATAGTAACATTCAAAATTACTGTTATAATTATAAGTTGATAATAAGAATGTTTTCTATTGTTCGATAAGTTACCCGATAGGGGGTGTATATATATATGCAGTGTCGAGCACTTTTAAAAAACGAGTGCACTGTGTGTGCTCCAAGCAAGAAGGATGAAAGACCGCGGACGGTCTATTTGCGTACGTTCGTTCGTGCTTTGATCCTTGTTGCTTGGAGCATGGACGAAATAGTGTTGATAAATGGCACAGTCGTTTTTCAAAAGCGCTCGACACGGGTGGCATGGTACACCACGGTTCATTTGTAGCAAGTCCCTAACTCAACAGTAGACTGAACTCATTGTGGATAGGCTCCTACCCCTGCACTGTCCCTTCAGTCACAGAAAGAGAAAAGTATGTTTACATGAGCATTCATAGTCTATGATGTTATACTTATTGAACGAAATTTAAAATATAGAAAAGATAGTCTGTGGACGTTGTTCAGTTTTTAGCTCGCTACAAACAAAAAAGGGAACAGGAACCGAAACAGTAAAAGAAATATAGTATTATACGAACAACTGGCTAATTCCATTCAAATTCAGTCAGGCTGTTAAGATTGAATTTTTTCTGCCTAATAACTACAAGACTGTATTCTAAATCATATTTAAAGAGATAAGTGTCTTGGGATTTTGCTTAACAAATTTTAGTTTACTCCACAGCCAAATCAATATTAGACGCAAAAATAGAGATTGAAACATTTAAAAAGTACTTCAATTTTCAAACTGCTGTAACTTTGTCAATTTTTAACCTTTTGAGATGTTTTTTTCTATCAAAATGTGAGGAATTTTATCCAGTTCTATGAAAACTTTTCAGTTTGATGATTAAAATTCATCTTACAGAGTTATTAATGAAAAACTGGAAAATGACGATTTTTTCCAAATGTAAATATCTCAACAACTAGAAGTTTTTTTCTCTGAAATTTTAATGTGTTTTTATACATTAAAAGAACTTTTTTCCAATAGGTAAAAAGATACTATTTTTGTAAATGAACTTAATAAGACTAAGTTATTTTAAATTAAAAACATCACCTTTCAAAATGCTCCAAACTGTGAATAGTAAGATGCAACAATCATATATCATTGGGAAAAGAAAAGAAATTAAGGATGCATTCCATTATACCATTATAGTAACAAGTAGATTCTCTTCTATGAATAATGTGTACATTTCTTTCATGTTGTTAATGAGATACCGCTCATTTTTTTAGTTTTCATGCCATCCTCTTTAACGGACAGTCTCGTCACTTTTATTTGCACTCTGACGAGAGCAATTAAAATCATCGTTTAAATAATAATCTTTGACTTTAGACACAATGCCACTATCTAAAGAATAGTTCACGTAAGTTCCAGGCTCGCGCTTTGTCAATTATATATTTAGCTGATTTAGGTATAACTGACAATAAATAGTTTTTAGAAATATTAGTTGGAATAAGAGTTGTTACTTAGGTATTACCGAATAGAATGCATCATTAATTTCTTTTCTTTTCCCAATGACATATGATTGTCGCATCTTACTGTTCACAGTTTGAGGCATTTTTCAGGTGAAATTTTAATTTTAAATAACTTAAAGTCTTATTAAGTTCATTTATGAAAATCTCCCTATCATTAAAAATTATATAAATATAAATAAGAAACCTAACTGACGACTTATTTTAAAGTTTCTCCTTTATTCTATCAATATATTAGTAAATGGGATAGTAAATAGATAGATAAATGGCATAGTTTTTGAAAAATGGCACGAGTTGACAGCTTGGAAATCGAAACAATTTCAGAGGAAAAAAATTATAGTTTTTGAGATATTTACATTTTCTAAAATTGTCATTTTTCAGTTTTTCATTAATAACTCTCTAAGATGAATCTTAATCGTCAAAGTGAAAAGTTTTCTGAAAACAAGATAAAATTCCACAGATTTTGATAAGAAAAACGTCTCAAAAGGTTGAAAATTGACAATGTTATAACAAGTATTAAAAACATGTTTTAAGAAGAATAGCATAAAAATTTTTGATTTTGAGAAAAATTTTTTTCCTATCTGTGTATGCCTATGTGAGGATGTGTACAGAAGATATATCGAGAACGAATCGGTCGATTTTGACGGGATGAAGCTTATTCTCTTCGATTTTAATGCAGCTTTAAAATCTACAAATGATTTTGAAAATTTATGGAATTTCTTTTGTTTTATGATCAAAAGACGATTTTGAAATTACAATTTCTCTCATTTTTTTATATGATAGGGTATATTTTTTCAATTTTTTGAAATGCATTTGAAAGGGCATTAAATTACCTACATTTTCTTTTTTTGAAAATTTGAATATCTATTGTTCTTCATTTCTTGTGAAGGTAAATGTGTCATTTTCTTCTATAATTTTTATCTCAGAAACTATTCCATAGTTTTACACGAAATTTGTACCAGTTATTACGTATAAGAAGTACTTCTACCATGTCACGGCCTGCCATACCGACGTCGGTAGCAGCGAGTGGTTATAGAACCTCGCGCTCGCGAACGCGAGATGGCGCGTCGATGCAGATTTGGAGCTGCATCGACGTGATGGCTAGCAGACCTCGGCGAGCAGGAGGCAGCCATCTTAACTTTCGCTTTGAAGAAAGTAGCACGCGCTTTAGTTCGCTCCTCTAGTTTTTCGTTATTATTGAGTAAAGGCAGTAATCCTTTCGCGATAACAGAAAAGTGATAGTGCCGCCTACACGCAATCTGTTTCGGTGTGTTTGGGGTATCGACATCGGGTACTTACGTCGCTGTGCCGCGATTTATCAGGCGATCGTACGATAGACGAGCTTAACCTGCCCCACCATCTCCAAAGCCGAAGCCCCTTCCCCCGGTGACACGAAGGCTGACTCCGCAACCAGAAGGAAAGAAGCCAGCAACGAGCTGAGCTAGACTGCGTAATAGATTTCGCCCTTCAAGGTAAGCGTGCACGCATCTACCCGTATCACGAATTAATACCGTGTAACCGCTTATCCAGGCTCGTCGCACCTGGACAATGGCTTCAGGTAGGTATTCTAGTGCGGAGAGAGCAAGTGTGCAGAAATGGCCACTACGGGCTAGCACACTACCAAGGTCGGACACAAGATCGAACCACCGGCTATTTCAAAGCCGGTGAGTGCCCACACGTGCCGCTCCGCCGTCTACAATCTCTCTCGCACTTATACGCGTGTGCGACGCGCGGCGATCGCGAGCACTCTTCCACTTCGCTGCTTTACTCGGTGAGCGCGCGTGTAGGATACCGTACACGTGACGCGTATTATACCTCACGTGAGCGGCGTATATTACCGCGAGCGTGACGTCAGTCCCCGAGACAGCTGACGTCTGAGATAACGTGCTGGCGCACCGTTTAGGTAGGAAATATGCATTATTCAACACAATCGAACTTACTTTCTCAACTCAATTATTTTGCTAAACCATAAACCTTTTTCATTCAATAAACAAGAGTCTTTTATTATTAACTTTAACTGCACGATTTATGATTTGGCGACCTTAGTCATTGCCCATTCTCCGCCAGGAGATATACATTTATAATATGGGCCAGATCTTGCGGAAGCTTTAAGCGGCCCGCTACATATCAACACTAGATCTGAGCAGCGCGTATTATCAGATACCTTTGAAAGAAGCATCGCGGGAAATCACTGCGTTCACAGTGCCAGACCTTGACCTTTTTCAATTTAAAATGATGCCCAGTGGACTGTCGAACGCAGGAGCCACCTTTCAGCGCATGATTGACAGAGTGATACGACCTGTATTAGAGCCATACGCGTTCTCTTACCTAGATGACATCATCATTGTATCAGAAACGTTCGAAGAACACCTGGCGATGTTAGAACGCTTATTGGCAAGAACCAAAGAAGCAGGCCTCACGATCAACCGAGAGAAGAGCGTATTCGGTAGATCTGAGGTGAAGTATCTCGGTCTCCTCGTCAATCGAGACGGGTTTAGACCAGATCCGGATAGGATAGCTCTGGTGATGCAGTATCTCGAGCCTAAGAACCTTAAGGAACTAAGGCGCTTGCTCGGTATGGCATCGTGGTATAGGAAGTTTCTTCCCGAACTCACCACAATTACTGACCCTATCACATGTCTAACGAAGAAAAACTTCAGGTACGTGTGGGAAGAGGAACAACAACGAGCCTTTGAATACATCAAGGTACTCATAGCATCAAATCCGGTCCTACACCGTCCATATTTTAACTCGCGCTTTGTAATACAAACCGACGCCAGTGCTTCCGGTCTGGGAGCAGTATTGTTCCAGGTAATACACGGCCAGAAGCGAGTCTTGGAGTTTGCGGGTCGCTGGCTCTCCAAGGCCGAGCAAAAGTACTCTGTAACTGAGAGTGTGTCTTGATGTGATATGGGCTATCGAGAAGTTTCGGGCATACGCAGAGGGATATCATTTCCTCGTAGTGATTGACCATAGCAGTTTGCGTTAGATTCGGTCACTGCGTAGCCCGACAGATAGACTAGTAAGATGATCGCTTAGCCTATAGATGCACAACTTAACTGCGTACCGGACGCCTTATCCCGTATGTACGAAGAAGACGAGGACGAAGAACAACCAGTCGTAGGCACCGTCTCGTGAGCAGTAAACACGACTGACGAGTGGTACCTCTGCTGACAGAAAAGGGTATTAGAGGAAACCAATACTTTCCGCCGATGAAAAATATTAGGCGGTCAACTGTACATGTATCGACCTAACCCTGATATTGAAGAGGACTTAGGCTTGGATGACGATGCCTGGAAATTAGTCGTTCCGAAGGAGGAAAGGGAGAAGGTCCTCGTAGAATCCCACGACGACCCCACTGCTGGCCATCTCGGAAGAGAGAAAACATGCGCGAGGGTAGCTAGGTATTACTACTGGCCAAAATATTTCCAGTCTGTAAAAGAGTACGTAACGCGTGCCTAGTAAGCCAGCAATGCAAAGTAGAACAGAAATCCCCTGCAGGTTTGATGGAACGTAGAACCATTCATAAGCCTTGGAAAGTCGTCGCTGGAGATATTCCAGGGACTTTCATCCGGAGTAAATCCGGATACGAATATATTCTGGTGTTTCAGGATTTATTTACTCGATGGGTCGAGTGTATACCTATCCGCAAAGCCAATGCCAAGACCATCCGAAAGGTATTTAAAGAGAGGATCCTCTGGCGTTATGGTACACCGAAAGTATTCCTTTCCGACAACGGAACGGAGTTTGAAAACCAGGTACTCGACAAGTACCTGGCCGAGATCGGAGCTCACCACTCCCATACTCCACCTTACCATCCATAGGCTAATCCTGTCGAGAGAGTGAATTGCACTCTCAAAACCAGTATTATGGCGTTTGCAAAGGGAAACCATAATACTTGGGATGAGAAATTGCCTGAGTTCATGTTCGTGCTAAACAACGCCCCTCATAGCGTCACTGGTAAGTCACTCGCAATGTTAAATTGTTGAAGAGAGCCCGTGCCTCCTGGAACTAAAAGGAGGGAACAAGAGCAAGCTGGCGAAGAAGACTCGGCCAGAGAGGACGAGACCGCCTGACTAGAGAGGATGAAGAATCTCGGCAACCTGTTAAATGATGCAGGCTATCGTTCGAAAGAAGAGCAAGAGCGACATGCCGAGATCTATAACGCCAGGCAGAGGGAGCCCAGGTTCGACGACGGAGACCGAGTCTGAATGAAGAATCGAGTGTTATCCACGGCAGCTCAGGGAGTGATGACGAAGTTGGCCCCAAAGTATGTTGCCCCTTACGAGATTTTGGAGAAGAAAGAGCCTAACACGTACTCATTAGTGGACCAGGATGGAGATGTCAAAGATCTGGTCCACGCGGAACACCTGAAGCCATACTTCGCCGAGAAGGAACCCGAGGATAACAACACGTCTCCAGATGACGAAGAAAATGACATTGGCGTCCAACCGCCGAGGGAGAATGAAGATACGGCAACGAGCGACCCGTCATCTACGCAAAACCAGCCCCAGCGGGCGTTGAACCCGAACAGGACGGGATTAACCACGTGCCTCTTCCTCGCCACCTAGCCTTGTATCTGTAGCGAATGGACCTGCGACGCAAAAGCGCGCACGTCCAAAGGGCTCACGTAACCGCGTACCAACCGCCGATACAGTATCTCCAAGGAGACCGCGCGCGAACCCGAACCCCAATTCCCTGTAATAATCCCTTCATTTATTTCTCCTTTGCCCACAGACTCCAAAAGAAAATGGACACCAGCCAACTCAGTCAGCAGCAGTTGGTGGACTTAGTAGGGCAGCTACTAAGCCACATCCGTCTGATCCAACCGACGCATGGCCGGATTGTGCCAGGCGGCGGATTTTCCGCCATCGAGGAAGGGACGGCCGAGGGAGGGTACCTGCCCCTCATCATCGAGAACTTACCGACGGAGGACCTCGTAACTTCCGCCCAACCGCAGCCGCTGCTGCGACGACCACGGATGGTTGCAGATCTCGCTGCCGTGGGTGCTAGCCCGGGCAGTGATGCCCACACCCGCTCCACAGGTAGAACAGCCTGTGCAGTCGGACAAGGAGCAGATGAAGACACCAGGCAGCGAAGAGGTCGAAGACGATCTCGCTAAAACTGCTCCACAGGAGGATGAAGTCGAGGAGGAAGAGGACCACTCCCCCTTGGCCGTAACCTGGAGCATCCTCGAGGCGAACATGGAGGCCTCGAGGTAGCTAACCAGGGATGCGAGAGACAGGGAAGCTGCCGTGATGCGGGAGTGGTCCAACTTCCATGATTATGCCGGGGCGGGGTGTATTCCGCCTACTGGGCCGATCTGGCGCTGACCAGGAAAGAAGAACTTACGGCAACTGAGGAGTTCCGCAAGCAACGCGCAACCCAGAGCGTCCGCGAGAACTGCGAGGCCCTAGAGAGAGCCCGTCGCACAGTGGGGCCAAACGTCAAAATTATGTTCAAAATTCTGGCTTCACGTGAAATAAAGGTGAAAAATTTTCATGTAAACAAAACTAGGTACCTTTTGGGGTGTACTATACGTCACCGTTTCCCTCGCAAGTGTACAATATCATAAAAAGGAGTTGTTAATACGTAAATAGCGAGTATCACAATAAAACATACTTTCATGATAAGGGTGATTCTATGATTATTATAGGACTAAAATATAAATTTTTTTTGCATAACTTGTTCATATATATCACTTGGTGTAAAACGATATGGTACAATAAAAAAGTATTTCAAGTACCGGAAAAAAATTTTTTTAACAAAATTTCAGTACTTATAAAATAGATATTAACAATTGAAAAAATGATTTGTTGAATAATAATAATACTAATGATACTAATGATGATAATAATAATAATAATAATACTACTAATGACAAGGAGGCCTTCCAGAGGGTTATCCAGGAAAATCTGGGAAATGAATACCAGGTTAAAGGCCTCACTCCAAGGCTTACACTGGAAATAGGCGGAATGACGTGTGTAACCACCGAAGAACAGGTAAACGCCGCGATTAGGGAGGAGGTAAGTGACATGTGTAACCTTAGTACCCACGTATCTGACGTAGGGGGAGGAGAGCGGAGGATGGCCATAGTCGAAATGGACGAGACTGCGGCCATGACTCTCCTAAGGATATGGAGGATTAAAATAGGGTATTTCAGTTACCGAGTTAGAAAGCGAATAGTGGTTCCGGGATGTTTCAGATGCCAAGGCTTTGGGCATCTGAAAAAGGACTGTAAGGACGAGGATCGTATTGCATTATGCAGGAAATGTGGAAAACCAGATCACGTGGCCAGGGACTGTCGCGCGAGACCAGATGGTCAGGCCTGCTTCTTATGTAAAAAACGTGGGGTTGCGGCCACTGAGCTAGCGCATTTCCCGGGCACGGGGACATGCATCGCTTTCAGGGACGAGCTAGAAAAGTTAAAGCGGAATCCAGATCGCGATACAACAGTCAGGGGGTTTATCGGAAAACCAGCATGGATTTAGAAAGGGATTTTCGACGATAGGCGCGATACGGTCGGTTACCGCGGCGGTGGGGCGAACAAGGGAATGATGTCACGGAACGCGACCACTTGTGTTGGTAGCAACACTGGACGTTAAAAACGCGTTCAATTCGGTAGGCTGGGCAGACCTACTCGCAACGCTGAGGGGTTTCGGGGTTCCACCCTATGTACTACGCGTAGCAGAGGACTACTTCCGGGATCGCGAACTCATTATCGAGACGAGCGAAGGGACGGTGGTTAAAGAAATTACGGCAGGCGTTGCACAGGGATCACTGTTGAGCCCCGATTTTTGGATCGCGTCGTACGACGGTTTACTGCGCCTGGATATGCCCAACGGGGCATTTCTCGTAGGATATGCGGACGACGTCGCGGTGGTGGTAGAAGCACGGAACGCGGACTTGGCACAACTTATCTTGTACCAGGTAATGAAACGAGTGACTAGGTGGATGACGGAGCACGGGCTCAGTCTCGCGTTGACGAAAACCGAGGTAGTACTATTGACACGTAAAGAGATCCCTACGATACTACCGATGTACGTAGGATCCGAGTTAGTAACTACGAGGCTGACTGCGAAGTATCTAGGGGTCACCCTGGACTCAAAGCTTTGCTTTTAGCCCCACATCAGGGAAGTAACGGCAAAGGCAGAAGCACGTACAGCGGCGCTAAGTAGGTTAATGCGCAACGTTGGAGGCCCGCGGATATCCAAGAGAAGACTCCTCATGGCGACGACCAACTCTATACTCCTCTATGGAGCGAAGATTTGGGCTGATGCCATGGAAGTTATCAAGTACAGGAAGAGAATGGTGGCGGTGAAGCGGCGAGGTGCGCTGAGAGTTGCATGCGCGTATCGGACGGTGTCGGATGAGGCTGTGGCGGTGATAGCTGGTATGATTCCGATCGACCTGCTTGCATGGGAACGGAAGCAGATCTACGATAGGAGTGCAGAAGTAGGACGGGCAGACGCGGAGGGCGTAGCCCGCCGCCAGACGCTACAAACTTGGCATGAGAGATGGAGGGCGTAGACGAAGGATAGATGGACCTACCTATTGATTCAACATATAACGAGGTGGCTGGGACGGAAGTACGGAGAGGTTAACTTTTACCTTACGCAGTTCCTGACAGGACACGGATACTTTCGATATTACCTATTTAAATTAGGTAAAATAAATACGCCGAAATGTAAATACTGCGGACACGAGAGGGATGACGCGGAACACACCTTTTTCGCATGTAATAGGTGGGCCGCGGAAAGACAACGATTGGAGGTGATGGTAGGGCGACTCTCGCCCGACGTGGTGATCGAATGCATGCTTTCAGGAAAAGACCGATGGGACGCGATAAATACCTTCATCGAAGGGGTACTGCGCGCGAAAAAACGAGACGGACGTTTAATAGATTAGATAGGGCATCGTAGAACGAAAGAACGTAGGAAGGACGGATGACGCCCCTGAGAGCGCTAGGGCTGCGGCCCGACCTGTAGTAATGCGAAAGCGGTTCCGGGTCGAGGCTGCCGTAGGGATAGGTTTTGGGTGTTTAGGGGGTAGAAATCCCTCACACCACGGAGCCCGCTACTCCGTGATGATCTTAGTGGGCCTCTCTTCTTGCTCCACCTCCAAAGCAAGGACGGGCGCCCCGGAAGATTCATCTAGTACCTCGGAAAAAAAAAAATAATAATACTAATGATACTAATGATGATAATAATAATAATAATAATAATAATAATAATAATAATAATAATAATAATAATAATAATACTTTATTTTTTGTGATTGCTAAAAAATAGCAATCATTTTCAAAAAAAATTTTTAACTAAATTTCAGTACTTATAAAATAGATATCAACAATTATTTCTAGTCACTGTCTGATGAATCTTCATTCGAGTTATCCTCGGTATCTTCTACTTCAATTATCAAAGTTTTCATTTCTTCTGTCATAATCTCGAAGAATAAAATAATAAATGCTGAAATATATTTGTGTTGGTTGTGATCCTATTTATCAATAGAAAAAATTATTAATATTATGATATAATAATTTTTTAATAATAGTATATAATTAATCAAATTTTCGTAAATCAGAAATTAATTATTAATCAGAAATAGTTATGTCCCAATTATGTAAGAAATATCAATGTTCGATATTTGAACAACTTGGTATAAATATATAACAAAGTTTTTTATCTATATAAATGTCTATGCGTATGTTTATTGTTATTAAGGGGTTATATCTGGTTGGAGCTCAAAAAAAAAGGCCTTTTTTCATATTTTTTTTGAGCTCGTTTTTAAATTAGCATAAATAAATAATATATGAATCGGTTAAGCAACTCTTTTTGGGAATATAAAAAAATTTTTTTATTGGTGAAAATTTACAAAATGGCGGCTATTTGTCAATAAATGTAAAGCAGTATTTGAAAAAGTATCTCTGCGGCACGCAGTAGAAGTCCTCTGGATCACCATTTGGAACAATAAAAAAATTTTTTTCATATATACATGAGTTTTGCGGTTGAAGTACACACGATTATATTTTTAGGAATTTTTTTCGCAAAATGGCGGTTGTTCAAACAAAAAGTTGCATTTTCGACGAAAAAAATCGACTTAAATTGTTTATAACTTTTTTAATTGTTTATCGATCGTTGAAATCGTGTGTACTTAAACAGATAATCTAATGAAGAAGCTACAGTTAAAATTTCAAATCAATCGGATGAAAACTCATCGAGTTTTACTGCGTGCCGATTTTGAAAACTTGGTTTTGAGATAAACGCACTTGAAATTTGAAAACTTTATAATTTTGTGAAATCGTAATGAGGGCCGTAATAATTTTTTTACCTTTACTCTGCTATCCCAGCACCAATAGTATATGTGTAGTACAAAGCGACATCTATAGCATAGTTTTGAAGTATATTCTCGGCGGTCGATAAATTATAAGCATATATATGACCGCGAGATTCAAAAATGCACCGTCAACGAAATAGACGAAATTTCTTCATTTTTCACCTCAGAATTGCTTTGGAAAAATTGATTTTTAAAATTTGCCTGAGTTTCTTTCATGTTTGGACATTATTGATCATAAATCTAGGGATGTTTTACCATACTTTAAGCCAATAAAAAAAAAATGGAAAAAAAAAAAATTCCAACCAGATATAACCCCTTAAGAAGTAGTAGTAAGCATACTTGGTACGAGGGTCATTTGACAAGTACCTAGTCTCACCGCCAGATGGTGCCACTATCGCACCAGAAATACACTACAGTGCAGTATCTTCCTGTAAACGGTTACAGACGAAATTTCAGCCGGATCGGAGTTGTAGTTTATTTTTGAGAGCGTGTGAAAGAAAATGTGTCCGTTGATTTTTGAAAAAATGGAGAAAGAACAATATCGGTCGGTGATTCGATTCTTGTTTTTGGAAGGGAAATCGCGCAGTGAAATTAAAGAACGCTTGGATGCAGTGTATGGGGATGCTTCTCCTTCGATGGCGACCGTTAAATTTTGGTATAACGAGTTTCAACGTGGTCGTACGTCGGTTTTTGATGATCCACGCCCAGGTGCTCCGAAAACAGCCACTACGGAGGAGAACGTGACAAAAATACACGATATCGTTTTGTCAGACCGCCGATTAAAGGTGCACGAGATAGCTGCGATAGTAGGCATCTCAGAAGAACGCGTGTGGCATATCCTACATGAGATTTTAGGCATGAGGAAGCTGTCAGCAAGGTGGGTGCCGCGTTTGCTGACTGCAGACAACAAGCGCATCCGTGTGACCAGTTCAGAGCAGTGTTTGGAGCTGTTTAATCGCAATCCAAAAGAGTTTTTGCGTCGTTACGTGACCGTCGATGAAACATGGATTCACTACTACACTCCAGAGACCAAGGAGCAGTCAAAACAGTGGACCTTACCCGATGAACCTGCTCCGAAGAAGGCGAAGACGGTCCCGTCGGCCGGAAAGGTGATGGCCACTGTTTTCTGGGATTCTCAAGGTGTGATTTTTATTGACTATCTGGAGAAGGGCAAAACGGTCACAGGACAGTACTACGCCGAACTATTGAGCCGATTTGACGCCGTGTTAGAAGAAAAACGGCCCCATTTGTCTAAAAAGAAAGTGCTTTTCCACCACGATAATGCACCGGCTCACACACTACGAACTGCTGCCCCATCCACCGTATTCTCCAGATTTGGCTCGGTGCGACTTTTTTTTGTTTCCGAACGTAAAAAATTCGCTCGCCGGGAAGAGATTCCACTCCAATAACGAAATAATCGCCGCCACGGAGGCCTATTTTGCAAACCAAGAGAAAACATTTTTTTCAACGGGGTTAAAAAAATTGGAACACCGCTGGACCAAGTGTATTCAACTAAAAGGAGACTACATTGAAAAATAAATTTTAGTTTTTGTAAAATTTTGGTGTTTTCATTTGTAGGCTAGGTACTTATCAAATGATCCTCGTAAATTACGATAAAATTACATTAATTTTAAAATTTCGGCTAATCTTAAACTTTGAATGATTATAACTGTTGAAGTAAAGGACAAATATTTTTCAATTTAAAATATCTGGTTTTAAAATATTTAAAGTGATTAGCTCCGAGTTTCAATGTTTTTTTAAATCTAATTAATTTACAGCGATAGATTTTATGTCATATTAACTTTTTTTATCAACGCGATTAACCGCAATGCTAATTATGCGAAGAAGACTGAAGTTTGAACGAATATATCTTGCAGAGAGTAAACGGTTAATCGCTCACAAATTTGAAAGTTATAAGTACTTCTTACTATCTAAATTAATTTCGCTGAAAGTTTAAAAAAATCTAATTAATTCGTTTTAGGTGATAACCTTTACTAGTTTATTTGCATTACGCAGTATACTGATCACGTAAATTATTTTAAGGTTTTTATTGAAATGTAGTTTTGAAATTTTATAGTATGCATACGTTATTAGATTACGCAAATCAATTATTTTTTCTACATATTAAGATTTTAAATACAACATCATATGTTCCTCCACACAATGAATAACTTAACAATTAACTAAGCAGATTATTACTGGCATTATTTTTTACTTACCGAGAAATTTTTCGCGAGAATTTTTCTCTAAACATCTTTATGAATTTGTTGTTGGACTCCTGAGCCTCTTCGGATAACATACCAATAGGCAAAAACAGATAATCGATTATTTTATAACCGTGTAATAAAATCACGTGGATAGATGGATACCAATTATAATGTTGAACATATTCTTTAGCAGTATCTAGACAGTAATCTCGGAAACCATTGACGTTAATAGCCCGTCTACTAGAAATAACTGCTAATATAACTTTAAACCTATAAAGAAGGTTCTTTTCAAAACCTTTCAATAATAAATAATTATTTATTAGTATACCATTTTAAATTAAATTTTAATAATATAGCATTTGTAATAGTATGATTATTGTACCTGTAATATCAGCAATGGTATCAACATTGTTAAAAAAGGTTCGTGCGGTATTTCCGTCATTCGTATTACCAGAACCTTGAGCTGGCGCGTCTACCAATATTCCCAGCGCTTTACGAATATCATCCTGAATTTGTTTTTTTCTTGTATTTATAATATCATTTTGATCTTTTGAAACCTTAGACATAAATAAAAGATACTTGAAATCTTGAACGTTCACAGTGAAAGAAAGATTTTTGCCATTTTTAGATTTAGTTGAATTTAACTACTTAATACAGCCAAGAAACGATACTAACTGTATCCATTCAGTTCTCACTCTTATAGTCATCACTAAAATCATTTTAAAGAATTCTAACTAAAATTAAAAACTATGTTGATATTTTGTTCGTTATAAACGTTCGGAATTCAAAATACGTAATGTATCGTAATATTATCAAATAGACAGTTCCTCAGGGGGCGCACAAAGATTTATACCCTACTTATTATTAAAAAAGGTGTTGGACTCGGTTATAACAATTATATTATAAATAAAATGATTATGGAGCAATTCTATTCATGGAAATGGTTGATGGAATGTCAGAGTGAGTTTCATTTTAAAGGGATGTCGGAGCCTATCTGTAATTACAATACTTATCGACATTCTCGTATTTTTCATTATTTTTATTTAATTTTAGATTTTCATTAATAATCTTTTTCATCCGGCGTTCGATAACTCAATACAAACACCGGATGACTGCTTTAATTAAAAAAAAAATAAATCTAAATTTTAATAATGTAAAATTCGATGTAGGAATAAAAAATTTGCTCTGATATCTCTTGGCGTTTCGTGCTAGCTACTTAATATTAATATTTAAGTAATAATAATCATGTACTAACTTCCCATTTCTTAAGCTCCATACGATAAGATATATGAAGAACCAGCTCCATAAAACGAATGTGTGCATGCAGCACCGAAAACCCATATTTCAACGCTTTGGGATCTATCTCTCTTTCCATCATATCCTCGAGACTATTTAATTTTGATATCGTTGCATTACAAACAAAGCACGTTTGACTTGACGTTTCATTTAGAGCATTACAAACCTATATCGTAAATAAATTTATAACGCAATAAATAACAGTATGAATCTTGAACTATATGGATCAAAATTGGAAGATAAAAATTAACTTTTCAATTCAATGTGCGTTTAGTGCAACTTTACACATTCTGAAAAGTTTTAAAATCGCTCTTACATCCCCTGTATCGAAATAGTTATTTTCGATACAAGTGCGAAAAAGTGATTTTATCCTCGAGATAGGACGTTCTTGCTCCCAGCCAACGAATTACAGTAGTAATGATTCTGTCACTTTTTTTTTTTTTTACTTACTTTACCATCTATCATAGTCAGTAGCATTTCAATACCGACTTCACATCCTGCCACATGTACATTTTGAAACTCATCAATTTTTTTTTTCATATATGCTTCTTCTTGTCTAGAAAGCTTCGCTGTCTCTTTTTCATAAATTATTTTTATAGGGCGACAGAATCGAGTAGAAGATGGCGAAGGATTATTCCAATAAATAACATTATTTGTTTTATCTAATAACTGCAATGGAAGAAGCGATGTGCAAAATATACTGTGTAACACTCTGCCTGGGATCAAGGCAGAGGTTCGCGGGTAATTACAATTACACAGAAACAACCGGATAAAACTCTAAGTACTTTATTTCTACTAACTAGATGTTACTTAATACAATAGATACTGGGCGCCAGGTGCACGCGTCACTTGCACCATTCTCTAAGCCTTCGCCAGCTAGCTCCGCCGGGAGCAGAAAACCCTACTCTAAGCTGCAGCTACAGCACGTGCTGCAGCTTGCGCGAATTCGGAGTCTCGTGACTCCCGATGCAGACGCGCACACACACACACACTTGGAAATCGGGAACGGGAATATGAAGGGGCAAACCTTGGCCAGGACGCTGCTACTGCTGGCTTTCTCTCGCTCTGTCGTTCTCTCTCTCTCGCTCTCTACGACGCTGCCTGTCCAGACGGTGGCGAGGTGTCGGCAGGGCGCACAGGCACGCACTCGATCCTCGTCAGCGAGAACAAAACTATCGCGAGCACGCGGCACGGCGGTAGGCGACAGAATGGATGCTGGCCGGTGCGCGCACATTGCTCTGCCGCTCCAGTTCGCCCATCGGCCGTCTTCTTCACCGCGGCACGAGCGAGCAGTCCACATGACTCCTCCTGCTCGCGCGTGGTGTCTCCCATGGACGGCCGACGGTACTACGGCACAGTGCCTCTCTCTCTCTCTCTCTCTCCTGCGCGTTGGCTGCTCCTGTCAGCGGCATGGGAGAGCGAGCTCGCTCATGCTCCAGCTACAGCTTGTCCTCGCTGTAGCTGCTGCTGGTTTCTCCGTCTCGTGGCCTGCTGGATACGGGAGGGGAAGGACCCGCGCGCGAAGAAGGCAGCGGGGAGGGACGGGCGCGCGCATGTGTGTGTGCGTATACGACGTCGTGTGCCGAGGCGTAGTCCGCTGTGGCCGCCGTGCACTTCCTTCTCTATTTCATGTAACGTGCGTTTTGCCGCGTTACAACTCCCGCCTCCCAAATTCGAAGTAGTCCGCTGACTACCTTCGCTTGTTTACCAGTATTCTCTTTTTAAATCTATCTACATCTCATTCGCTCTAGCTAACTTACTCTAAGCTAATAGGTTTTAGCTACAGCGGTGTGAGTGTAGGTGTCCGTGTCCCTTAGCTTCTTCTTCTGCAATTTGGCTTAAGTGTGAATCTGTGTGAGTGTAACCGGTGAGTGTGTGACCTAACTATAACAACCTGGCGTCGGTAATTCGGAACATTTCTCCATTTACTCGAATACCGAACGAACTCGCGACTTCCACACAGCACTCCAACATCTCTCACACACACATTATTAAACAATGATTCAATTTAAAGAAATTCTGCATCAGCATCTTACCTGGCCGATCCCTTGAATTACTGCTCTTATGAGCTATGTTCTGGCATCCTAAACAGCATGCTGAATTTATCGCCAATAAACAAATTTTAGCCAAATGCTTCATAAATATCTCTCTCTGATTTAACTTATTGCGATTTGCTTAAGGCTTGCTGGTGAGAGAACGCTCTCGCTTATTTTTAGGAAATCAAATGGAATGGGAAAGGTAAGATAAATGAAAACTAAAGATAATGAAAACCTGGCGCGTGCGGCAGAAAATCTCTACCGCGGCTACGCAGGAGGGGCCTTCCGTGGTCCTCCTCGACCTCGGCGCATGACTGGAACGGAGCCGGCCCCGGTAGGAGCGGATCCAGCGCTGGCAGGAGCGGGACTGGTTATCGCACGAGCTGAGCGGCGCGGCCGATGGCCAGGAATGGCATCCACCTTTCGTCCGACGAGTCCATCATTTCCATCAACAGGATTTTGGGCTCTAGCTTGAGCTTCCAGCTGTTGCGTACCTCTCGGCGGCGTATACTTTTTTAGATCGTTGACGAATACTTTCGTCCGCCTCTGCGAGTCAAGATCCTCCACCAAATACACTACTGGAGAGTAGACTTCTACCACCTTAGCCGGTCCAAAAAACCTAGGCGCTTGCTTCGCTTCAAATCGGTCCTCTGCGGATGATAGCACATGGTTTCGGCGCCTCACGAGGTCTCCGACTTGGTAGAGGACCTCTCGTCGATTTTTGTTGTAATTCCGCGCTTGCCTTGCTACAGCTTTATTCATGTGTCTGCGTATCAAATAATGCAAGGCAGGCAATCGGCTGGCTCGAGTCTTCCATTTATCCACGTCAGGAGGGGAGGTAGGAAGAAGGTTTTCCAGGTGATTCCGGAGTAAGGAGGAAGTGATAGGATTTCGCCCTAAATTAAGAAATGCCGGAGAAACCCCTAACGACGAGTGTACCGCCCTATTTAACGCGCAACGCAATTCGTTCAAGTGCAAGTCCCAGTCTCGGTGATCATCGGCCAAGAAACTATTGATCATTGGTCGCAAGTTCCGGTTGACTCTTTCCACCGGATTTGCTTGCGCGTGGTATGGCGGAATGGTGGATTGCAGAATTCCATACTCCTCTAACCTGTCAGTAACCATCAGGTTCGAGAATTCTGTACCATTATCCGTAAGCAATACCTGTGGGCAACCCCAACGATTTAAGATCAACTCTTCAAAAGCTTGCAGCACCGATTTAGCATCTGCTTTCCTCAAGGCCTTCAGCTCGACGTATCTGGTAAATAGGTCTTCAAAGACAATTACATACCTGTTACCAGTACGCGAAGGAGGTTTTGGACCCATTATATCAGCTGCTACGACAACCCAAGGACCTTCGATGTTGCGCTCGGTCATCAGCCCTGCTGGAGCTTGCTGCGAGCTTTTGTGAGCTTGACATACTTGACAGGCGGCTGCATACCTACAAACATCTCTATAATAGCCTGGCCAATAATAATGTGTCGCTACTCTCGCAAAAGTCTTCTCCACGCCTAAATGACCTGCTTGTGGAGTATTGTGAGCCTCTGCTAGAGCTTTTTCTCTGTCTGCTTCGGGTAGAACAAGCTTCCACGCATCCATGTCCAGCTGCAATGGATGTACGGTCTTATTCGGACGATGCGCGTACAGTAAGCCATTTACTACCTTCCAATCTGGGTATTTCCTCGGGTTCTTCTCAATATTACCAGTTCTCCCTTGATACCACGGATCTTCAGTTGTAGCAGTGGCTATAGTTGCAAGCTCGTAAGTTCCTTCCCATACACGCGACAGAGCGTCAAGAACTTTGTGCAGCGCACCCTTACGGTATATAAATTCAATGTTGTACATTTGCAGAGCCGTATTTCACCGGGCTAATCGACCAGCTGGGTCTTTGAGGGTATTTAACCACAACAGGCTGTGGTGATCGGTGATTACTGTAAACTTTTCACCTTGCAAGTAACCTCTGAGCCTCTCTACGGACCATAGGACGACGAGGCACTCCTTCTCAGTGACAGTATAATTTCTCTCTGCCTTCGACAGAGTCCTATTCACAAAATAGATAGGGTGGTCCTCGCCATCAAATACCTGCGTCAGTACTCCAGCTATAGCATAATCACTCGCATCTGTTTGCAGAGTGAAGGGTAGCGACAGATCTGGCCTTGCAAGCACAGGAGCTTGCGTGAGTGCGAGCTTCAGCTTCTCAAACGCTTGCTGTTGCTCTTCGTGCCACTGCCACCGAACATCCTTCCTCAGCAGCTTGGTTAGCGGTGCTTTATACCCTGCTAGGTGAGCTATGAATCTGGAGTACCAGCCAATCATGCCGAGAAATCTTCTTAACTGCCTGATGTTGATGGGCGCTGGGTACTCGAGGATGGACTTCACTTTATCTTCATCAGTCTTCAGTCCGTTCTCGTTAACGATATACCCTCGGTACTTAACCTCCGCGCAACAAAACTCAGACTTTTTGAGGTTAATCTGTAGATTTGCGTCTTTTAACGCCGTGAGCACGATCTCTATCCACTTGGTGTGCTCTTCAAATGTCGGCGAGACGATAATGACATCGTCTAAATAGGCGAACACATATGGTTCCCAGGCAGCCTTGATTAGGTTATCCATGATGCGCTGGAACACAGCTGGAGCATTTGTTAGCCCATATGGTAACCGGATGAAGTGGAAAAGTCCTCGCTCTGGTACTGAAAATGCGGTGACCTCTCTGCACTTCGGATCCAACGGAATCTGGTGGTATGCCTGGCTTAAATCTAATTTCGAGATAAACTTGGCGGAGTTTAACTTATCAAGTATATCATCCATGTTACGCAACGGATACGCGATAGACTTCGTATGCTTATTAACTCGTCGATAGTCTATACAAAATCGAAACAAATCAAACAATTTCGGGACTAACACAGGGCAACTCCGCCAGGGGCTATCAGATGGTTCAATAATTCCCTCTTCCAACATCCTATCGACTTCAGCCCAAGTCGTCTGCAGCATCTTCGGAGTATACTTCCAAGGAGCTTGGCGAATGGGTTCATTTCCTTGAATGTCAATGAAATGTGGCGTGACCTTTGCTAACCCTAGTTTGTCCGGGGTAGGTGGAATCAATTTCTGTTTGATTTCTTCAATAAGCAACTGCTGATCAGCTGTAGCACGACTCAGTCCTCCTATGCTGGCTGGAGCTGGGAAACAGGTTGGATCTTGGCCGTAAGAGTAAAACTGATGCACTACTTCCTTCGGTGTCCACCATGTATCGTTCTCGTAGTCGATCTTCATCTTAAACAACCGTTTGAAGTCGATTCCGAGAATGCAGTCGTACTGAAGCTCATCTGCTACACGGAAGGGCATAGATAACTTTGTATTATCGATGCTCACAGTCATTCAGTACTCCTTGTAGCTTCACTGCACCTCCATCAGCTACACGAACTGAAGCTGCTTCCTGTTCCAATTTCTGGGAAAATTCCTTGCTGACGCCTTTGCCGAGATACGAGTGAACGGAGCCATCGTTGAGCATGCCTAAGAGTTTTCTTTCATTCAATTCTATGTTGAAGAATAACCTTGGCTCGACGTTGCTGATAGCGCTTCTCATTATCAGTGATTCTGGAGCTAGAACTTGAGGGTTGTCACCCTCGCTCATAGCAGCAGCTGGACTGTTTTCTGGAATAACAGCGATCGAATCAGAAGTGGGAGGAGTCGAGTCTGAAGTAGGAGGAGGTGAGTTGACTCCGTTAACTTCCCCTCTTACTCGTTTCCCGCCGAAACAGAGTTGCACTTTGTACATCTTCGCGCCGTCGTGTTCGGCTGTCCACAATTTTGACAGACTGCTGCGTTCATGCACTCTCTCCTCCAGTGACCGGCTTGACCGCAACGGAAACATGGCTCTTTCAGTTTCCCTCGCTGCATGTCCTCAAATTTCCCTTTAGGAGGAACAACTTCAATCTTCGGTTGTTCCTGCGTAGGCTCTCGCTCCGTTGATTTAGCTTGAGCATTTTCTCTCTTGTCGCTGTGGCGGCCTTTACTCTTGCTGCGCGGGTCTGGTCTTCGACCTTTCTTCTCTCCTTGCCGTCCCTCCGTCGACTTGAATTTCTGTTCCCTCGAGGATCGACGCTGCTGTCCTTCATCCGTCTGCGTCGCTGCTACTGGAGCTAGGTGGCTGGCAACATGGCTGTCAGCTGTCGGTTGCTCGGCCGCACGCCGCGGCTCACTCACTTCAATGTGCAGCCTCGACGTAAAAGTCTGCGACGGCTCCTCCATCGAGATCAGATCGCGAAATCTACCTATCGATTGGCCTGTGAAGAGCGGCGCTGCTTCTGAATACTCTGGAGCTACCGCCGGCTGCACTGGAACCCTAGATGGCGGAAAACGTACAACAGAATGCCTACTCGACAACGAAGGACTATGCGCAGAAGTAGACTCGTCCGCCGGCTCGTCTCTGGCCGGGTCCCATCGCGCGGCGTCTGCGTCAAAATGGCGTCGCATCTCGTGTCTCTCCAACCTATTGCGCAAAATGATTGCGTCCGAGCGAACACTCAGCCCGAACCGCTGAGCCGTCAACGCGACTTTCCCATCCGTTAACCGATTAATCGACCGCTTCAGAGCTTGAGCTGCAGCTATCGGGTCGATGCACATTAAATTATTCTCGTCGACACCGAGCGAGGCCCAACTCCAGTCATGATTTTTCATCTTGAATACCTTCTCAATTAGCCTCGGTCGAATAGCTCCGTTGATTTTCCTTCGCAATCTAAATTTACTCAAAATTTACTTTGTTTTACTATTACAAATACTAACTTTAGCAGAACCAAAAAGGCGAAATCTAAAACCAAGCAAAGCAAAGCAAAAAAACCAAAAGAAAGAAAATCAAGCCAATCAACCGAGTTGAAGTGATAAGGTGAAGTGCGACAATTACGCACTTGCTCCTCGCAACGCGAACTGCAATCCCTCAAAACATTTCCCCTCACGCTTCTATTAAAAATCTTATAGTGGTGGCGTGGGAACGTTTTATGGAAGGTTATGCGGAAAGGAGCGTAAGCGAGCAATCTCTACAAAGGGGGAAGAAAATAAAATAAAATAAAAATAAAAAAAACGAACTGGAAAAAGAAAAATGTCAAAACCAAAAAACGTAAAATAGGAAAATGATTCTGTCGTGCACGCGTGTTCAGGAAGTTACTCTTAATCTTAACCACTCCCTGAACACGTTGCAAAAATTCTTTATGCCGCGTGGCTAAAGCTGTAGCAAGAAGTGAATTTGCGAGTTCCTCATAAACTCTCTCGCAAAAACACACCCAAATCGCAATAAATATTCGAAAATTAATTAAATTATTTATTTGAAGCAAAATTATTCCAACAACTTAATCTGTGTGCGCGCGCCGCGATGGCGAAATCACGACGCAGATCCCTTAACTTTGCCACGGCCTTTACCGTGGCCCCACGTTGGCTGCGCCACTTGCAATACTCTGCCGGGGATCAAGGCAGAGGTTCGCGGGTAATTACAATTACACAGAAATAACCGGGTAAAACTCTAAGTACTTTATTTCTACTAACTAGATGTTACTTAATACAATAGATACTGTGCGCTAGGTGCACGCGTCACTTGCACCGTTCTCTAAGCCTTCGCCGGCTAGCTCCGCTGGGAGCAGAAAACCCTACTCTAAGCTGCAGCTACAGCACGTGCTGCAGCTTTTGCGAATTCGGAGTCTCGTGACTTCCGATGCGAACGCGCACACAGACACACTTGGAAACCGGGGACGGGAATATGAAGGGGCAACCCTTAGCCAGGACGCTGCTGCTGCTGTTTTCCTCTCGCTCTCTCGTTCTCTCTCTCTCTCTCTCTCTCTCTCTCTCTCTCTCTCTCTCTCTCTCTCTCTCTCTACGACGCTACCTCTCCAGACGGTGGCGAGGTGTCGGCAGGGCACACAGGCACGCACTCGATCCTCGTCAGCGAGAACAAAACTATCGCGAGCACGCGGCACGGCGGTAGGCAACAGAATGGATGCCGGCCGGTGCGCGCACGTTGCTCTGCCGCTCCAGTTTGCCGATCGGCCGTCTTCTTCACCGCGGCGCGAGCGAGCAGTCCACATGACTCCTGCTGCTCGCGCGCGGTGTCTCCCATGGATGGCCGACGGTGCTACGGTACAGTGCCTCTCTCTCTCTCTCTCCTGCGCGTTGGCTGCTCCTGTCAGCGGCATGGGAGAGTGAGCTCGTTCATGCTCCAGCTACAGCTTGTCCTCGCTGTAGCTGCTGCTGGTTTTTCCGTCTCCTGGCCTGCTGGATACGGGAGGGGAAGGACCCGCGTGCGAAGAAGGCAGCGGGGAGGGATGGGCGCGCGCATGTGTGTGTGCGTATACGACGTCGTGTGCCGAGGCGTAGCTCGCCGTGGCCGCCGTGCACTTCCTTCTCTATTTCATGTAACATACGTTTTGCCGCATTACAACTGTTATAATTTTTATTTTTATCTTCTGATATTTGTTTGTACGTATTGTCATTTATGCCATCAAACCCATATTTTAATACTAATGTTAATTTATTACCTAGCTTATTCTTAAAATCTAAGTTTAAAAAACGCATTAATCGCTCAATAGTATGAGTCAATAAGGTTTGAAGTGGTACTTCGCACATTGATTCAGTTATTATTAACTGTTTGAGATAAGCATCGTTTTTTGCTTGTGTAACCTGCAAACAAATTTTAAATTTGATATTAATGCATCTAATTATGGTTGTATGACTGAAACGAATACAGGGTAGCGACATTTTTTTTAATTGAATTTGTTGCATGTTCTTTATATTGGCACCATACTCTTTTGTATAGGTGTATACAAAACTGTCAAAATCAAATGAAAATATATAAATAATGTCATTTTTTTTGATAATTCTGATAAAACTCTGGCTGTACATTTCTACCGTCCCAAGCAAGAACATTGTTAAATGTAGTTCGCTATGATCTAAGAAAATCAAGAAAAGATATTCGAGTTAGTATATAGTTATTATCTAAATCTTTTATAAGGTAAATAGGTAAGGAAAGGTAAACTCTTTTCATGTAGTATAAAAAATATAGTTTTTTATAACGAATTGATTTGGAATAAGGTGATTTTTACCGCAAAAACGTTTTTCGCATGAGTGAAGCGAGAAAATAATCACCTTCCACACCAGTGTCATAATGCACTATTAAGATATAATCATTGTAAAATTAACAAATACATTTTTTAAATTTAATTTTAAATAAGCGAAAACAAAAAATAGGGATTAAGTTGTAAACATTCAGTCAACTACAAAAAAATAAATGTTGCTGTACTCATATTTTGTAATATATGAACCTTTTTATAACTAGGATATAGATCATGATTATGTTTCAGAGCATTAGTTCTCAATGTATTATATGCATGTTTTGATAAATTTGTGTTTATAATCAATGAGACAGCATCTTCGGGAGACATTTTTGAACTTTCACTTAATTTTGATAATTTTAAAAGGTCACTTGCAGAGTTTGGATCAATGATTGCGTCAACTAATTTCACAACATCATAACTTTCTTCCTTCGATACATTCTGTATGCTTTCAATTTGTCTCCTTCTTTGCGTACTTTTTGACGCGAACTCACATCGGACTTTTGAACGACCTGCAGGTTCTAAGTAACAAAAGTAATTTGTAATTTATTTCGTTAGAATTTTTATTAATTAAATTAGTTATAAGACATGCTAAAATGGTTTTATGAAAAAAGGTAATCATTTCTCTTAGTTTTGTTAGGTAATTAATTCTTAGTGCTATAAAGATTTTGGAATTTTTGTTTATGTTTTTAAATTTAATACTAATTACAAGAACTTCGCTCCTTTACCCAAACAATTAATCGTATTTGACTTTTTATAACTCTTGATTTTCTTAGCCATGATCGTCTTAGAGAAGATACATATGACGTATTTGTATACCATGGTAGAAATTTTCTCTATCGAAAATAGCCAGGAAGTTAATGAATATCTAGTAAAAATAGCTAATTTCTGGTTAGTGATGAAATGATTTTTCCGGTCATCTTCTCTATTCAATGATGATAAGTTAACTTTGGAATGTTTTTACCAAATTTTCTTTGTAAATTTTCTCAGATGATCATGTATTAAAATCAAATATCGAAAAGAAGATAGCTAACGTAAACACGAATTATTGGTATTTAATGTTTTTGTAATACTGTTTCTAGGGGATACAAACGAAAACAATGCATTCTCCATTTGATTCTGTCTCTCTCACACGCCTCGCATAATAGCAGGTCTGTTACTAGCCATTTTGTAAATAAAGAAACTGGCCAACTTTGATCTTTTAAATATTGACAAATAAGCTAATGGAAATTTGTGGAAAAACTTATTCTATTATTCTGTCTAAATGCTGAAAATAATCGGAAAATAGTTTCATCGATGGATTGAAATTGCCAATGAAAGTGTCTAGTTCTTGACGATTATTGGTGAAACTAGCTATTTATTAGGCAAATAATAGAATCCATTTCCAGCAGGATATTTGACTATGATAATTGAAAATTAATCAAATTAATATTATAGTTAAAAAGTGTAAATGTATCTAAATAATATTTTGTGTTCAATATTAAATTTATATTTAATAATTACACAAATTGAATTTGTTTACCAGAAAATCCACAAAAAACCTTTAAAATACTTTCATTAATAGTGTATTACGTTCCTAGGCCGGAAAGTAGGATAGTACGTTCGCATGTAGAATATCATGATGATATACTGTATGAAATTTCAAATCTTGAATTTTTTATTAAGGTTAAAACTTCAAATTAACAATATTTTCATATTATATATACACATTCCCATTTACACATTATTATACACATTCTTAAATACTATAAATCAATTTTCTTATATTTATTATTACCTTTTATAATCTATATAATGGAAAGAATTTATTACTTGATGGTGTAAAATCTTTATTCGATTCGATTGTTTCAAAAGAGATGCACAGCTCTCCTTGAAGCCAGTCAGAATAATAACTTTAAAAAAATTCATAATTCCTTTTATTTTTGGATAACTTTTGCAATCGCCTTTCAATATTATTGTAAAAACTTGTTTTGAGCTTATTGTCAATTATAGCTCTCAAATTTTCACAGTCTTCCAATTCAAACATCAATATGATATTATTTAACACCAGTTTTTTTCGCACTTCTAATCTCAAATGGGAATTATTTTTTAGAATAGAAAATATATCACGATACGTAACACTAAAAGAATTCATCTTTAATAGAAAGAGCTCACTTTTTCACGTTTGAAATATTACGTAGTTGAATGATGAACTACAACTGACCGTTCTCTACCTTTCATTGTCAATGCCTTTATCTACGTGACATTAACTCGTAACTAATGAAGTTCATCTTCACAAACAAATCCCACTCTCGAAGTGTTTGGCCCAAGTTCATAGAAATTACAATTTCTTACTCTGGTTCTTACTCTTATTTACGAGAAAAAAAAATCTGTGGGCACTATCCACAAAGCAGATAATAGATTGTTCTAATAATGATAATTAGTATAATAAATGAATCGATACATTGATTTTACAATGACAAAATCGCGGTATAATGATGACTTTTAGAGATAAAACCTACTTATAAAAACTTACATTGTTGAGATAACTAAAAAATTACTAAAGCTATATGTACATATATAGGTGTATCCATGGGATTTTTATGCGCATAAAGTATTTTACAACACACGTTACTCTTGCTTAAAATTATTTTGTAATAAAGGATCTGAGGACAAAAAATGATGCACCTATAATCACATATTTGAATAGGGTGATCTTAAAATAACTGAAAAGGTGGTTATGATTATTATAGGTCTAAAATATAAAACTTTTTTAAATTAATTCTTCATATGCTGAGAAACAGTATAGTATAATCAATAAGTAATTCAAATGACGGAAAAAAAATTTTGTTAACAAATTTTCTTTAAAAATTATTGCCTATTTTTATGAATTATCAAAAATAAAGTATTATTATTGTTATTATTATTATTATTATTATTATCATTGGTATTATTATTATTCAACCCCGGGTTCTATCTAACGATAGATGAGCATTTTTCTATGCTACCGGGCGCGTCCCCAGGTTGTGGATCGGGTAACGGCCAGCATAGTCTGGTCAGCCGTGAATATAATGAATAAGCGGTCGCGAACAATGAAATCGGGAGAATGGCTGAATGAATGAGAATAGTGCGAATGGGCTGCGACCAACGGATTATGGATATTCTCGCTAGACTAGCCAAAGGGAGAGTAGTAAACTCCCTAACCGGGGTGGCACGGGATGTCAGTACCTAACCTCTGCGTTTATTATTATTATTATTGATAAACGCATGTTCAATATGGAAGGACCGCTCGAGTGCTCACTGACTGGAGCCAATGGTGGAGTTGAAGCAATCATTGTTGAGCGCAGATGTGAAGGATTACCTGGTCAGTATTTCCTTATACCCGAAGTTGCGTTGGGCAAATCGCACACCGTCTAGCCCAAAGTTTGGGTCAAGTGGTGGGACGGACCCGACATTGCCCACTCGGTAGGGGTGACGTTAAACCTTTGTTTCATTATGGCGCGGGCCTATCCCGTAACCTTTTTTGTAGAGTCACTAGGTGCCGATAGGAGTGACCGTCCGACAAACCGCCTCTCGGCTTCGGCATCCATAACTAGGGTTTCTTATAGGCGGGGATAGCAGCCATACCGAGGTGTGGCTCCCATAGTGGGCGAACCGTCTTAAACAACATATTCTATGCATGATGCCAAATTCAAACACAAAAACCAACAAGCAGACAGAAGAAGGAAGCGGTCAGTCAGTTTTTGAGAAAGTGCTCGCAGACATGCGAACGCTTCTCACAGAAAGGACCGATCTGCTGAAGATGCAGCCGAACATAAAAAACACAATCAAGAAGGGGCTGCCACGCATAGTGGACCAACTGGAGGAGCTGGAAGGCGCCGTGAAAACTGAACTCCGGGCTGCCCAACAAGCTGCCAGGGTTCTTACCCCAGTCAGGAGACGAAGGGCATCGTCCACTGCGATAGCAGAAGACAAAGCGGCCGAGATAGCGGAAATGGCTGTCGGTACGAAGCGAGGCGCGTCGAGTCCTCCATACTTGGACACGAGGAAAAAGCCAACAAAGAAGAAGAAGGCCGAACCTCGTGAAGAAGAGTGGGCAGTCGTCGACAACAGGAGAGAACGGAAACGACAGCAGCAACAGCAGCAGCCACATAAACAGCAGCCGCAGAAGCAGCAGCAGACTCAGGAGAAGAAAAAGAACCCGAAGGGGGCCAAGCTGGACGCGATTGTGCTCAAGCCCGCAGACGGCAAGACGTACGCGGACATCTTATCCACGATACGAACCGCCGTCAAACCAGAAGACAGCGGGATTGAGGTACGATCGATCCGACAAACAAGGGCAGGACAGATGCTTCTCGAAGTGAAAGGAAGCACCACGAAATCAAGAGCCTCCTTTTCAGAGGCTCTTAAAGGAGCAACGGGCAAGGACTGCACTGTAGTGAGGTAATTGGTCCCCAAAGCTGCTCTGGAGATCAGAGACCTCGACAGTTGTACGTCAGAACAGGAGACGGAGCAGACTTTGAACCGAGACCTGCAGGACTACAGCGGCTTCCTACAGATCTCTCTGATCCGCGCAAACGTAAGAGCGCAGCGGATGGCCATTGTTACGGTGGAGAAATCTGCCGCTAACAAATTGATGGCCAGCGCTTGAATAAAGATTGGCTGGATCAACTGCAGGATACGAAGGAGAACGACCGTCACTCGCTGTTATAAGTTTCTCGGCTTCGATCACCTCAGCCTGGACTGCAAAGGACTGGACCGGAGCAAGCTGTGCTTCCGTTGTGGAGGTCAAGACCACATGTCTAAGGGTTGCACTGCCGCGCCGCGGTGCTTCCTATGCCCCGAACAACAGGACAAAGCTGATTCCCGCAATCATGTAGCGGGATCAGGAGGATGCGGCGTTTTTCGGGATGCCCTAGCGAAATCAAAGCAGAAATGGCAGTAGTTCTGCAGGGCAACATGCATTTAAGCAGGACGGCTCACAACCTCCTGGAACAGATCTGTTTCGAGAAGCATGCCGTTATTATTCTTATCAGTGAGCAGTATCAAAACAGAGAACGGGCCAGGATGGTACACCGACAACCTGGGCAACGCTGCAATCTGGAACCGTGACCCACGAAATATCCACATCGCGGATCATGGGAGCGGCAGTGGTTTCGTTTGGGTAAGGTGTGAGCGTACGTACTACGTTAGCGTATACCTCACCCCAAGCTAGTCAATCAGCGAATACCAGACCAAGCTGGAGGGCCTGGAGGACGCAGTGCGGGACATGCAGGGCGAACTGGTCATCGCCGGGGATTTCAACGCCAAAGCTCGGGAGTGGAGCGAAGCTCGGTCGGACAGCAAGGGCCGCCTAGTCATGGATATGGCTAGCCGGCTCGATTTGGTGGTACTCAATCAGGGTACCACTACGACCTTCAGACGGCCGGGCTATAGGGAGACGATCAAACCATCTCCCTGGCAAGTCAACGCCAAGCTGCACTAATCGAGGACTGGCAGGTGATCGAAGACTACACGGGAAGTGATCATATGTACATTATATCCCGTGTACGTGATGGCAGGCCAGCCTCGATTCCATACAAGCGCGCCCCCCCTCGGTGGAATATTGACAAAATTAACCGTGCGAGACTATCCTCGGCGATAGAACACGGACAGCAAGCCCTGAAGGAGATCCCGAGAGTACTGCCGCTACCTGCGCGGACCAACATGGTGACTGACGCCACTATGAAAGTCATCGAGCAGGCCTGCACAGAGGCGGTTCCCAGGAAACCATCACGTCGGTTGAGACGTCCTGCCTACTGGTGGACGGACGAGATCGCCGACCTTCGTAAGGCGTGCCTGCGGTTACGTCGTAGAACGCAGAGGGTCAAACGACGCGACCATGACGCAGCCCCCTTGGCCGCAGAGTACAGCGCGGCCAAGAAAACCCTAAAAAGGGCCATAAAGTCCAGCCAGCAGCGATGCTGGCGAGAGCTGGGGAAAGAGCTGCACAGAGATCCGTGGGGACTAGGGTACAAGATCGTTACCTGCAAACTGGCGTGTTTCGGCTCGTCAACACTCCGGGACGCGGTAACGATCAATAACATCGTCGGTATCCTATTCCCCGAACATCCAAAAAGACCGGATCACCCAGCACCATCCGACCCCATCGAAATACCCGTATTTACGGGCAAGGAGCTCTCCATCGCAGCGGCATCTATGCGAAATAAGAGAGCTCCGGGGCCGGATGGATTACCAGCAGCGCTGATAAAAGCCATTAGTGGCAGTCACCCGCGCATCTTGCTGGACATGTTCAACTCCTGTCTGAAGGCGGGCATTTTCCCCGCCCGCTGGAAGATGGCGAGGCTTGTCCTCATCAGCAAGGGCAAGGGTCCAGCAGACAGCCCGTCATCTTACCGCCCGCTGTGCATGTTAGACACGGCGGGAAAGCTACTGGAGAAACTTCTGAAACCTCGCCTGCAAGCCGCCATCAGCGCAGCCGGAGATCTGGCTCCGCGACAATACGGCTTCAGGCGAGCTAAGTCAACCATCGACGCAATCCAGGAAGTGGTAAACATTGCTAAATCGACGGAGCAGGGCAACCAATGCTCTCGCCCTATCTGTCTGCTGGCCACCTTGGATGTTAAAAACACGTTTAACTCAGTAAGGTGGGACAAGGCGCTGGACGCTTTCGAGCGGGATTTTCACGTCCCCGCGTATCTTTTACGCATCCTTGGGGACTATCTGAAGGACCGCTCGATAGTCTATGACACGGAGGATGGCCCGATAAAGAGGGAAATAACATCTGGGGCAGCCCAGGCTTCCATGCTGGGACCCGACATATGGAACGTCTCCTACGACGCGATCCTACGGATGGAAATGCCTAAGGGCGCATTCCTGGTGGGGTACGCGGATGACATCGCGGTGGTCATCGTAGCCAGAGACGTTGACCTCGCTCAGTTGCTACTCAACCAGGTAATGCGACGCGTCTATTCCTGGCTAGAGGATCGCGGGCTCGAATTAGCCACGGCTAAAACTGAGATCGTGCTACTCGCGAAGAGGCACATAAACACCTTGTGCCCCTTCCAAGTTGCAGGCGCGATGGTCCAGGCCAGACACGCGGTAAGGTACCTGGGGTGACGCTTGACAACAAGCTTACCTTCAGGGAACATTTGGTGATCGCGACGGACAAGGCCGGAAAAGTAACATCCGCGCTGAGCAGGCTAATCGCCAACACCACTGGCCCACGGCCTTGCAAGAGGCGCCTGCTCATGCGTGCCGCTGAAGCCGTCATGCTTTACAGAGTGGAAGTCTGGGCCGGGGCATTACGGAAAGAGGTGTACCGTAAGCGCCTCGCCGCAGTACAGCGGAGGGGAGCGCTCCGCATCGCGTGCTCTTACCGCACGGTCTCTGAGCCCGCGATACTAGTGGTCGCAGGGTAATACCCATCAACCTGCTAGCACAGGAAAGATGGTACGTCCACCAGCAGAAGTCCGTCCTAGGGACCCTGGAGGCCCACCGTGTTGCCAGAGCCAACACCATGCAGGCTTGGCAGAACCGGTGGGAAGAGAAAACCAGGGGGAGATGGACAGCCAGGCTGATCCCACTCGTGGATCACTGGCTGCTCCGCAAACAGGGTGAGGTGGACTTCTACCTCACTCAACTCTTGACTACCCCCTCGACGACGCTCAACATACATTTTTTGATTGCAGAAAATGGAGCGCCGAACGAGGGGCATTGGAGAGCGAGCTCGGAGCGGTCATCATGCCCGACACAATTGTCGGGCTCATGCTCAGAGATAAACAGTCCTAGGCGAGGGTCGCCGTCTTTGTTCAGACGGTCCTTCGCTCAAAGAAGCAGGCTGAGGACGGACGCGTTGTGGCCACCCACAGGGTATAAAAGAAAGGGGTAAGAGGGGAAATTCTGTTTTTCCCTTCTTTCTTCCATAGAAGGCGAAGAAGAAAGAGGAGGTGCCCTGTGGGCGGATCCTGGCTGGCGTCCCCCTGAAGTAATGTCTCGCGGCGGTTCTGGGGGGACAAACATATGCCAGCAGAGGACGGGGGTGTGACTTTTTAGTGGGTAAGAATCCCACACGCCAGGGAGTGTCGGACCCTCCCTGGTGTCTTTTTGAAGATTTTTACACATCCCTTCCGCAAAAAAAAAAAAAAATTATTATTCAACAAATCATTTTTTCAATTGTTAATATTTATTTTATAAGTACTGAAATTTTGTTAAAAAAATTTTTTTCCAGTACTTGAAATACTTTTTTATTGTACTATATTGTTTTTTACCAAGTAATATATGAACAAATTATGCAAAAAAAATTTATATTTTAGTCCTATAAAAATCATAGAATCACCTTTATCATGAAAGTATGTTTGTTTGGGATACTCGCTGTTTACGTATTAACAACTCCCTTTTATGATATTGTACCCTTGCTATTGTATGAGGGAAACGGTGACGTATATTACACCCCAATAGGTACCTAGTTTTGTTTATATGAAAATTTTTCACCTTAATTTCGCGTGAAGCCAGAATTTTGAACATAATTTTGACGTTTGGCCCCACTGTGTGTCGCCTCGACGAGGCGAAGAAGAGGAAGGCTGCCCGCGTCCAAGTGGAAATGGAAGAAGCCAGAGCAGTGGAAATAGCAGCTATACGCCGCAAAACCATAGCCCCTGCTCTGGCCCCTATGCCTCGTAATAGCGGCCACCAGAGCTGCAGGAAAAACACACCCCCCGGCCACTCAGAAAAGCGACACCTACTCGGACGCGGAAAGACATGACTCCTATTTTTACCGGCAGAAATACGAGGAGTAAAGACAGGGGGACCTGTTTCATGTAGGCGACAAATGAAGTTTATTTTTTTAATTTTCTAAAGTTTGCCTACTTGTGTTTTACTTCGTATCCCCACCCCTTTTCTGGTACTGACGACGTCGAGATAATTTGCAGAGTCGCAAACCCAAGGATAAGCGACGCACCATGTCGAATTGTGATTTTTTTTGTGTTAAAATCGCATAACTTTTGAACGAAATAACTTAGCGGGATGAGACTTATGGGAGATTCAAGCTAAAGGCACAGCGAATACAGGAAAAATACGGAAAAAGTGTTATATTCATTCCTAACCTCAAAAACAGGAAGAAATGTGTCAAATTTCGGCAAAAATGTGTTTTAGCTCTAGGGAAAAAAGATTTTGTACTATTAAATAAGCGTTTTTAGTCATTTTTAGTAGATTTTGTATCGTTAAATATAATACCGCAACTAGAATTTATCGGAAACCTAACCTCAATGAGGATTTATGATCTTAATGGACTGCATGTCCTATTTCTTCATTTTAATGTTTTGATATGGAACTTTTTATACTTAAATGTTAAAGTATGTTGAAGAATGATGTTAAAACCAAAAATTAATCTGAAGAAAATATCCTAACCTCATTCTGGGATAAGAATTGTAGGAATAATCATCTTTACTATAGGTATTACCATAGAAAAAGTAGATAAATGTAATTCTTGAGCTTTACTACTGTGATGCTTATTACTGATATTAACTGGGCATGCTTAAAAGGCAACTTTAAAAAAAAATTTAATTACTTAGTACAGCAACAAAAAATTTTAAAAATAAAATTTTTATTTTTAAGTACTTAAAGTTATTTATAGATTTTAAATTGTAAAAGTGAATTCGGCAACTAAAATCAGTCTCAGATTTAACATTAATTAGAGAGAGAAGAAAAGATGGAGAGAGGAAAAAAGAATGGGGGAGAGAGAAAGCGAATGATAGTGAGCTCACTATCCCTCCTCCCTCTCACTCTCGCTTTTCGCGCACTCTCTTTAATAATTCTATATTGATTTTCAATTGGTTATAAAACATAGAGGGATGAGGATGTAATCGGGAAAGACGAATAAACGAAGGAGTAATTGAGACTGGGAGGAAGATTGGGTTGGGAACAGAGAAAGGAGCGAAGAGAGAAATTAGGAGAGAGCGCGAAAGAGTTAGTTCCCACTGTCTTTTCTTTGCTCGCTCTCCGTCTCCCTCACTCTCCCTCACACTGTCTCTCTCGCTTTTTCTCCCTCCCTCTCTCTGCTCATGCTCTCTTACCCTCTCTTCTGCTCTCTCTCATTAATCATTATATATTGATTCTTAATTTGTTATAAAATGGAGAGGAATGAGGATATGATGAAGAGCGATTAACAAAGGAAGTAGTGAGCGGGAGAGAAAGGAACATAGAATTGGAGAGAGAGATCGAGAAGGAGAGAGTCAAGATGGTGAATAGAAGAGAGGAAGGGGGGTGAAAAGAGATGAGAAGAGTGAGGTTTCACTTCCTTGCTCCCTCTTTCTCTATCTCTTTCACTCTACCACTCTCTCTTTCACTTTCCTTTTCCCACTCTCTAACTCTCTCCCCTCTCTCTCTTATTGATATTTATTTAACTTTTATACTTAAAATATTATAGAACGGAGATGAGGATGTGCTGGAGAGCGATGCATAGAGAAAGGAGTGAGCAGGAGTTGGAGGAGGTGAGGGTTGGAAAGAGGAAAACGAAGGAAGAGAGAATTGGGGAGAGATAGCTCACGAAAAAGTGACAGATAAAGAGGGAGAAAGAGAGAGAGAGGGAGGAAGAGAGTCGGAGAGAAATATAAAGAGAGAGAGAGAGAGAGCGAGAGGGAGTTATTTATTGCTGTCTTTTCTTTGCTCGCTTTCGCTCTCCCCATCCCTCCCTCTCTTTCTCTCTTTCCACCTCTATTCCTCTTTCCCCTCCCTCTCTCCCGATCTGTTTTATTGATAATATATATGTTTGATTCTTTATTTATTATAAAACGGAGACAAAGGAGAATGTGATGGAGAGAATGGAAGAGAGAAATGGATAAAGTGATCAAGAGGAAAAAGCTGAGGATGTGGGAAAAAATAAGAGGAAGAGGAATGAAAAGAGAGCGAAAGAGAATGTGTTCTCTTTTTCTCTCTCGTCCTTGCTCCCTCTTCCTCCCTTTCTCTCTCTCTTCCCTTCCCTCTTCCCTTACTATCGCTTTCTCTCCCTCTTTCTTCCGCTGTCTCACATTGATCATTATATATTGATTCCTAATTTGCTATAAAACGGAGAGGGATTATGACGTGATGGAGAGGGATGAACAAAGGAAGGAATGAACGGGAGTGAGAGGAAGAGAGGGACTAGATGATGGAGAGGGACGAAAATAGAATTGAAGAGAGAAAGAGATCGAGAGGGAGAGAGTGAGGATGGAAAAAAAGAGAGGAAGAGAGATAAAAAGAGACAGGAGGAGAGTGAGATCTCTCTTCCTCTCCCGCTTTCACTCTATTCCCCTCTTTTCTTCCCCTCTCCTTCTCTCCCTGTTCCCTCTCTCTCTCTCTCTTATTAGTAATTATATATTTTTTATTCTTAATTTAGTATAAAACGGAGATGAGGATGTGATGAAGAGAGGAAGGAGTGAGCAGGAGTTGGAGAAAGAGAGGGGGAAGAGGGAAACGGAAAAATAGAGAATTGGGGAAGAAGAGCTCAAGATAAAGTGGAAGATAAAGAGAAAGCCCGAGTAAAAAGGAAAAGGCAGAGTAAACGATAAAGAGAGAGAGAGAGAGAGAGAGAGAGAGAATTGGAGCGGGACTGGGCGAAAGAGAGAGCGAAAGAGCTTATGATCTCTGTCTCTTCTTTGCTCTCTTTCCCTCTCCCTGAGCCTCCCTCTCTCTCTCCCTTCATCTGTATTCCTCTATCCCACTCTCTCTCTTTATCATTATTCCACTCTCTCTTATTCTCTCTCTCTTTATCTCTATTCCTCTCTCCCTCTTTCTTTCTTTATCTCTATTCCTCTCTCCCCCATTCCCTCTTTTTATCTCTATTTAGTTCTCTATTTCTCTCTCTTTCTCGCTCTCTCTCCCTATCTCTCTCTCTCCGCCTCCCTCTCTCTCTCCCTCTCTCTCTCTCTCTTTCTTATAATAGTTATATATTTATACTTAATTTATTATAAAACGGAAATGAGGATTTGATGGAGAGCGATAAAGAGAGAAAGGAATGAGCATGAGTTGGACAAAGAGAGGGTTGGGATGAGGTAGACGGAAAAATAGAGAATTGGGGAGGAAGAGCTAAAGATAAAGTGGGGGGTAAAAAGAGAGAGAGAGGCGAGAGAGAGAGGAAGAGAGAGAATCGGAGCGGAAGTAGGAGAAAGAGAGAGCGAAAGAGTTTATGATCTCTGTCTCTTCTTTGCTCGCTTTCTCTCTCCCTCAGCCTTCCCCCCTCTCTCTCTCTCTCTCTTCATCTGTATTTTTCTATCCCTGTCTCTCTTCCTTCATCTCTATTCCGCTCTCCTTCACTCTTTCTCTCTATATCTCTATTCCTCTCTTCCTCTCTCTTTCTTTCTTTATCTTTATTCCTCTCTCCCTCATTCTCTCTATTTTTATCTTTATTAATCTCTCTCTGTCTCTCTCTCTCTCTCTCTCTCTCTCTCTCTCTCTCTCTCTTATTAATATTTATATTCTTTTTAATCTCAATTTACTATAAAATGGAGATGAGGGTGTGATGGAGAGCGATAAAGACAGGAAGAAGTGAGCACGAGATGGAGAAAGAGAGGGTTGGGATTAGGTAAACGGAGAAATAGAGAATTGGAGAGGAAGCGCTCAAGATAAAAAGGGAGAGAGCGAAAGAGTTTTTGATCTCTGTCTCTTCTTGGCTCACTCTCCCTCTTCCTCAGCATTCCCCTCTCTCTCTCTCGCTTTACCTGTATTCCTCTATCCCTCTCTCTCTTTCTTCATCTCTATTCCGCTCTCCTTTACTCTCTCTCTCTTTATGTCCATTCCTCTCTCCCTCTCTCTGTCTTTCTTTATCTCTATTCCTCTATCCCTCATTCTCTCTTTTGTTTGTCTCTATTTATCTCTCCCTTTGTCTCTCTCTCTCTCTCTCTCTCTCTCTCTCTCTCTCGATCTGTCTAATTAATATTATATATTTTTGATTTTTAATTTATTATAACACGGAGGGGGGTTAGGATGTGATAAAGAGCGATGAAGAGAGGAAGAAGTGAGCAGGAGTTGGAGGAAGAAAGGGTTGGAAAGAGGAAAACGGAGAAATAAAGAATTGGGGAGAGTGAATTTAAGATAGATTGGGAGATGAAGCGGGGCAGAGACCGAGTGAGAAAGGAAAGAGGAATGGTGTGGGACATAATGAAAAGGAACGAAAGATAGTACCCTCTTTCTGTTCCTTGCTCGCTCTCCCCCTCCTCCACTCTTCCTCGCTTTCCCTCTTTCTGCCTTCCTCTTCTTTTCTCCCTCTCTCTATCTTTTGCTCTCTCTTCCTCTCCCTCTTGTCTTGTTCTCTCTTTCACATTAATCATTATTTATTCTGAATTTGTTATAAAACGGAGAGGGATGATGATGTGATGGAGAGGGACGAACAAAGGAAGGAGTCAACGGGAGTTGGAGGAAGAGAGGGTCTAGATGAGGGCGAGGGAAGAAAATAGTGTTGGAGAGAGAGAGATCGAGAGGGAGTGAGTGAGGACGGGAAGTGAAGAGAGGAAGAGGGATGAAAAGTGATTGGAGGAGAGTGAGTTCTCTCTTCCTTGCTCTCTCTTTCTCTCCCGCTTTTACTCTCCCACTCTCTTTCACCTTCCCTCTTTTCTTTCCCTTCCCCTCTCTCTGCTATCTCTCACTCTCTCTCTCTCTTACTAATATTCATATATTTATTATTCTTATATTATTTTAAAACAGATATAAGGATATAATGGAGAGCGATGACGAGAGGCAGAAGTGAGTAGAAGTTAAAGAAAAAAGGTGTAAGGTAGAGGGATGCGGAGGAAGAGAGAACTCGGGAGTGACAACTGAAGAAAAAGTGGGAGATAAAGATGAAGAGAGACAGAGTGGGAGCGGAAACGCAAAAAGAATGGAAGTAGAGGAGGGAGAAAGAGAAAAAAAGAGGGATGGAGAGACTAAAGAGAGAGAGAGAGCGAAAGAGTTATTTATCTCTGTCTCTTCTTTGCTTGCTTTCCCTCTCGCTTTCCATCTCTCTCTCTCTCTCTCTCTCTCTCTCTCTCTCTCTCTCTCTCTCTCTCTCTCTCTCTCTCTCTCTCTCTCTGTTTCTGTCTCTCTATATCTCTCTCGATCTTTTTCCTTGATAATTGTGTATGCTTGATTCTTTATTTATTAGAAAACAGAGAGGGAGAAGGATGTGATGGAGAGGGGGGAAGAGAGATTCGGACAAGATCGAGAGGGAGATGGTAAGGATGAGGGAGGGAACGAGACGACGATATGCAAAGCGTGCGGAAGAGAGTGAGCTATCTCTTTCTCTTTTTCTCTCTGCCCTCTCTCTTCCACTCTCACTTCTTCTTCCACTCTCTCTCCCTCTTTCTTTACCTCTTATCTCTTTCTCTTCCCTCTCTCTTTTATTGCGATTTATATATATTTTTATTCTCAATTGATTATAAAACGGAGATGAGGATGCGATAGAGAGCGATGAAGAGAGGAAGGAGTGAGGAGCAGTGAGGGAAACGTAGGAAGAGAGAACTTAAGCGTAAGTGGTAAATAAAGAGGAAGAGAGACAGAGTGGGAGTGAGAGAGAGTATGAGAGGAAGAAGGAGAGAGAGAATATGAGGGGAAGAGGAAGAAAGAGAGAGGGAGGAAGAGGGATGGAGAGAGTCATAAAGAGAGGGAGAGCAAAAGAGTTATTTATCTCTCTCTCCTTTGCTCGCTTTATCTATGACTTTATTTTATAAACAAAAATATCAGTCAATGCTGTTTAATCATGAATATTTCACTTCAACATTTAGTCGAGCTTCACTCAAACATACCTAGAAAGAAGTTATACTACTTGATAACATTTATAGCTTTATTTTACAACTTGCTAAATATTTGTTTTTACAAGTCCTTTACAGAAATTAATCTTTTAATATCAGTAAATAACAATTATTAATCCAACATGTATTTATATTTCTGCATTTAAGATTCTTCACAAGAATCTTCAAGAATATCTTCACTATCACTGGTATCTGGAGTAGTAATACTTTGTTCATCTTCAATTTGTTGCCTAAAAATTATTATGGAACATTAAATTTTTGGTTATAATGTTAAGATTCATCGTCATTTTATGAAAAAGGAAAGTAGAAATCATAGAATAAGAATTAAATTTCTAATTTCTGTAATTACACTTCAGGGGGCTAGACACCTTTTTTCTCTGAAATAAGAAGTCACATTTTAATACATAAATGTAAACTAATTATTTCATACTTTTTACATATAAAAGTGGGTATATTTACCTTACCTTAAAACTTTCTCCGATGGGCCTTTTATATGGTTCAGAACCATAGTCATCGATGAAACAAGTTTTTTCACTGACCGTAAGCTTTCAAATTTTCCTGTGGATGGATTGACTCCAGATTTGAACTAAATTACTCCTGAATAGTATAATTCTCATATGAGTGTAGGGATTTAGGATTAAATGTCGGAAAAAATTTTTACATCAGAAAAATTATGAAAAAATATAAAAAATTTAAAAAAATTAAAAAAAAACTCTTGAAAAACAGTACAATTTTTTTTTCTCATTAGATCAAAAATCCCTACACTCATATGAGAATTATACTATTCAGGAGTAATTTAGTTCAAATCTGGAGTCAATCCATCCACAGGAAAATTTCAAAGCTTACGGTTAGTGAAAAAACTTGTTTCATCGATGACTATGGTTCTGGACCATATAAAAGGCCCATCGGAGAAAGTTTTAAGGTAAGGTAAATATACCCACTTTTATATGTAAAAAGTATGAAATAATTAGTTTACATTTATGTATTAAAATGTGACTTCTTATTTCAGAGAAAGAAGGTGTCTAGCCCCCTTAAGAGATCAGTATTCGAGTAGAACAGCTGAAAGCTTTTCCTAGGTAAATTTATCTATTATTCCCAATCTTTTTAGCGTGATTTTGTATTTAAAAGAAAAGAATAGAATGTTGTTTTAATGTTTTCTTTTCTCTCAAGAACATTTTTATGAAGATATATTCACCTGTGTGTAAGATATCTATTCATTTCGTTAGTAATTGGTTTCTCCCATTGACCCTTTAATCGATTTTTAATATATATGAGAGAAATCACCGGATCCGTTACATACACCACTCGATTAAAAGTATCTAGAATCCGAGCTTCTCTGCTGATTTGACGAGCATGGCTTACTAAATGTTGCTAATATATCTTGTGCCAGGATTCGCTGCCATCTTCAGAATAGTACGCTATTGGTAGTGGAAACCTTCTTATAATATCACTGCTGTGTTTCAACAGCTTATGTACGGTTGGGCTCATTCGCGCCCACGGATAAAGTTGATAGTGTAAATCATGCGCTTTTGAACATAAATTTTCAATTCATCAAGTTGCAAATATTGTTTACATCGAAGTAAATTTATTATTAATATGATGCTGCGAACTAAGTTGGAATCAATTTCTAATGCTCTAGAAAATTTTAGTGGATCATCAAAGCATTTTCGAGCAAGATTTCCAGTATTAGAGGTCCCATGACCTTGCAAGACTTGATCTACTCTTACGCCAAATGCGTTTTTTATTTGTTCCCTAATTTTTTTAGTTTGTTTAGCAGCTTCTTCTACAGTTATAAACGTACAAAATATTAATTTAACAAAAATGAAGTATGAATCAACCAACCAAAGTTAAGTTGATGAATTTTTGATGTAATATGCTAGTGTAATGTGCTTTAATTCTACTCTTATTGTTTATATAAAAAATAAGAGCTTTCGTATTTTAAGTAATTTTGATAGCAATTTTTAAAATTATTGCAGGATTTAATTAAATAATTTCTTATTTTCAAATGTTTAACTTGGAATGATAGAAAATCAAATACTTTTATCATATTTTTAAGATATTAAGACAAAATAATTATTTTATTTAATTACTTTAAGTGTATAGAAGACTGTGCCATTGACATACATAACAAGAGTATTATTGTTCTCTTTGAAAAAGAAGTCAAGTTCATGAGTATTATTTTATTATAAATCTATGAAGTAATTATGTAACTAATTGCATAAAGTTGTAAAAACCGTTGAAATTATTATAGATACCTTTCAAATGATCTCTTATATCCCATGATTTTATAGTTCGTCTATAAGCTAGATGTAGCAAATATTCAAATGCTTTTATTTGACAATGCAAAAGTCCAAGCCCTAATCTGAGTGAGTCTTCTTTAGGCTTAAAAGTCTCCTGTGGATTGTTAAATTTATACGATGATACGAGACACATTGGACATGCAGTTGTGGCCTTATTTCCAACAATACAATTTACGCATTTTCCATCATATAAAGTTTGAGAAACAAAAAAATTGACTTTCACATTTTTTCCATTCGACATTTCAAATGTATGTTGTTTTAAACCACGAATCTCTTGATTTAGTCGGTTGTACTCTTTCATTATAGCTTCATTATCTTCTTTTTCAAAACAAAGCCTTGAAGAAGAAGGAACGGGAAACATAGGTAAGTAGGAAATAGGAGTGGTAGGTGGTAAAAGAAGTAGATTATAATTACATCAAGTTAAAGAATAAAGAAAAATATATAAATAAAGAATATCAAAATACTTTTTCCAATTTCTGAAAACCTTATTGTAAAGTACGTTAGAAATAAAAAGTAATATTGTCTTTATCAAACATTAAATACGAAATCTTACAACAAATCTTACAAACAGTAAAATAAGAATTTATTTTGAAATAATAGAAGCTTACTTAAGAATTAAACAATTGAAATAATATGCTCGTGTGCTCTCATGTAGTAGCTTAAAGGCCGGCAAAAGCGAATACTTTGAGGAGTAGGATTAATCCATGAACGCTGATTTGATCCTATTAGTTGTTGAATTATGAGACTTGTAACTAATAATGGCTGTTGTGCATTTTTATTTTCACGATCTTTGTTAGCATAGTCTTGATGTGGGTTGATATGACTCGAAGAGCTATCAAATCCGCAAGTAGCGTGTAATTCAATATTAGATAACTCTTCGCAATTCCAATCAGTCGCTACAGCTTCGCACAATCTTTCTGCTGTTTTATTAACCATACATTGAAGTGGCACCGTTACTTCAACTTCAGAAACTAATAATTGTGTTGGTACACACTTAGTCATTGCTTCTTTAATGAAAGGATAAGATGGAAAAATTTTAGCCCGTCTAATCCTACACACACACACACACACACACACACACACACACACGCCCATACATAAAAACCTAATCTTACGCATCTCTCAACATATAATATATATATACACACACACACACAATATCACGGATGATTGTTTATAGTTAGGTATATATATTCGTTTCAATAATCAAAGATCTGATGAAGTCGACTGACGAAAAGAATAAAAGAATTTATTTACGAGCATCAATGAGGCAACAACATTTTGCTTCCTCCTAGAGGAAGCTTTGTAATAGTAACATTTTTAACTTCATTAAAACTCTCTATAAACATCATTAGAGGTGTTAGAAGTTTCTTTCACATGATTTTAGAAAATGTCTGTATGTATGTGTGTGTGTGTGTATGTATGTATACCGCTTTATCTCCGGATCTACGCGGTCGATTTTAATCATCGGGTTCTCATTTTTTGTTTTTTTATTCCGAATTCGGGAAGAAAATAATTTTTGATGCTTTACTGATTCGTTTTTGTTTTATTTTAAATTTTTGATTTTCGAAAAATTTATTTTTGATTTTTTTTAATGATCGGATTTAAATTTTTTATTTTTTTTGATGATCGGATTTAAATTTTTGAATGGGATAGGTCGCATTCGAAAGAGCATAAAAAAACCTATAATTAAAAAAAAAATTATCTAGCTATCATGGTTCTCTTGTTATTAACAAAAACGTGTTTTTTTTTTAAAAGCTAATAACTCCTAAACTAAACGGTCAATTTTTCGGAGAAAATTCACGATAATGCGGAATATAAATTGCTATAATCTGTGAAAATTTTAATCCATTCTGTTGGTTAGTTTTTGAGAAAAAAATTAAAAAATGGAAAAAATGTGTTCTCTATGTCGCACGTTTTATGGAGTAAACCTGAATTAATCGCTTTGTAATTTCTTATAGAGGTAGATTTTGGACAAATCTCGGCTAAGTTCTTTGGGCTACATGATCGGTCCATAAATTTCTGAGATATTTGAGTTTAAAATTTTTTTAACCTTTTTTTCAAATCGAAATTTCTCGAAAGCGGCTCTATGTATCTGAATCGGATGGGTGGCATTCGAAAGCGAATTTAAATACCTATATTTTCTAAAAAAAATTATTTTTCTAGCTATCATGGTTCTTTTGTTATTAATAAAAACGTAAACATAGAAAAATGAAAAAAAATGAGTTTGGTATGTCTAACCATTGCGGGAGTAAAAATTGACTTAATCGCTTCAAAATTCCTCGTAGAGGTGGATTTTGTATAGTTTTCGGTCGAGTTGTTTGGGCAAAATGATTGGTCCATAGATTTAAGAGATATTTGAGGTTAAAATATTTTTAACCTTTTTTCAAATCGTAATTTCTCGAGAATAGCTCTATGTATTCGAAGGGGGTATCATTCGAAATAGAATTAAAATAGCTATATATCCTAAAAAAAAAAATTTTCTTTTATAGGGTGTTCTGTTATTAAAAAAAAACATAAGCATTGAAACATGAAAAAATAAAAAAAATGAGTTTTGTATGTGCAACGATTGCTGGAATAAAATTGACTTATTCGCTTCAAAATTTCTTGTAGATGTGTATTTTTTAGATTTTTATGTCGATTTCTTGGTGCAAAATGATTGGTCCATAATTTTCAGATATTTGAGGTTAAAATATTTTTAGTTTAATAAATGAAAAAATTGAGCTTTGTATGTCTAGCGATTTTGGAAGTAAAATTGACTTAATCGCTTCTTTAAATCATTTATTAGATGTAATTAATAATGTGTCAACACAATTTTGTATGTGATATAGATAATATGTGTGCGAATTGTCATGAAGATTGTACCATTACTTTTTGTAATATTTGATATTGAAAATTTTTGTATTTTACAAAGTTTCTTTCTTTGTCGCTTGATAACTAGAGAAAAAAAATCGGTTTAATCATGTTGAAATTTTGTGAAAATGTAGAGTTTATATACTTATTTTATAAGTCCGTTAGGTAAAAGAATTGTCTCATGATTTGTAAAGGTATTTAGAGGTGAAAACTTATTTACGTTTTTTTGATGATCGTAATTTCTAAATGACGACTCCGTGTATAAGCTCATAATTTATAGGCTATTTTGTTTGCCAGATAGGCAATATCTGTATAAAATTTGATCAAGATATGGCTACTTTTTAAAATATTTGATATTTAACATTATGGTATTTCTGAAAATGACTTTCTCGGTTGCACTATAACTAGAGTAAAATTGTTTTAATTTCTTTGAAATTTTGTAGAGATATTGAGTTTGTATATTATTTATTATATTAGTTCCTATGGTAATAAAAGAATTCGTTTATGAATTTGAGAGATATTTTAGGCTAAAACTGTTTTAGCCATCTTTTCATATCGAAATTTTTCGAAAACGGCTTTATGTATACTTTTTATTAATATACAACAATAATATGTTTGTATCTGGCAGATCACTACGTTATTTGATATCAATACAATACTGTCTAAAACATCTTAAGTAGGTGTTGCTTCCTAACAGCTTTTGTCACATTTCGAGAATCTATGGGATCTTATAAATCAAATATAGATGTGTGTGTGTGTGTGTGTGTGTGTGTGTGTGTGTGTGTGTGTGTGTGTGCGCGCGCGCGCGTGTGTGTGTGCGCGCGTGCGTGCGTGCGTGGTATGTGGGTGTGTGTGTATGTCTGTGTGTGTTTATATATAATATCTTCTCTCTCTCTCTCTCTCTCTCTCTCTCTCTCTCTCAAGCAGAGCTGTGGACTGTCGAGAAGTAGATATATAGCAACGGTCGGAACAAAAACAGCTGATCGAGAGGGAAATGAAGGAAGATAATAATCTGAAAACGACCATAAAAATATTTAAACTAGATATACATCGAAACGACATAATATTTTTAATTGAAATTTTTTATACATGTAGTATGTCAAAGCAGCTATCCATTGATATAAAAGATATTAGAATAAAACATAATGTAAAGACGGAAAAAATTAGTGAAATTCTCGTGCACCTATTTCAATGGTCGTCCCTCAGGCTTTTCGACATTGGACAGATACTTGCCTTCGGAGCGCTTCCGCGCTCCTTGATTTATTTATACTTTCTATTAATATTGTTGTATTAATGCTTTAGCGTAATAATTTGGAATTTTCATATTAGTGAGCCTAAAATGTATTTATAATATTCAATTAACCAAAAATCTTAGTAGATTTTTAAATAACACTTTTACAGTTTAAATGAGTACTGATACCTGCTTTCATTTAGGTCAATTCTTTCACAGAAATGTACTTACCAACATTCATTGAATTTAAAGTACAGCGGCTAATATTTGCTAATCATTAAATTATTTAAATATTCCTAATTAAAAATAGTACTTACATGACCAACTAGTACGTGAAGGAAATTTTTTCGATCAGGGTGAAGTGTGTCGAACGAAGCCATGATGACAATCACACAAGTCAAGATAACCTGAGCGCACGTGTTGCGTACTTGCACTTTTCACTATATTCAATACAACGTGTGTAAAGGCCGATTTGGTGCACGCTTGCGTGACAGCATGCTCGGTATTACCTCTGAAAACTGCGGATCGACTCGATGAGTAAAAATTGAATCCTCTGAACTGTTTAGAAATACGGTTAATCCTAACAATGTTAAAATTGAAGAATCACAAGCTAACGAACAAGAGATAACTTTATATCATGTAATAGAAAATATTATTAAGGAGAGCGTAAATTACAATTTACATTCACAAGAAGAATATACTTTACTTTTTGAGGATGACTACAGTGATACACTTCCACAAGATATTGAAGAAGAGGCTGAACTAAATAAAGATTATACAGAGGTTTCTGCTTGTTTACCGAATGAAAAAGATGTAGATTTTGAATATAAGAAACAGGCAGTGCAGTATTGACAAAGTGGAAAAAGAAAGCCATTATCCTTGACAAATGTACAATCGAAGTATAGAAAAGTTACTTCCGATCGTCAATTGCGACGGTGGAAATTACAAATTGAAGCAGGGGTACCAGACAAACTATTCTATATGGAATAACTTATGTACTTCAAAAAGTTAAAGAAGCGATAGAATCAAAAATGACTGCATGATATTGATATAAAAAGATGGGCTCTCGTAAAGAAAGCAGAACTAAATATTCCGTGGTTTAAAGCTTCACATAGATGGATACAAATATTAAAAAAAAAAAAACATCACATTGTTTCACGTAAAATAACAAAATTTATTACTAAGTCATCTACACAGAAGGCAATGGAAGTATTCTACTTCCATTGCCAACACACATTGAACAACACAAAGAAAATTTTGTTAACGATATCAAAAATCTCATTAAAGTACATGGTGCTCAAAACGTTTACAATTCTGATCAAAGTGGGTTCAATTTAGAGATACATAGTGGTCGCACTCTTTGTTATGAGGGGATTAAAAATGTAGAAAACATCGTTCAGTCGGTATCTTCTACAACACATAGTTACACTATTCAACCAAAAATATCAGCAGAGGAACAGCTTATGTCCCCGTTATTTATAGTTTTGAAAGAGGCTCATGGGCAATTTGGACCTAAAGTAATGACAACTTTATTCAAACCAGAAAATATATACGTAGAAGCATCAGGGTCCGGTAAATTATTCAAGGAACTATTTCAAATTCGGATTGAAAATGTATTTTTGATTCACAGTGGGAATTCACCTATACTGCTATTAGATTCATGGAGTGGACAATGTGAAAACGTTGTAAAAGAAGCTTTACCGAAAGAGTCAAATCTTATATCGAAAAGGATATCAAAAGGCACAACTGGTCAGATACAGCCTCTTGATGTATATGGTTTTCAATTATGGAAAACATTTATAAGAAAATTATCAGACATAATACTTCTTATGAATTATGATGCTAAATTAAACGAGAGAAATAATAAGGTAAAGGAGGCAGTATTGGGACAAAACCTATTTTGGGACCAGAAGTGGGACAGCAGTAAAAAACTACGATGAACGGTTAAGGTGATAAAAGCATTACTTCATTAGTATTCTTTATGATGTTAGCTACCTAGTCACTTCATCATTGTGTTGATTTACTTCTTAAACTAATGTATAACAAGATTCAAACTTTTTGAGGTTATGTTTGAGCTGTACGCATAGCGAAAACTTTATCTCACTATAGGTACCTCTTAATTCCCATATCGTAGTAATGGGACACGTTTAAAAAGTATTGTTCCACTACTGCGTCAAATGGGCGTCCCACTACCGGTCATAAATAAGTTACCGTGTCCCACTACACTAGTCGATAGTTATTTTCTTTTAATGAGATTCTTTTAATACAGCAACAACGGAAGAAAGCATCTTTTTTTCTTAAAATAAACCTCGAGACACGAGCTACCTGCTGAGGTAATTAGTTTTTATGTATTGTGCTTAGTTTTGGCAATAGAAAAGATTATAAAAAAAGTATGGTCAAAACTGTCCCACTCCTACCTACTTTACCTTATAATCAAACTACAATCTCTAACCCATAATCAATTTTCTTCACCAAGATTTCAAAATGTTTTTAAATATGCCTGGTGTAAAAGTGGATACCTAACGAAAAAACCTCCAAGACATCAAAATCCAGTAGATTTCCCTGTTGAAAATATCCATGTGGATTTTACATTGATTTCCACATGGAATCCATATGGAATCCATATGGAATCTATACGGATTCCATATGGATTCCACGTCGATTCCATGTGAAAATCAGTCCCAAATCATCCTGTGGATTTCCACATGGAATTCCATATAGATTCCCGGTTGTAAATATTCACCTGGTTTTCACCTGAATTTCCACCTGAATTATCACCTGAATTTCCACCTAAATTTTACGTGAAATTCGTGTAAAATGTATGCGAAAACCATCCAAATTTTATGTGATTTATACCTGTATTTCACGTGTCAAAATTCTAAAAACGTCAGGTGAATTTCACGTGATTTTCACCCGATGCTCACGTGAACTTCACCGGAGATAAATTAAAGCTTCCTTCTTGTGACATCATTTTTTCAGGTGAATTTCACGTGATTTACATGTGAATCCACACGAATTTCACATTTATTTCACCTATATTCCGTAGTATTTTCGGGTGAATTTAACCTGAAATTCACGTGATTTTCACCCAATATTCACGTGAACTTCACCACAGATAAATTAAAGCTTCTTTCTCTTGTTATCGTTTTCTCAGGTGAATTTCACGTGATTTTCACCCAATATTCATGTGAACTTTATATAGACCCTATTGAAAGTATCCATCGGGATTTCCATATAGAAATATACATGGATTCCATATGGACACTCATATGGAAATCCACCTGAAAATCTGTTCCAAAACGTCATATGCAAATCTGTATGAAAATCCATGTGAAAATCCATATGAAAATCCATGTACAAATCTATGTAGAGATGCAATTAAAAATCTGCCCTGAACCTGGATTATTTATGGACATACTACTGCAGATACGATTTGAACTTCGCCGAGAACCATCATTGGAATATATATAAAAAAGGCTATATCGGTATTAGTATATATAACTAATGGATATGATACATACCTAGCTGCAACATTACAATAAGATATAAGATCACTGATGATATTTTGCTTAATGTGGAGAAAGAAGTAACGACGTTTAACGAGCCTCGTGCTCGCGCTACTCGACAACGACCCGTGATATCAAATTCACACGAGGCCGGAGCCGAGCGCCCCTACGTGTACTCGATTATTAGCAGCTACCATGAATAGTTGGGACGGGCGGTTAAACTCGGCGACAGCGCGAGAAGTCGACATCTTGGCGATGATGGTGCTCTTCAAAGAAACAGCTCAAATTTTTAAAATCGTTTATGCTTTGTAAGTTTACTGATAATTATTATTTCACAAAATTTTTTCAGATTCTTTATTAAAAATCCTTAAAAATGAGCCCTACTAAAACAATATTGGCGAACAACCCTCTTTTGTAAAGAATTGTATATTTTTAAATACCAATAGAAACCAATCATTTGTATTTCTGACAACCAGATGGATTTGAGATTTTAATGTTATTCATATATCTAATGTTATAGATCTTGTCAATAAGTTTCTCAAAGCAGAAAAAATACATTCAACATCTATTTTCAACAATATTTTCACCAGGCTTGTAAGTAAAAATATTCATCTTTATTTTCCTAAATTTTCAATGGGAGCCGGTTACACTGTTATTAAACTCTATATGTATTTTTCATATCTACTCGAAAGAAAATTTCATAAGTTATCGAGTGTTATGTGTGCCAAATGAAAAAGTATATTACTATAAAAAGTTTAAATCAAAGTAGTTGAAAGACAATTTAGCAATTGTGTATTCCGATGCCCAGACAAGAACTTCTTACTCAATTATTTTCAAATAAAATATGGTTTTCTTATTAAGTCTGCGCTTCATGTAATTTCATAAATTATGTAATTTACAATCTTATAAATCATTAAGATCCATAATTCAATTATTTATTTGTGACTTATTCACTGAATAGTTTATGAAATTTCATGAAGCGAGGGCTTAATAAGAACACCATATTATATTGGACTATTATTGAGTAAGAAGTTCGTGTCTGGGCATCGGAATATACAATTGTTAAATTGTCTTTCAACCACTTTGATTTAAACTTTTTATAATAATATACTTTATCATTTGGGACACATAATACTGGATAACTTATGAAATTTTCTTTCCAGTAGATATGAAAAATACATATAGAATTTATTAACAGTGTAACCGGCTCCCATTGAAAATTTAGGAAAGTAAAGATGAATATTTTTACTTACAGGCCTGTTGAAAATATTGTTGGAAATAGATGTTTAATGTATTTTTCCTGCTTTGAGAAAACTTAGTGACAAGATCCATGCCATTAGATATATGAATAACATTAAGATCTCAAATCCGTCTGGTGGTCAGAAATACAAATTATTGGTTTCTATTGATATTTAAAAATATAGAATGCTTTTCAACAGGGTTTTCTAACAATGCTTCGAGGCTTATTGGAAAAGCTCTTAAATAAGGACTCAATAAAGCTTTTGTCGCATGCAAAATATTCTGCTTTATCAAATGGATCATAATTCATAATATAAATATAACTATATTCTTAAAATAAAAAACAAATTTTTTAAAATTTTGAGCTGCTGACTTCATGTGAAATGCATTATAAATACCTATACTATATAATGTAATGTCATATGAAATGTCAGTATTCTTTCATACTGCTAACAAAAACAGATTGAATATTAGTTGATTCATTACACGGAGCAAAATTTATTTCTAAACTTTAATCTTTATAAGAAAATTTATTATTTTTATAGTAGTGCTGGGACATACTCAACATGGGGGATTTATCTTGTTTTAAATATTAATTTTTATTATTTTTGTAGCAAATTTTACTATTTCAAATAGTACTTTTTATGACTGCTGCAAAAATAATAAATATTACTATTTCAGATAATAAAATTTGCTACAAATGTAGTAAAAATTATTCTTTAAAAAATAAAATTTGCTATGAAAATTATAAAAATTACTATTTATAACAGTAAAGATCCTACATGTCGAATGTGTCCCAGTACTAAACTATAAAAATAATAAATTTTCTTATAAAAAGAGTAAAGTTTACAAATAAATTTTTCTCCGTGTACAAGAAAATAAAAAGCATATATTATTATGGCCAATTCACATATAATTATAAAATAACTTCACATATTAAAGATTATTGACATGCGTGTGCCTCTAAGTTACTGTTATATAACTTACATCGAAAGAAGAAATCCATACATTGTTGCTAAATGCTAATTAATCATTAGAATATAGCTTACAGTTTGTAACCTAAATGCAGCAGTAAATTTAAAACACATTATACTTATGACATAGCCTTTTGCAAACTATAAGCTATGAAGGTAAACTCCAAATTATGAGGTAGGAAATGGAAAAAATTGGACATCCGACAAACTATATTGATATGCTAGTTTATTCCAGCCTAACACCAGGCTGGAATGAACTAGCGTATCCTATATAGTTCATCTATTGTCCAATTTTTACAATTTCCTTAATCATACTTATACGAACAATTTAAAACACACCGTACAAATTATGAGGAATTTTATAAACTCTAATTAAATGTTCTTATTATAAATAACTAAAAAATAATTATCGAACAATCATTCCCAATTGAAATATGTCAAGTTGAAATTACTATAATAAGATACGAGGCCAGGCAAGAAAATTTTTATAATAATGGTTCACCTATTATTCGTTAAACATAAGTGTGGTATTATAAGGACAGCAGTGATAGTGTCAGATCTAAAATCATATGAACTGTCAGTGTTCTTTCATACTGCTACCTGAAACATAACAATATAAATTGAATATTAGTTGTGCGTGTCTTGGAACTGTAAATAGTCATTCTGTTTTTTCTTTTTTTTTTGAAGTTAAAGTTATAGTTATGCTTTGCAAGTATTCTACATATAGAATATTACAAGTTATTGTTATATAACTTCATTGTTAGAAGAAATCCATACATTATTACTAAATGCTACTTGATCATTAAAATATAGCTTACAGCTTGTACTCTAAATACAACGGCAGTAAATTTCAAACAATATTATATTTATTACATAGCCTTTTACAAACAGTTAACTGTATTTCAATGGTAAAGTATAAATATTATATAATTATATAACAATAATTTATACTTTTATATGTGGAAAACTTGCAATCCATAAATATTAAATTATACAAAACAGAATAAACAATGTCAATCGAACACATGCACCTGTCAATACTCTTTAATATGTGAAGTTATTTTATAAATATAAGTATAAATATAAATATAAATATGTTAATAAAAAACCTTTTATTTTTAACAATAAATCATTGGGAAAGTACTTACTATACCAAGTGTCATCCTTGGAAATGCATATACAGATAAGTCGCACCCAGTCAACCCTATAGAAGAATAAACATTGCTTGAAGTAACATTAGCTAACTATTAAATATTGGAATGTTACTCACCAGTTGAGGAGACGGCAACAAACTTGCAAAAAGGACTTTTCTAGCATCAAGTGCATTGTAGCAGGGATCACTGGATCAGGAAGAAGAATTTGCCATGACTGTCAGAGGAGGATGAAATAGCTTTCGCCATCAGGTAATGCACAGCTCCCTCGTAGCACAACTAGCATAAGAAAATGAAGAAACACGAGACAGACGCAAAAATACATGAAAAAGTGGGTGCACTGATCTCACCTAGATGTAAACGTGGGAAACATAACCACGAATATCACACCTTACTCGACCGGCAACGTCAGCACAACACTCGTCACAACCTCGGAGATGACAGCGTGGATAGCAGCAGAAGGTCTTTCTCGACGTAGATGCAGCCACCAGTAACCACCACACTCTCACGTTCGAACTTACGTCGTCGTAACCCTTGAAGCACGCGAGAGCACCGGTCTATTAGACGACGTTCGATAACTGCCGCCGGCCGCGCGTACATGTGTAGAAAGTAATAGAGAGAGAGATAGATAGATAGATAGATACGATTTATTTGCCTTCGCGGCAAAATAATTAATACAGAATTTATACAGTGTATAACTTAAAATAAAATACAGTAAAATAAGATATAATAAAGATATATAAAAATAAAAGTAATACAACCTGATACAAATATATAAATTATACATAAAAATATGTTTGTCTACGAGGACCTTCAATTACGATAAAAAAATAATAAAAAAATAATAAAAAAGAACCATATGATAAAATAAAAATAAAATACATAAAAATCATTAAAAATCACGAGGACCCTTCATTAAGACAAAATAAATAAATAAAACTAGAGAAAATATCACAGCTGGTACTATACGCTAAAAGGAAAATAATTACAGTTATACATTAACCATTTCATAAAATATCACAGTAAGGTATCACAGCCGCTTAGTCAAAAAATCACAGATCAAAGTTAATCCGCAGTCTAATACTAAACTAGATAAAGGTCCCCGCACTGGCAGCTCTAAGCATCCTTATAGAGAGGCTAGGCGTCGAGATCAAGCAGGTGTTGGCGCACAGCCCTCTTGAATGATGAAAGTGATGGAAGGTAGCGCAGGGAGGGGGGAGGGAGTTCCAAAAGCGGGCACCCTGAGCCAGAAACGCTCTATCACCCGTCTTATAGTTCAAGGCAGGGAAAGCAAGCTCCGGCTGCACTCCCCTGCTTGTTGGCCTAGGCTTGTGCACCGTAAAAAAGGCAGCCAAGTAACTGGGCTCACGCATCCGAATTATTTTATATAGTAGCAGGGCTGCGAAGTAGAATCTGCGTGAGTCCATACGGAGCCAGCCCAGACGTCTCAAGTAGGGGGTGATATGCTCATCCCTCCTAGCCCCAGTAACGTACCTCACACATGAATTGCTCAATCTTTGCACTCTCGCTCGCTGTTCGTCAGACGCGTCCAAGTAGACCACCGTACAGTAGTCAAGGTGGGGTTGAACTAGGGACTCGACTAATCTTTTGCGGAGAATCTCGGTGGTACACGCCCTAATAAACCGCAAACTGTATAGGGCTTTATTGACTTTCTTTGTGAGTTGGTCAATGTGCGGTTTCCATGTTAATTTACTATCCAGTGTAACACCGAGACTCGCAACTTCGCTACTGAAGGGGATGCGTTCTCCAGGCCGCACACCAATACCTGGCAGATCTAATGAGTTTATATGATTAACTCCTACCCTGGAGCCGAATACAATGGCTTTGGTCTTACCAGCATTGAGGTGCAGGCCCGAGTTCGCCGCCCATTCAGCCACCATTTGCGCCGCATGGGACAGCCGATCAATACTCTCCAGAATTTCGTCTTTTGTCGTGTGTAAGTAGATTTGAAGGTCATCTGCGTAAAATATATGTCTGATAGTATTACCGTCAAGTACGTCACGTAAGTCGTTAACGTAGAGACAAAAAAGCAGTGGACCCAGGACAGATCCCTGTGGAACTCCCAGATTGGTTTCTAACCAGTCAGAGTTACCTTTGCTATTTGAGGTGACTATCTGGGTACGTCCTTTCAGATATGATTGAATCCACAGGAGAGCTGCCCTGGAGAACCCCAGCCGACAGAGCTTACGCAGAAGCGCTGTTGGTGAGATGGTGTCGAAGGCTTTGCTGAAGTCGAACAGTAGCAGTAACGTCAGTTGTCTATTGTCGATGCCTATACGTATATCGTCGGTTAGCTTGAGAAGTGCCGTCTGCGTGCTGTGGTGCTTGCGAAATCCGGCCTGGAGGGGGTCAAGTAAGTTATTGCTATTAAGATACTCCGTGATTTGGTTGTGGGCAATTTTTTCAAGCACCTTAGAAAGAAAGCAGAGTAGTGCTATAGGACGAAAGTCCGAGACTGTAGACGGCGATGCAATTTTCTTGAGTGCAATTACCTGTGCCTGCTTCCAGGAGCCCGGAAAAATTCCCTGAGCGAAGGAGGAGTTGAAAATTCTGACCAAGTAGTCACCAATGACAGGGAGAGCCTTCACGACCACCTCCCGAGGAATTCCGTCCACCCCTTTTGCCTCAGAGGAGAAGTGAGAAATTGCAAGAATTACATCACTCAGTGTAACCTGTTTAAAGGAAAAGCCCTCCTCACTTGTTAGTAAAATAGTGTCCATAGCTTCTTCTATGTTTTCAAGGGGGGACACGGAGATTCCAGCGAAGTGAGCGTTTAACTCTCCCGGCGTGAAGCCGCAAAGGTCCTCCTCTTTTCGCTTTGGAATAAGGCCGAGTTTACGCATTTCCTTCCATATATCCTTGTTAGCATCAAGAGCGTCTGAGAGATGCTTGTGAAGGAAGGAGTTACGCTCTTGAGCAAAGCGTGAGTCGACCTCATTGCTGAGCCGAAGAAACTCATCGAACACTGCCGCTCGCCCAGTGCGTTTGTAACGCCTATGGGCCGCATTACGTTTGTTGATTAGTTCCCTCAGCTCAGGACCAATCCAAGGAGCATTATTTCGACTGGGTTTCACAGTTTTTAAAGGCGCTAAATCGTTTATGACAGAGTTAAGGTTTGCGTTTAAGGAATCTAGTGCTCCCTCCAAATCGGATTCAATCGAATTCATGCCTACCCAATCGCAGCGCGCAAGCAATTCATTGAGAGATGAAGGGCATACGTTTTTATAATCTCTGTAGGAGAAGGACTTCCCTAGTCGCGCTGGCACAAAATAGTTGATGGTAACATCAATGATAGCATGCTTACCGAAACTGGGCAGGTGTTCATTCGCATAGTCAAGTACCTCGTCGTTTTCGTCCGTGAGGATTAAGTCAATCCATTTGTGAGACGTGGGCGTGTGATGTGTTGGGCCATGCTGCACAATATGTAATGACAACTCTGTGGCAAGGTTTCTGATGGAATATGCATCAGCATCGGACGCCGATGACAAGTCACCATTCAGATCCCCCATGATAAACTTGTGACTATACTCACTACTCAGGTCGCGCCAAACATCGAAAAGGCCGGTGTCCTTTTGCATGGCAATGTGTGGAGGTCTATAAATGACACCGACCAAAATGGGAGGAAAGGAACCCTGCTGCACACGACAGAATAAGTACTCAGGGATTGAGGGTTTTCCCAGTCCCTGAGTCATAGATGAAGCCAGTTTCGTGATGGTGAAGTCGTTTCGTGCATACAGAGCAACTCCGCCCCCATTTATATTACGATCCTGCCTAAGCACTGAGTAGCCATCAATCTGAATGAGACTGTCATCAACGTCAGGTCCAAGCCAAGATTCAGCTATGCCAAAGAGGTGGTAGGAGGGATCTTCAACCAGGTACAGACGGAGCTTATTTATACGAGGTCTGATTGAGTTAATATTAAGAAACCCAGCCTTGAGAGGACATCCACCCCCCGTCCCCTTGCAAGCAGTCGATCCCAGTCATGATGTAGGCGCCGACCCAACAACCTCTTCTGCTCCCTGCCTCGCAACAACTATGTCGTTGTTAGTGGCTGCAGCATTTGACGGATTGCTTTTGGGCAGATGTTTTTTTTAGCAGACTGGCACGTCGTTTGAATGACTTGTAGGTCGGATGCTGTGGCGAAGATATGCGCACGCTCGCCCCCTTATGCCTAGCCAGGAATCTACCACCCGAGTGCCACACATATTTAAAGCCCAGCCCCTGGGCGATGGACCTCAGGCTCTTAAATTCCTGGAACTTATCATGGGGCAACATCTCATTTATGAATATTTTATGGTGTGGCACACAAGCAGCTAAAACCGGGCCAAGCATTTCGGGATCGATGTTACTTGTGGTAAAGTAAGAATTGGCGAGCGAGCGCTTAGCTCGCATCACATCCCTGACCAGGCTCGGGCTGCTGAGCCTTACTATGCAGGAGGGCAATGCGCCTGCTCGCGACCCCAAGCCTCCCGCCGCCTCACCTCCATTTCTCTCAGACGGGTTCCGGACCACCAAGACACGCGTCCCAAGAATATTATCGCTGTTTAATGGGGGATAAATGGTTCCGAGCACCGCGAAGGCGATTTGGTTGGTTAATACCTCCGTGTATACAAAATCCTTCTTTAAAATACCATTAAGTACCACCTCGCAGGACTCAGATCCATCAATCCCAGAACACGCGGAAGAGGCCCCAGGGCCCGGCTGAGAGGACGGGCATAATAGCACTGAATTTGTGCTGGCAGCGGAAGTAGAGCTGCCAATGTCACCTACTTCACGTCTATTAAAAATTAAGCTATTTAAATTCGCTGGCTCCATGTGAGCACGCTGGAGCTTTTCGAAGCTGCTAAACGCTTTGTCTAATTTATCTTTTAGTGAAGAGTTGGCCTCGAGAAGCAGCTGGCACTTGGAATCAAGGGACTCAAGTAAGCAATTTTGGTTGCTCACCTGCTCCTCGACAACAGAGACCCGCGTGGGCAGCTCCGCATTATTGATTTGACCCTCATCGCAGTGAGTGGTGTCGGCGCTGCACGACGCGGGGCTCCGGCTGCCAAGGAGCTTGAGTTCGTCCAACTGCCTCTCGAGCATGTCGAAACGCTGAAAAAAGAGCTCCAGCGTGCTTACAGGAATTAAAACATTTGTCACACCAACCAGGTTTACATCCCCCAGCGGCGGGGGTAGTATCTGGTTGGTGGCGGAAGATTGCGCAATACTTGAGCTCGCCACTGCCGATGAAGTATCTCCCGTAACTTCGCAGATTTGTGATGCGTCTTTTGGCGCCTGAGTGTCGGTGACCCGTCCGGTACTCTCACTCAGAGCAGACTGCGCCTGTGGGCAGTTGGCCCGCTCGGCACCTCTCTCTGGCGCTCCTGGCCCCTGCGCTCCAGCTACCTGCCCGGCAGACTTAGCCACACTGGTAGCGAGTAGCGCGCACGACCCATGCGCGCTACTATTACGCGCGGAGAGCTTGGCAGCCGGCGTCGATGAGCCGAGAGGCGTATGATGGTGGGAGGCGGCAATATTAGATGTATTGGGCGTGCGTCGTTGCGACAACGATGCACGCTTGCTCACCTGCGCACTCTTCGGCTTGATGAAGGATGACGCCTCTGCTGACGTTGGTCTCTGCTCCGCAATGCGGCATAGGTCACACGGGGCACTCTTTTTCTTGCCGGAGCATTTGGCATGACACGGCTGGCCACATATCGGGCATAATCCCAGCACTCTCATCGATGACTCACCGCATACAGCACACCTCTTCTCCATGTTCCACTACAATAACACACGATCGCCTCTGTGATTGTTGACAGCTTTCCGTCTGCTGTCGGTTGGCCCGCTGAATTCAAAATTCGCCGTTGGGATAATTAGAAAGCTGCCGCAGTAGGAACCGTGCGCCGACTTGCAGTGTGGTGCAGTGCAGTGGAGGAGTGGTGGCCAGCAAATGCTGATACGTGGTGTTGGTGCTGGTGATGGAGTTAACACTCACCGATGGTGAAGGCCGGGATTTGCTCGTTGATGGTAGCTATGATTGCCAGCCTTGGAGGTTAGGGCAAGTGTCTTCAATAGAAAAGTAACTCCTGGCTCATAGGATACCGTGTAAAACATGGGCCCTTAGGCGAGGAGCTTGAGAGCCGGTGGAGCCACTTTTCTGTCAACAAAGCACTCCAAGGAGTGAAAGAATATTTCAGAAATGCACGAAAAAGTCGGGAGCAAAATTCAAAGATGTTGACACTTACCCGTCCAGAGAGAGAGAGAGAGAGAGAGAGAGAGTCAGCTGTCAGTGAGGCTTCTGTCACATACGCGCGTACGATTGCGTTCGACTGCGTTCGAGCGCGTTCGACCGCGGTTATGCGCACGCGCTCGCTTCTCTCATTGGTTGGGAGCTATGACGACCAATGAGAGAAGCGAGCGCGTGCGCATAAGGCTCCCGGCACATAAGAGCGTTTGATCGCGTGCGGACGAAGAGAAGCGAGCGCGTGCGCATAACCGCGGTCGAACGCGCTCGAACGCAGTCGAACGCGATCGTACGCGCCTATGTAACAGGAGCCTCACTGACAGCTGACTCTCTCTCTCTCTCTCTCTCTATTACTTTCTACACATGTACGCGCGGCCGGCGGCAGTTATCGAACGTCGTCTAATAGACCGGTGCTCTCGCGTGCTTCAAGGGTTACGACGACGTAAGTTCGAACGTGAGAGTGTGGTGGTTACTGGTGGCTGCATCTACGTCGAGAAAGACCTTCTGCTGCTATCCACGCTGTCATCTCCGAGGTTGTGACGAGTGTTGTGCTGACATTACCGGTCGAGTAAGGTGTGATATTCGTGGTTATGTTTCCCACGTTTACATCTAGGTGAGATCAGTGCACCCACTTTTTCATGTATTTTTGCGCCTGTCTCGTGTTTCTTCATTTTCTTATGCTAGTTGTGCTACGAGGGAGCTGTGCATTACCTGATGGCGAAAGCTATTTCATCCTCCTCTGACAGTCATGGCAAATTCTTCTTCCTGATCCAGTGATCCCTGCTACAATGCACTTGATGCTAGAAAAGTCCTTTTTGCAAGTTTGTTGCCGTCTCCTCAACTGGTGTGTAACATTCCAATATTTAATAGTTAGCTAATGTTACTTCAAGCAATGTTTATTCTTCTATAGGGTTGACTGGGTGCGACTTATCTGTATATGCATTTCCAAGGATGACACTTGGTATAGTAAGTACTTTCCCAATGATTTATTGTTAAAAATAAAAGGTTTTTTATTAACATATTTATATTTATATTTATACTTATATTTATAAAATAACTTCACATATTAAAGAGTATTGACAGGTGCATGTGTTCGATTGACATTGTTTATTCTGTTTTGTATAATTTAATATTTATGGATTGCAAGTTTTCCACATATAAAAGTATAAATTATTGTTATATAATTATATAATATTTATACTTTACCATTGAAATACAGTTAACTGTTTGTAAAAGGCTATGTAATAAATATAATATTGTTTGAAATTTACTGCCGTTGTATTTAGAGTACAAGCTGTAAGCTATATTTTAATGATCAAGTAGCATTTAGTAATAATGTATGGATTTCTTCTAACAATGAAGTTATATAACAATAACTTGTAATATTCTATATGTAGAATACTTGCAAAGCATAACTATAACTTTAACTTCAAAAAAAAAGAAAAAACAGAATGACTATTTACAGTTCCAAGACACGCACAACTAATATTCAATTTATATTGTTATGTTTCAGGTAGCAGTATGAAAGAACACTGACAGTTCATATGATTTTAGATCTGACACTATCACTGCTGTCCTTATAATACCACACTTATGTTTAACGAATAATAGGTGAACCATTATTATAAAAATTTTCTTGCCTGGCCTCGTATCTTATTATAGTAATTTCAACTTGACATATTTCAATTGGGAATGATTGTTCGATAATTATTTTTTAGTTATTTATAATAAGAACATTTAATTAGAGTTTATAAAATTCCTCATAATTTGTACGGTGTGTTTTAAATTGTTCGTATAAGTATGATTAAGGAAATTGTAAAAATTGGACAATAGATGAACTATATAGGATACGCTAGTTCATTCCAGCCTGGTGTTAGGCTGGAATAAACTAGCATATCCAATATAGTTTGTCGGATGTCCAATTTTTTCCATTTCCTACCTCATAATTTGGAGTTTACCTTCATAGCTTATAGTTTGCAAAAGGCTATGTCATAAGTATAATGTGTTTTAAATTTACTGCTGCATTTAGGTTACAAACTGTAAGCTATATTCTAATGATTAATTAGCATTTAGCAACAATGTATGGATTTCTTCTTTCGATGTAAGTTATATAACAGTAACTTAGAGGCACACGCATGTCAATAATCTTTAATATGTGAAGTTATTTTATAATTATATGTGAATTGGCCATAATAATATATGCTTTTTATTTTCTTGTACACGGAGAAAAATTTATTTGTAAACTTTACTCTTTTTATAAGAAAATTTATTATTTTTATAGTTTAGTACTGGGACACATTCGACATGTAGGATCTTTACTGTTATAAATAGTAATTTTTATAATTTTCATAGCAAATTTTATTTTTTAAAGAATAATTTTTACTACATTTGTAGCAAATTTTATTATCTGAAATAGTAATATTTATTATTTTTGCAGCAGTCATAAAAAGTACTATTTGAAATAGTAAAATTTGCTACAAAAAATAATAAAAATTAATATTTAAAACAAGATAAATCCCCCATGTTGAGTATGTCCCAGCACTACTATAAAAATAATAAATTTTCTTATAAAGATTAAAGTTTAGAAATAAATTTTGCTCCGTGTAATGAATCAACTAATATTCAATCTGTTTTTGTTAGCAGTATGAAAGAATACTGACATTTCATATGACATTACATTATATAGTATAGGTATTTATAATGCATTTCACATGAAGTCAGCAGCTCAAAATTTTAAAAAATTTGTTTTTTATTTTAAGAATATAGTTATATTTATATTATGAATTATGATCCATTTGATAAAGCAGAATATTTTGCATGCGACAAAAGCTTTATTGAGTCCTTATTTAAGAGCTTTTCCAATAAGCCTCGAAGCATTGTTAGAAAACCCTGTTGAAAAGCATTCTATATTTTTTAAATATCAATAGAAACCAATAATTTGTATTTCTGACCACCAGACGGATTTGAGATCTTAATGATATTCATATATCTAATGGCATGGATCTTGTCACTAAGTTTTCTCAAAGCAGGAAAAATACATTAAACATCTATTTCCAACAATATTTTCAACAGGCCTGTAAGTAAAAATATTCATCTTTACTTTCCTAAATTTTCAATGGGAGCCGGTTACACTGTTAATAAATTCTATATGTATTTTTCATATCTACTGGAAAGAAAATTTCATAAGTTATCCAGTATTATGTGTCCCAAATGATAAAGTATATTATTATAAAAAGTTTAAATCAAAGTGGTTGAAAGACAATTTAACAATTGTATATTCCGATGCCCAGACACGAACTTCTTACTCAATAATAGTCCAATATAATATGGTGTTCTTATTAAGCCCTCGCTTCATGAAATTTCATAAACTATTCAGTGAATAAGTCACAAATAAATAATTGAATTATGGATCTTAATGATTTATAAGATTGTAAATTACATAATTTATGAAATTACATGAAGCGCAGACTTAATAAGAAAACCATATTTTATTTGAAAATAATTGAGTAAGAAGTTCTTGTCTGGGCATCGGAATACACAATTGCTAAATTGTCTTTCAACTACTTTGATTTAAACTTTTTATAGTAATATACTTTTTCATTTGGCACACATAACACTCGATAACTTATGAAATTTTCTTTCGAGTAGATATGAAAAATACATATAGAGTTTAATAACAGTGTAACCGGCTCCCATTGAAAATTTAGGAAAATAAAGATGAATATTTTTACTTACAAGCCTGGTGAAAATATTGTTGAAAATAGATGTTGAATGTATTTTTTTCTGCTTTGAGAAACTTATTGACAAGATCTATAACATTAGATATATGAATAACATTAAAATCTCAAATCCATCTGGTTGTCAGAAATACAAATGATTGGTTTCTATTGGTATTTAAAAAATATACAATTCTTTACAAAAGAGGGTTGTTCGCCAATATTGTTTTAGTAGGGCTCATTTTTAAGGATTTTTAATAAAGAATCTGAAAAAATTTTGTGAAATAATAATTATCAGTAAACTTACAAAGCATAAACGATTTTAAAAATTTGAGCTGTTTCTTTGAAGAGCACCATCATCGCCAAGATGTCGACTTCTCGCGCTGTCGCCGAGTTTAACCGCCCGTCCCAACTATTCATGGTAGCTGCTAATAATCGAGTACACGTAGGGGCGCTCGGCTCCGGCCTCGTGTGAATTTGATATCACGGGTCGTTGTCGAGTAGCGCGAGCACGAGGCTCGTTAAACGTCGTTACTTCTTTCTCCACATTAAGCAAAATATCATCAGTGATCTTATATCTTATTGTAATGTTGCAGCTAGGTATGTATCATATCCATTAGTTATATATACTAATACCGATATAGCCTTTTTTATATATATTCCAATGATGGTTCTCGGCGAAGTTCAAATCGTATCTGCAGTAGTATGTCCATAAATAATCCAGGTTCAGGGCAGATTTTTAATTGCATCTCTACATAGATTTGTACATGGATTTTCATATGGATTTTCACATGGATTTTCATACAGATTTGCATATGACGTTTTGGAACAGATTTTCAGGTGGATTTCCATATGAGTGTCCATATGGAATCCATGTATATTTCTATATGGAAATCCCGATGGATACTTTCAATAGGGTCTATATAAAGTTCACATGAATATTGGGTGAAAATCACATGAAATTCACCTGAGAAAACGATAACAAGAGAAAGAAGCTTTAATTTATCTGTGGTGAAGTTCACGTGAATATTGGGTGAAAATCACGTGAATTTCAGGTTAAATTCACCCGAAAATACTACGGAATATAGGTGAAATAAATGTGAAATTCGTTTGGATTCACATGTAAATCACGTGAAATTCACCTGAAAAAACGATGTCACAAGAAGGAAGCTTTAATTTATCTCCGGTGAAGTTCACGTGAGCATCGGGTGAAAATCACGTGAAATTCACCTGACGTTTTTAGAATTTTGACACGTGAAATACAGGTATAAATCACATAAAATTTGGATGGTTTTCGCATACATTTTACACGAATTTCACGTAAAATTTAGGTGGAAATTCAGGTGATAATTCAGGTGGAAATTCAGGTGAAAACCAGGTGAATATTTACAACCGGGTTTCTATATGAATTTTTCTACAAACATTTGTAAAACAAAATCCGTATGGATTTCCATGTAGATTTCCATGGAGAAATCCAGGTAAAAACGATATGATCCATATAGATTTCCATATGGATTTCCATGTGGTAATTTAAATGTTTATAAAAATGTTTATTTATAAAATTTTTAAATTTTTTTACTAGGGATACGTTTTTTACCATATCAGTAAAGCATAAAAAATTATAAACTATAATTTCCTCTTATGTAATTCTTCGAAAAGATTCTACAGTACTTGTTGTCAAAAATATGTATCCTAGTAAAAAAAATATAACAATTTTATAAATAAACATTTTTATAAACATTAAAATTACCATATGGAAATCCATGTGGAAATCTATATGGATCATGTCGTTTTTACCTGGATTTCCCCATGGAAATCTACATGGAAATCCATACGGATTTTGTTTTACAAATGTTTGTAGAAAAATTCATATAGAAATCTATATGGAATTCCATGTGGAAGTCCGCAGGACGATTTGGGACTGATTTCCACATGGAATCGACATGGAATCCATATGGAATCCGTATAGATTCCATATCGATTCCATATCGATTCCATGTGGAAATCAGTGTAAAATCCACATGGATATTTTCAACAGGGTTCTGTTTCCATATTCAAGAGGAATTCAATTTGCGACATATATGGAGTAAATGCACCCAGACGGCACACATGTTCGCGATGAGTTCATAAAGAATTCGCTAAAAGAATTCTAAAATTACTCTTTGACATCAATACTTAATGACTTCTTAATGAATTAAAAGTATTCATATGTATTAAGAAAATATTCTATTGGTTATTCATAATTAATTCTTAAAATATTGTTAAAGAGTTATTAATGAATGTAGATATGTCCGGGCGTATCCAATCAGTATGCATTCCTAAAGAGTCCGTTCATAAAAAAATGAATTCCTGTAGAATTATATTTACTTAAATTATTAATTGCTAAAAAGCATTTATATAGAATATGAAATGAACATTTTCTAGTGTTCATAATGAATTCCCATTTATATCATTTGGAACAACAATTTTTTAAACACGATACATTCAATTGTACCATGAATTGTAAAAGAATTCATTAATAACTTATAAGTTTCAAAATAGTTATATTTGGCTGAAAAATTATGAAAACATGAATCCATTTTTAATACTTCTAAAACAATTTTAGAATACTTTGATAGTGCATTTTTACTTTGCATTTTTTTAGCCTGCAAAAATTAACCTTGTTTTACGGCAACATTTTAAAATAAACAATTTATTTATTTTACGTAGACATGTCGTAAACTTTTTAGTCCCCAATGTAAAAGGGATACCAAAAACAAGGCAAGCCTTATAATTTCGGACTCTGCGTGAAGAGTCATTTCAACGATTTGAATTACACGGCTTATATACTCTCTGAGCACTCCAGTGTATCCACAGAAAGCACCATCGGCGCGCCGCATAGAGGATGAAAAGCTGAAGCTTGCCTATGGAGAATTGCGTTTCACAAGAATACTTTATGATTAGTTTTATGGAAGAAGCGTTCCATAAGTTATCTTAAACAGTTCAACAAAAATTCTTTTAGATCATTGCGTGATCTCAAGAGACTCCCTCTATTCTCTAAGAGTTCGTAAAGTGTTCATTCCAAGTTTTAGCAAAAAGCTCATATTTTATATATAGAAAAGTATTCCTAATTTAGTTTGTACATTGCTTATTATGAAGTCATATTATGAAAATAATATTTTTCGTACAAGAGGTTGTACGTTCCTAAAAAATGTATTCATAATGAACTACTATTACACTCTTTTCGAATTTGATGAAAACATAAACAAAACATCAAGTAGGCGGGGGATGCGAGTTCCACGCGTATACGGAAGCGCGTCAGACGTCTATACAAGGCAAAATAATTATTTATGTAATTCCTAACCCCAAGTAGGCGGATGATGCGAGCTCCACGCGTATACGGGAGCGCATCAGTCGTGAATACAAGGCAAAATAATTATTTATATAATTCCTAAACCCAACTAGGTGGGGGATGCGGGTTCCACGCGTATACGAGAGCACATCAGACATGTATACAAGGCAAAATAATTATTTATATCATTCCCAATCCCAAGTAGGCCGGGGATGCGAGTTTTACGCGTATACGGAAACGCGTCAGACGTGTATACAAGGGAAAATAATTATTTATATAATTCCTAACCCCAAGTAGGTGGGGGATGCGAGTTTCACGCGTATACGGGAGCGCGTCAGACGTGTATACAAGGCAAAATAATTATTTATATAATTCCTAACCCCAAGTAGGCGGATGATGCGAGTTCCACCCGTATACGGGAACGCGTCAGACGTGTATACAAGGAAAAATAATTATTTATATATGTCACGTGACAGTCCGTTAGGATCTCACGGGCAAGAATAAAATTTTGGACGCCGACCTCAGGAATATTTTCTTTTCATTCCTGCTAAAAATGAGAACTCTCTTTTTACCTTTGTCCCCTATATCCTCCCATACGGATATAGCGACGCTTTAATCTAATTAACTTAACTGAGTAAATATGTATATATTGAAAGGATTATTGGGAATAAGGGTTTATAACCACTAGGCTTAATGATACCTTATTGAAACACGAACGATAATTAGAGTCACAATAATTTAGTTTATTAGTTATAATATTATTAAGAAATATTTGATTATTTGTTATTAAAAATATATATATAGATCATTAACTAATTTAATTTAATTACGTTATCCCGTCTTTAAATATAATTTTTTTATTTCAATTTTAATAATCCTTTCTACTATAAATAGATCCGATTAACAAATCCCCGATAGGTTGTTCCTTCTTCCACTTTAATAGTTATAAACAATTATACACCCCATGCTCATACACAACTGGATTTATGCCCTTAAGATTGCCATAGGAATAATCGCGAATCTATACTATGTTGAGCGTTGCGTTGTAGAGTGACCTTATCAATACGGCACATATGCATCTGTCTTTTCTATATACCCAATGGCGTCCGGCGGAGAGTCAGAGAGTCGCGTCTTGATGTATAACAGCACCGGAGGAGAGACTGTATATAGTACAGTTCTTTCAAGGATTTATTGACTATCAGATAAGTATCCTTTTCATGCATTTACTTGTATATATTTCCACCTAATTCTAATCACTTGTACATATATATATATATATATGGAATGTTGACTTTACTTGTCGACAGGATAATATACTTTGTGATGGTTTCCTCTTTTACAGTGTTTCCAAGCTGTACATGGACTAAACTAACGACGTGTATTTCTACATGATTCCGCAACCAGGCTTCTTCTTCAGATTTTCAGTAAGATGTTTGTCTGCCACGGCTGAGTGATTGTTCGTGGGACTGGATTCCAAGTCAGATATGAATGCATATGTACTCCGGTTTAATGTCAATTCGAATCGATAGCTATATAATTATCTATGCTCCTTTAACTATTCTATAGAGGCATATACAGGTGTGTATTCGCATGAATGGGCTTTTCAAAGGTTTATCACTATTGGTATGCGTATATATAAATATATATATATATATATATATATTCCTTGGGTTATCCCCCTTTTGTCGCTTTCTTATTTTAATTTACAAAGATGAATTATAATTTTTATCAACCATAAAATCAAGTAAAGAATATAATCTAAGATTATGCACTGATTTATCTTGAATTATCGCTACCCTGTATATAAAGATCCAATTTAGATAAATAACTTAATAATGCAACTTAATGATAATTCAAGTAACATAATAGATCTTTTATAATTCATGCGCTTAGCTTAATTAGTATTCAAATTAAATTATATGAATAAATAATTGATGTAAATTAATTATAGCAAGGACCTATGAATCATCTTCGGATCGTACAAACTAGAGTCGCACCAGAGAAAGAGAGAGAAATCAACGTAGATTTAATCAAGCGACACTTCTTAACCGTGTATGTATCAATGAGTAATGTCTTTCCATTTAACCTACAATTGTTACCGAGTAAAAATATATCTAACATTCTGATACTTTTAAAATTTTAAGTAATAAAATCTATTATTATTATTATTATTATCAACCTATAATTTAATTATTGTGCTTTTCTGTCCAGGGCCACTACGCCTTTGCATAGGGTATTTATATCAGTTAAGGTTTATTCGAAATTATTGAAATTAATTCTACTCAGCGACAAAAATTGGTAACATATGTAAGTATAAACCTTACAATAAGTATAATGTAAATTTTATATAATTGTGAATAAATGTACGTGTATGTATTTTTATAACTATCATAAAAATTTTCTTATTTCAAAATCTATCTTAATTATATGATTTTCATATTTGAATCGAATTAATTATTATATTCTCATAGCAAGAAAACAACTTTACTACCAGCATACACATCAAATATGATAGATGCTCAAAGCTTACAGAATAGATATATTGGGTCTCTATGTTTAGCTGTCAACGTGTCCCTCTTATCCTTGGTGTCCAGCAGATAAAGGTTGTGTGCAGTGATTGAGGTCCTCGAGAAAGTGGAAAAATGTAAAGTCCGAGTACAAGGTGCAATAATAATTAAAAATTTGTGTTAAAACTTATAAATTTATAACTGTGCGTTTGAGTTATTAAGGTATATCTGTATATGTGTGGATATCTTGACTATAGTTTTGAGGAGTACCGATCACTTCTAATTCTCGCTACGTATTAACTTCCTGCGACAACCGAAACCACGTCGTCTCGCACTTTCGACCGCCCGGGCGGTTTTTCCTCTCTCTGTTTCTCTAGTGATCTTTTGACAGCGCTTGCACTTTTCGCGCCTCATGCCACTACCCAACGCGCGATGCAGGTATGCTACGCGACGGATTCCTACACAAGTTGAATGAACGAAGCATGTTTCAACATTATGATGTCGAAATATGCCCCACTAATATACGTTTTTAAAAATTGAATTGCGGAACTTTCGTGAACATATTTTAATAGATTTCAATTCAACTTGAATTAAAAATCCGTCACGTAACAGCACGTGACACATACACTTTCAAGGAGTATGTGCTCGAACAATGAGCGGTGGGGGGATTAAGAGTCGAGCGATAGCTCGTCAGTCTGCGCCTAGCAGAGCAGGGAGAAGGACTCATCTCCCCCCTTCCAAATTCAATCAGAGCAACACACGTGAGTCACATCGCAAGGAGCCAAACAGTCAATTTTTACGTAACGATAACTTCTCAGAAAACAGCCTAGGATTATCCTCAGGGAGAAACTAGTGCGAGTTGGGTTGATTTAGTTCAACTCGGCGACTCTTCCCTTATCATCGGTACTTCTACACCTTCGGTGGAAAGTAGGAGACCTTTGTCCTCCCCCGTACTTCCTCACGGAGGAGCGGGTTGTCGGGGGTGTAGTCCATTATAATTACCACCGCGCCGTGTATTTCCTTGTATGATTTATTATAATTAAGTAAGTTCACTCTATCTCTATCTCGATCTCTATCGAATCAGATAAATGAAGTAATTCGAGTCTTTAGTGAATATGTAAGTTAGGGATTGTTGAATTAAAAATCCGTCACGTAACGACACCCCCTTCTTGGAATGGTTGCCGTCCTCGGTGACATATAGCCGATGATCATCTTCGTATGATGGAATAAATTCCTTTATAAAGTCCTTAACTACAGAGAGTACAAAGCAATTAAAGTTAATGAATCAAGGTATTATTATTCTCTTTGTTCCATGAATATCCGAGGTGACGTTGGTCGCATTAATTCACGTTGTTTGCGGCATGTTTCCAAATGTAATTTGTTGTTGCGTATATCAATGAAAAGTCCACATGGAGCGTGAATTCTCCTGACGAGGTGAGTGGTGGTAGTATATTGAGGTCGAGCAGGTTTTGGATGGTATTTATGTTAGGAGTATCGAAGTGCTTTGGAGGCAGAATTTCTCGTTAAATACTTCACAAACCCGTGAGACAATCGACCTTTTGCGTCTCGAACAGTGTGATAATACTCCATAATCCCAAATTGAGAAAATTGCAGGAAAAATTGATTCTTTTGTTCCTTATCAGCTTGCACTTTATCAGCTATTTTAGAGTCTACCCATGAAATTTGACAAAATATTCGAGTGTGGTCGGAAGTGCCCGTCAGTCGAGAGTGTTTTGCTTGAAGATTGTTAACCACGTGTACCACAGATCGCATTTTTGGTGGTTCCGGAGTCTTTTCTCGGGAAGTGGCAAATGGTTTCATGATATGTTCGAGAAGCCAGAGATCTTTGTGGTTTTCGGCGATGCTAGCGTGTTCGGGTTCCTTGAAGGTAATCAGAGCGGTGTAAGTTGATAGCGTTTCCGAAGTAATTTGAACTGCTAGTATAGGTCCTGCTTGTGCTAGACAATTTAGAAGCCCTCCTATGGTAAGGTCCTTATCAGACGTGACGATAACGTCTCTCGACTCAGTTGAATCATTAACTGAACTTATGGGAGTCATGTCTAAAGTCCTGAAATTCGTATAAAGTTTAGTTAGTTTCAGCTATTTGACGCGCAGGGCCGCGGTTTAGGGTTCGTGACGGAGGATTTGTTGATCGATTTGATATAGAAAGTTGGTTCATCTCGATAGGGATGTCCTGACTTTTAATCGTGGAAGTCACTACTGTGACAGGTAGTTTGGAAGTCCGAAGGCATTTAAACCGGTAAAGTACAAAAATACTGATCGCAATAATGGTTAAAATCTGGATAGAAATTCCCCCGTATATCAGGTTGTGAGTAAGATTAGTGTTCCTCCGGTGTTGACTTATTTCTTGCATACGATTGACTAAAGTTTTTAGGGGCATTTTGTTCCCAATCCAGGCCGGTATTTCCGTATCCGTTAACATAGTGAATTCGACTGGGGTGGTGTTGTTTACTAACTCTGGGTACAGGTCTGTAATATTCAGACCCAATTTAGGATCATAAATGTATTGCTTCGGTGCTAATTTTATATCATGGGCCATCAATACGGTAGATTTTGTTCGGCCGATGCATCGATTGGCTAATCTCAGTATTCCCATTCCTTTAAATTTTGTAGTTTGATAAACTTCGTGAGGACAAGAAATTCTTAGAGTTTCCTCTGCGAGAGTCGAAAAGAGCCACGAGCCGTCAGTTTCTAAATATCTCCAGTGCGTGACATCTCCAGGTTGTACTTCTACATTGCAGACGTTGAGGACCGCCGCATTAGGGTTCAGTAACATTTCGATTTCGCATTTACGCGGTTCGGATATTGTTGCCATCATTCCTTGTGCCGAGCAAATGCGACCGTAATGTGCAGTGATGCATTGCGAAAGAGGAGTTTGATCCATTTCAAAATAGGTTTGTTGATCTCGACTTATTGCGATATGTGTAAGTGTAGGGGCAATATATGCTAATCCCATAGCCTGATCGTGCAACGTTTGAGGGACACCTATAGGGTGTAACCTGTGTAAATCATATATCATCTTATCCACAAGGGGAAGGAATAATCTGATAAGAATTCTCCCCTCATGATATGTAGCGTCTAATTGGGCGATTTTAGCGATTTTTTCAGCTCTGACATGATGCGCGGGTATAGGAAGATCTAGATTATCCTCGAGTTGCTTGATGTCATTCGTGATTTGATCAAGAGTATTTTTCCGAAGAAGTTTCGGATGAAGTCTTCGGGCAATTAACTCATTAAGAATATCTAAAACCTCTTGGTTACAACGGATAAGGTGATTGAGTTGTGCTTCAGTCTGCCTAGAAAAGCTATTATATTCCCATAAAAGATAATTTCTTTCAGTATCGTGAACCAAGGAGTTGACTTTGTCTTGTATCAAGGCTTCTAATCCTTACAACATTGTACTATGAGCCGCTGTGACATTATATAATTCTTCTAATCCTGCTGATAAAATATGGGTTTTTTATTGGATAATTTCACCAGTTTGGTTTGATCTTGGAATAACTCATCTATATTTCTATTGATGAGATCGGCATCATCAGTGGTAATCAGCCCAAATAAGCTTTTGCTAAGACTACCTATTATTCCTAAGGGAGCCATCCTTTTAGTTCTTATTCCAGCTGTTGGCAGATCACTGTTAACTTCTTGCACATTCATACTGTCAGCAGCCAATTTAATTTCTTGGTGTATTTTGTCTAAAATCCGTAACTTGATTTCTATAAGGTCCCTGTTGAGAACCATATGACAGGGGTTCTGATCAAGACGTAAAGTGCAATTGTTGAAGTGACCATCATAACTTCGTACTGATCTATGCCTGGTAAGGAAGGTGGGAAGATCTAAATAGATGATGAAGTTCCAACTTCCACGTTGAAATCGAACCGGATGCATTTTCTCATAGTAAATGCCGGGATTCGAGGGGATAGGAACTATCTCATAATGGGAATTAAGAACCATTAGAGTCCCTAAATGAATCAAAAGGAATATGAAAAATAGGGAGGTCATGGTATGATTAATCATAGTAAGGAACCTGAAATACATGTAAGAAAAGGAGAATTAGTCAGATGAATCGGATGGGGGTACTAGTTTCAATTTATCGGAGTGTTTTCGAATTCGTTTCCCGTTGGGCAATTTAAGTATTACATTATTTCTACCTAAGATCTCGACAATTTTAAGCGGTTTACCCACGGTAAATACCCACGCGTAATCTCCTATCCGAGCATTGAGGGCTTTAATCCGATTATCATAACGAGTTTTAGATTTTGTTTTATTGGCTATTTGTGTTTCACCAGCAACCCGTTGTAACTCAGCTAGCCTGGTTATTAGGTCTTGTAAATACAAGTTGTAGGTCCTTAATTCTTCATCCTTAGGTATGCGCATTGGGAACCGGGCAAGCTTACCAAAAATCAGTTCAAAAGGAGTAAAATTGGTTGCCGCGTGCACACTGGTGTTGTAGGTAAAGGTGGCAAATGGGGCGAGATTGTCCCAATCGTCATACTTTTCCGAATAGGTGCGAATGAAGTCAACAAGGGGCGCGTGGCTCCGCTCCAATGAACCATTAGTTTGTGTGCGGTGACCTGATGTTGTAAGGTGATGAATCTTAAATATTTTCATCATATTCTCAAATATCTCAGATAGAAAACTGGTGCCTCGGTCCGAGAGTATTGGACGCGGGGCCCCAAATCGACAAATAAGATGTTTTGCTAAAGCGTCGGCAATAGTAAGGGTTTTAATGTTAGGTAAAGGTATTGCTATCAGGTATTTCGTAAGATTGCATTGGATGGTGAGGAGATGACAGTTCCCTCGAGGCGTTGTATTTAATTTGCCTACTGTATCAATGGAAATCTTATCGAAGGCTTCGATTGGGGTATCAGTAATGATCATTGGCTCTCTAGTTTTGATTCGTTCGATTTTCTTTTCTTGGCAAGAGGGACAACGTCGCACATAACCTAGAACATCGTTACGCATACCAGGCCAATAGTACCGTTCTCGAATTTTGTGATAGGTTTGGTTGACTCCCTTATGTCCTCCAATCAAGCTATTATGTAGAGCTTCCAGGATTTGTTGTCTTTCGTGTTTATTTGGTAGCTCCACTTTACAATAACACAACACAACCTTGATCGGGGTTCCGCCAAAGATCTCGATGAGGATTTCCGTGAGAAGGCCGGGATCTAGAGAGTCCGTGGCGTCTCCTCTCCGGGAGATTCGTATGCTAAGTAAGTTTTTACGGAGTAATAGATTCCGTAGGTTTTTTAAACATTGTCTAAGTCCACGCACATTAATGGGGTCATAATGCTTGTCCCGTATTATGAGCGAAAAAATATTGTGGGTTTTATATGGAGTGGTCAGGATTTGTCCTATCTTAGCGCTTTTAGATTTCAAGCTTCTAATGTCTAAGGCTCCAATATCATTAAGTAATTGAGTGATTGAATTACTGCTTTCACAGTCTCTCGATAAGAAATGTACATAATTGTCACGCTTATAAGTGAGACATTGTCGCGATATAATGACATTATTTCGTAATGGCAATGGCATTACTACATCTGTTTTTCATCGCATGACTTCGATTGACAAGATATTGTCTCCTGTTGAGTCTGCGGGTCGACATATTGATTCAAGGGTGAGTGTTGTCCTAACATGGACATAAAGAGTGTCAAGGCGTATGTGGGGGCTTGAGTTAACTGCAAGGGTGCGTTCTGGCCTTCTTGCTCTTCCTGAATATTTTCATTTGGAGAAGACGTAGGTTAGGACGAGATTCGGCAGCAAAAGGGGTACTCTGTCTCATGGGCGCACCTGTCTTGATCTGAGGTGTTGTAGAGATAAGCCGATGTGGAGGGTGAACAATAACGGAAGTATCACCATCGGCCGCATCTTCGGAGTCCTCTTCCTCACTGGCTATGTTAGATGCGTTAGTTTTTTCGGCTTCAGTTTGGATGGCTTCAGCAGCCCGTTCCACCATTTTTTGGATTCTTTGTGTTAAAACGGCATCAGAACATCCTTCTTCATCATAAGGATCCATCTCAATCAGAGTATTACGGATGTCTTCATGGACGGTATTTCCTTCCGAAAAGTGAGAGGGAAGTTCAATAGGCACATTTTTCAGTTCTTCCTCCTCTATCTTCGTCTTTTCGTTATGAATTCTGAGGCTCTCTTCGAATTTCCGTGCGGATTCAAGTACTTCATCCCTGCTGATGGAAAAAGTTCCCATTTCCTCTTCCCCTTCAGAGCTGCTAGGGACTGGAGTGACTTGAATTTCCACTTCCTGTATATTTTCGGTCGACAATTCTTTCTGATCTGTCTCCTGACGAGGGGACTCACCTTTACCTTTCTCTTCATCAGTATCATCAATCCGTATTCCACGGTAACGGGAGTTGTACATCCGAGGGAAGTTGATTCTTTCCGAGTGTGCCGGGCAAATGGCAACGTCGCACAGCTGTTCGGCCGTCCACGTTTGAGCGTCGAATTCTCATCTACAGTGGCGCGCTAGTCTATGGCGTAAGAAATGGTTGCGCAATGGTTGCGCAGACGACGCGAGTGCGAAATCAGCGTATTTAGAGCCACTAGAGGTTATGTTAGATGAGATCTAACCATAGACATAAGAGAGATAGACTGCGGGTGTAGGTTAGCGAGAGTGGCACCCGTTGAGAGAGAGACAGATGCATAGAAGGTATATGTAATAGAAGGTATACCGTCTCTAACGCATGTGCGCGAAAATGGTTAGAAATGCCACTCTTGCTAACCTACACCCGCGGTCTATCTCTCTTATGTCTATGGATCTAACAGAAAGAGCCAACAGAGACGCGGCGAACAGCGTCATCTTCGTCGCCGGAGAAGATGAGGAGCAAGTCGCCACCGCTGTTACTGCTGCGCGCTTTGCAGGCGAAGAAAGGGAAGGAAAAGGAGAAAGAGGAGCAGCGTGTATAGCAGTCCGCAACGGAGGAGTCGGGGTGGAGAGCCATGGCCGAGAATCAAGGCAACTCGTCCAACTTCTCGGGCCACAACCAAGATACTTTAATTTCATGCATTTATTTGTGTTCGAAAACTTTGATTTATACAAAAATGGCACGTTGAAGTAGTTATTATACGCTGTGCCCTTTGATCGGATCAACAAAATTTACTTGGAGTATAAACAGATTCAAATCCTGGTTGTGTCACTCTTGGAAAAAATATTGTAATAAGATACAAGGTAAATATTGATATAAAAACATTTTTATATGTTAAAAAATTGGTAATTTAAAAAATTATAAGTGCTAATTTTTAATATGTTTACAGCTCTATAATTTAGAACAAGTCAGCAGTTGGTCTACTAAGGAACGTTTAACTACTCAAGTTGTTTAGGATGAAACATCAAATAATTATGTAGCTACGGGAGTATATATTACAAACTTCCACGTTCGCACGGACACACTGGCACACGTATTGTACTATCCACCTAAACCACTTGTAACAACCAGATCTATGGAGTAGTTGAGGTTTAGACAGTTACCTGCTGGCATCAATAGTATTTGTTGCTATTTTATGTTATACTGCTTACAACCAAGAAAACAGTGTTATCTTGAACGTTTTTTTTAGAAACTTTTTGTTTCTAAAAAAATTTATATTTCAGAGAATTAGCTGCTCGAGTATTTTTAGTTGTATTCAACAATTTTAAGGAAAAAGCTGAAAGTATTCATTAATATATAAATTAAATTCAGGATAAGTCTTGGAAGAAAAATAATGTTTCTCCAAGTGAGAAATTTGTTTTATCAATACTTAATGAGGTATTTAATTTTAATATTAAATGAAAGCAAGCCACTATTACTTATCAACTTTAAAATATCATGAAATTATTTAAGGTTAATGAACAATATGAACAAATAAATGATTTTATTGAAACTAGAAGATTCTATGTTCCACCACCAGCTAAGCCATTAGCCTGGTCATTTGAATTAGAATGGACTGGATTGAGTATAAGTTGTGCAGAAAATGTAAAGGTAATATACATAATATGTTATCATAGTTATTATAAAAAAAATGTAGGTATAAAGTATTGAAATAAATATTTACTTTTAGGTAAATGCTGATGCTAAGCTTGGTTCATGGAAAATGCAAGCTGTTGAAGATGATTCTTGTAATATACTCAATGATATTAAAGATATATTAGGAGAAGATACTACCTCTAAATCTCGTAATGTAACAAATGTTGTTAAAGAAAATGTAAAAATTGATATGCATAGGAACGAAATTGAATCAGACCAAATTATTAATGGTCACCTATTTGGAGGAAAATATATACCATTTTCTGGTATGTGAAGTCGGAGAATAATATATAAAACGTAAAATAAATATATTAATTCATCAATTATTGTAAATGAAAACGAAGCTGCTATGAAATATTCTGGTAGTCAAAGAGAAATGATGATATATGGATTTATCCTAAAAGGTCAAGTAAAACTTGAGTATCGGAGTGGACATGGATCTCGAATAATAGTGCTCTATGATTTGAAACAAGTCAGTAGGTGGTCTACTAAAGAACGTTTAATATTTTCTCATCTTGTAGTATTATTTTATACTCTTGTTAGCAAGTACTGTAAGTTATAAGTGCTTTAGTCCGATTAAGTATTGCATTTATAATGAATTGTATATTACCAAGAAAATAAATATATCGTTAATTAATTTGTAATTATGTATTCTTTATTAACGTAATTACTTAAACCCTAAAAATTTGTTTTTATTGTTTTTATACTCGCTATTTTAAGAATATTTTACTTATTATCTGATCTACTTTAAACGCAGCTATTTTTACTACAAACTTTGTAAATTTGATAGAGAGATTCTGTAAATTTATTAGAATTTGTGTTTTTATGCATTTCGGACTATACTAAATACTTAATAAAACACATGGGAAACCCTTAGTTGGAGCATTTTCAAGGAAAATATGCGAAAATTCGAAAACAGCTATAGAATTTTACGAGTTGGGCACCATTGGCTAATTCTAAATTAAGTGTTTCTTTGGCAGCCGAGTTATATTTGTAATTATGGAAAAATTTTACAATTAACGTTATTAGAATTATTTTATAAATATTTAATCATCTCATTTGAACCATAAATTGGATAATTTTAATTATTTGTTTTTCCAAATTTAAATTCCTTAACCTCGAAACCATTTCATGAATCATTTCTTACGCCATAGACTAGCGCGCCACTGTAGATGAGAATTCGACGCTCCAACGTGGACGGCCGAACGGCTGTGCAACGTTGCCATTTGCCCGGCACACTCGGAAAGAATCAACTTCCCTCGGGTGTACATCGGAGGTTTTGGATTATCGTTCATTGCCTCGATACTGGTAGTTTTTACGTCGTCCGAATTATCGGTCATTGAAGCTGACATAATGGTCGAAGTTTGTCCGAATTGAGGTCCTAACGAGACATTTATGGTCGACCGACGACCTTCCTTAGATATTGCCGAGGCAAGTTTAGGGGTGGAAGCTCTCTTAAGGCTTGATGATCCAGTGATTATGGGACGCCTTGGAGAATATTTATCAGATTCATTATTTCCCTCAGATCTAATCCTAGTTCGTTGACGGGTTTCTTTGGGCTATTACACTGTGGTCTAAAGGTGGAGCGGTTTTCCTGGTAGTGGCCCCAATTGGCCGTCCACGACCTCTATTTTTGATGGAGGTTGGTTGTGGATTCCTTTGAACACCAGACGCTCCAGTTCTTGTTTGACTAATACTCGAGGTGGTAGGTCTAGGACCGTCCCTTAAAGGAGGTTTGTTCCGGTTTCCAGTCATCATCATAACTTTTAATTTATGAAGATTAAGATTGATGTCCTCTTCTGGCGGTTGATCTGTTGGGTTTCTCGATAAAGCATTAGCATTGCTATTTAATTTTCCTGGTTTGTACCTAAAGGTATACTTATATCCGGTGCATTTGAAGATCCACCTCATGAGTCGCTGGCCAGGGTCGTTACGACTATGCATCCAGTTAAGCGATTCATGATCCGCTACCAGCGTAAACTTTCGACCTAAAAGATAAGGGCGAAAGTGACTCAGCGCATAAAGGACAGCCAGACACTCTTTCTCGGTGGTGCTATAATTACCCTCAGCCTTATTGAGAGTTCGCGAGAGGTAGGATACCGGATGATCAAAACCATCTTTTTCTTGGCTTAGAGCAGCTCCTATGGCACCGTCAGAAGCATCTGTTGTCAATGTAAATGGTTTTTCAAAATCGGGGAATAATAGGATTGGGTAATTGCACAGGCATTCCTTGAGCTCAGAGAATGCGTTCTCTTGAGCTTCTTCCCAATTGAATCCGCGATCTTTTCGCTGTAAATCAAATAAGGGTTTCGCAATTTTTGAGAAGTCTTTAATAAATCGCCGATAGTAACCGGTTAGTGCCAAAAATTCACCATTCTTAACTCCTCTAGGGCGCGGAAAATGTCTTACTGCTTTAACCTTTTCCGGGTCAGGTTCGACTCCGCGTTCACTGACAATATGCCCCAGGAAGGCAACTTCCTTGCGGAGAAAATGAACCTTTTCAGGCTGCAAAACCAATTTGGTATCCGAAAGGCGAGAAAAGAACTTCCGAACCCGTCGGTCATGTTCCCGTAACGAATTTGCGTGAATGATTACATCGTCCATGTAGACTAACATTTCTTCACAATTAAGGCCTCTCTTAATTTGATCCATCATGCGTTGAAAAGTTGCGGGAGCATTTCTCAGTCCCATGGGCATTCTGTTAAATTCGTAATGTCCCCCTGGAGTAGAAAAAGCGGTCTTCCACTTGTCTTCGGGGGCCATTTTCATCTGGTGGAATCTAGATGCAAGATCAAAAACTGAAAAATACATAGCTCCTCCCAATTTATCCAGGATGTCTGCAATGTTAGGGAGTGGATATGCATCCCCAACAGTCCTCTGATTTAAGTCGCGAAAATCAACAACCTTCCGCCATCTTGGTTTTCCACCAGCATCGGGTCGTTTTGGAACTATCCAGATAGGGGAATTACTCGGACTACTGGAGGGTTCTATAATACCATCCTTCAGTTTCTTTTCAATTTCTTTGTCAATGAACTCTTTATGAATCATTGGATGACGATATTGTTTTGCATTAACGGGCAAATTATTTTCCGTTGGAATGTAATGTTCTACTAAATCAGTACAAGGCAATGGATCCCCTGGTAATAGGAAGATATGCTCAAAATCTTGAATAAGATTTTGGACACTTGCTTGTTCTTCTTCATTCAGATGATTCAAAGGAATGCTCTCTTTAAGTTGTGCTACCCGGCTTTCTTTATCAGTTATGGGATTATTGGGGCTAACTTCAACTTCGTCCTCAGAACCGGGTTATTATATATATATATATATATATCACAGGGAATTATCTCACAAGGGTCTATATCTATGCTGACGTCTTCATCTCTAGTGTTGATGGCAAACACATGACAAGCATCGTCTTTAAGACGCACTACCCCTTCTCCCACATATACATCTTCATATCCGATATCCATGCGAGGTAGATATCCTTCCTGAGTCTCTTTATTGATTATATTGACTCTAAACACTTGTCGCGACCTTTTCCGTATGACGTATCGTATTGATTCTGGCCTAATAATGTCTGTATACGGTTCAAGCCCTACTGACGACTTTGAATCCTTGTTTTGCTCCAAGCTCTGGCTTTCCTCTTCCTGCGTTAATCTATCTACATTATCGGCGTTTTCGCAAAGATGAATATCAGTTGAACTCATCATCAGTTGATCTGTAGTGGTGTCAATGAAAGGAATTGGATTCATAACATCCCCCTTTATCATCAGGGTGTTATAATGATATGAAATTATTGCCTGTTCTTGTTTCAAGTAATTCCGTCCAAGAACGCCATCTTGAGAGATAGGAAAATCATTTTGCGTTACGAGAAATGTAATTGGACTACCCTTTATCGTAATTTCAACCACACCTAAAGTCGGTACGATATGGTCACTAATGCCAACAAGGGGAATGGTATTATTAGTGTCGACTAGAACATTCGGGTGAAGGGACCCTATTTTTATTAGATTAACGACTGCGCCATTATCGATCATAAAATTAAGGTATGGTTGACGGCCTTCTGGAATCCGAAATCGCACTACCGAGGGATCATCCTTTTTCTCATCTTCTCTTCTAACTGGCTTACAGGCACCAATCCGGACAAATTTGGTTCCGTCGTGCGGGTTAGATATACTCGTGGATTCGCCGGTTGTTGTTGTTGACTGGTAGAGAGTTGAGAATTGGGAGTCGATTGCTGATTCTCTGGAGTGGACATTGGATTGAGAGGTTGGCTCCGATTCGTCGGAGGGTTCGATGACCGATTTTCCGGGGAGTTTGAACACGCCTGCTGCGACGGGGACGAGGTTGGAGGGTCAGGCAACGTCGGAGGGCCACTCATAAAGCCCGACTGTAAAGAAGGGTTATTGGGATTAAATAACCGAGGGTCTGAGAACCCCGATAATCGAGAAGAGCTATGTTAGAAGTTTCCGCGTCCTCCTCTGCCTCGTCGGACAAATCCTCCTCGATTTTGATTATATCCATTTGACCCTTGAAAGTTGTAATTACCCTGAGACAGGTATCCTTGGTGACTGTAGGGTGAATACGAATTTTGTCCATTTCCTTGATTCTTCTCTGGGGTTCCAGTTGCAAAATATCCCACAAACGGAGGACCGTGTTGTTCTTGGGACGACTGCGGATAATCCTGAGCAACTGAAAACTCCTGGAACTGCTCAGGACACTGTCCATTATGTACTCCATCAAAATATCCCACATACGCAGGATTAGGATTCTGATATCCAGTGAAATTTCCATAACTTGGTTTTAGTTTAGGTCGTATATCATGGGACATCTCGCTACTTTCATTGAACCGAGTACCATATTCAACATACCCCCGTCCATCCGGAAGAATTCGAGATCGAATCTGGGACTCAATACGAACGGCTTCCTGATAGGCTTCATCTAATGTTTTGGGATGAGACAAGTCAACAGCAGAACTTATGTGGGCAGGAAGTCCTCTAATAAAAATATCTACAGCCGCTTCCTGCATTGGAACCATCATGGCATCTTGATATCCATTTTCCTTTTCTTCCTTCAAAGAACTCTCCGCTCCCATGAGTAAAATATTTAATTTATCTCTGAAATCTCCAACGGTGTCATCTTTCATCATTCGCAGTTCATTAAGTTGTGAACTATAATATGCGAAATTTTTTCCAGGAGCGAATCGTTGTTTCAGGTGTTTAATTAATGCGTCAACAGAATTGAAAGCAAACCCATAGGTACAATTACGAGCCGATCCTCGTAGTTTACTCAAGACCTTTTTCAAAAATGCATCAAGTTGATCGCCTGTAACATCAGAACCAGCATTTCTTACATATTGTATAAAATCCTTTAGGGAAATATTTTTCCCATCAAAGACGGGGATACCCGCAGCCGCCGCTTGCAGACTCATGGTTTGCGCCATAGTAACCATAAGTATGGAACTATCGGCGACACCGGCCTGTTGCTGATTATCGTCCGGCATTTTGCCAATTGACTTATCCCAATCTTGATCTAGTCTTCAAATTTCACTTCCTTCATGACAGGCAAATAGTTTACTCAATTCGTAGATTATCAAATTTCGCTGTTAATCGACTTATGTAAGCTTCAACATTCTGAACGCGTCGATCTAACAGGCGAATATCAACGTGAGACTTACCTAATAAAACTCTCATTATTCGATCAGATTTTGCTTTTTCTTCCTTGATATGTTCAATAGTTTCTCCCAAGGTTTTGATTTTCTTTACACTGAGAAAATTATGAGCACGAAGTAGTCCAATATCTTTTCGTAAATTGTCTAGTTCATCTGTTAAGTATTCTATCCTACTAGTGAGATCGGCCACCCGATTTATTAACCTAGCTTCCGAAAAAACAGCATTAAATTCCGGGACCATACTATAAGGTCATTTTCCATGAGTATCCTAGTATATTTGGGCTAAATTTTCCTATACGCAGAACAGATAATCCAGAAGGACAGGGGCTCGATAACGTATATGTATATAAGATATAATAATAATAAATATATATAATGGATATTAATAGGCTTAATGGTAAAAATTATGACAACTAAGATTTGTATTTGATGTGTATGCGTGTGGCAACAATAAAATTTCCTCAGATAAGTTATACAATCCTATATAAAATTAAAAGGAAAAGAAAGGAATTTCCGAAGCGAACAGGTAATAAGGTTAGGGCAGCGATCCACGATCTGCTACCAAATTTTGTCACGTGACAGTCCGTTAGGATCTCACGGGCAAGAATAAAATTTTGGACGCCGACCTCAGGAATATTTTCTTTTCATTCCTGCTAAAAATGAGAACTATCTTTTTACCTCTGTCCCCTATATCCTCCCATACGGATATAGCGACGCCTCAATCTAATTAATTTAACTGAGTAAATATGTATATATTGAAAGGATTATTGGGAATAAGGGTTTATAATAACTAGGCTTAATGATACCTTATTGAAACACGAACGATAAGTAGAGTCACAATAATTTAGTTTATTAGTTATAATATTATTAACAAATATTTGATTATTTGTTATTAAAAAAATATATATAGAACATTAACTAATTTAATTTAATTATATTATCCCGTCTTTAAATATAATTTTTTATTTCAATTTAGTAATCCTTTCTACTATAAATAGATTCGATTAACAAATCCCCGATAGGTTGTTCCTTATTCCACTTTAATAGTTATAAACAATTATACACCCCATGCTCATACACAACTGAATTTGTGCCCTTAAGATTGTCGTAGGAATAATCGCGAATCTATACTATGTTGAGCGTTGCGTTGTAGAGTGACCTTATCAATACGGCACATATGCATCTGTCTTTTCTATATACCCAATGGCGTCCGGCCGAGAGTCAGAGAGTCGCGTCTTGATGTATAACAGCACCGGAGGAGAGACTGTATATAGTACAGTTCTTTCAAGGATTTATTGACTATCAGATAAGTATCCTTTTCATGCATTTACTTGTATATATTTCCACCTAATTCTAATCACTTGTACATATATATATATGTATGTATATATATATATATATATATATATATATATATATATATATATATATATATATATATATAAATATATATATATATATATATATATATATATATATATATATATATATATAAACTTGTATAACGTTAGTTCCCAGGACCCCATGTTACTGTATACCTATACGTGACTAAAGAAATAATGTCTCTCTCTATATATATATATATATATATATATATATATATATATATATATATATATATAGATATATATATATATATATATGTTTTATGTTAGTTTCCAGGACATTCCAGATGTTTAACGTTGGTTTCGGGGACATTTGTTAGTTTTGGGGACAGTCCCTGAATCTACATATGTTTAACGTCAGTTTTGAGGACATCGGCCCCCATAAGAGACATTATTTCTTTAGTCACGTATAGGTATACAGTAACATGGGGTACTGGGAACTAACGTTATACAAGTTTATATATATATATATATATGGAATGTTGACTTTACTTGTCGACATTATAATATACTTTGTGATGGTCTCCTCTTTTACAGTGTTTCTAAGCTGTACATGGACTAAACCAACGACGTGTATTTCTATATGATTACGCAACCAGGCTTCTTCTTCAGATTTTCAGTAAGATGTTTGTCTGCCACGGCTGAGTGATTGTTCGTGGGACTGGATTTCAAGCCAGATATGAATGCATATGTACTCCGGTTTAATGTCAATTCAAATCGATAGCTATATAATTATCTATGCTCCTTTAACTATTCTATAGAGGCATATACAGGTGTGTATTCACATGAATGGGCTTTTCAAAGGTTTATCACTATTGGTATGCGTATATATATATATATATATATATATATATATATATATATATATATATATATATATATATATATATTCCTTGGGTTATCCCCCTTTTGTCGCTTTCTTATTTTAATTTACAAAGATGAATTATAATTTTTATCAACCATACAATCAAGTAAAGAATATAATCTAAGATTATGCACTGATTTATCTTGAATTATCGCTACCCTGTATATAAAGATCCAATTTAGATAAATAACTTAACAATGCTACTTAATGATAATTCAAGTAACATAATAGATCTTTTATAATTCATGCGCTTAGCATAATTAGTATTCAAATTAAATTATATGAATAAATAATTGATGTAAATTAATTATAGCAAGGACCTATGAATCATCTTCGGATCGTACAAACTAGAGTCGCACCAGAGAAAGAGAGAGAAATCAACGTAGATTTAATCAAGCGACACTTCTTAACCGTGTATGTATCAATGAGTAATGTCTTTCCATTTAACCTACAATTGTTACTGAGTAAAAATATATCTAACCTTCTGACACTTTTAAAATTTTAAGTAATAAAATCTATTATTATTATTATTATCAACCTATAATTTAATTATTGTGCTTTTCTGTCCAGGGCCACTACGCCTTTGCATATGGTATTTATATCAGTTAAGGTTAATTCGAAATTATTGAAATTAATTCTACTCAACGACAAAAATTGGTAACATATGTAAGTATAAACCTTACAATAAGTATAATGTAAATTTTATATAATTGTGAATAAATGTACGTGTATGTATTTTTATAACTATCATAAAAATTTTCTTATTTCAAAATCTATCTTAATTATATGATTTTCATATTTGAATCGAATTAATTATTATATTCTCATAGCAAGAAAACAACCCTACTACCCGCATACACATCAAATATAATAGATGTTCAAAGCTTACAGAATAGATATATTGGGTCTCTATGTTTAGCTGTCAACGTGTCCCTCTTATCCTCGGTGTCCAGCAGATAAAGGTTGTGTGCAGTGATTGAGGTCCTCGAGAAAGTGGACAAATGTAAAATCCGAGTACAAGGTGCAATAATAATTAAAAATTTGTGTTAAAACTTATAAATTTATAACTGTGCATTTGAGTTATTAAGGTATATCTGTATATGTGTGGATATCTTGACTATAGTTTTGAGGAGAACCGATCACTTCTAATTCTCGCTACGTACTAACTTCCTGCGACAACCGAAAGCACGTCGTCTCGCACTTTCGACCGCCCGGGCGGTTTTCTCTCTCTCTGTTCTCTAGTGATCTTTTGACAGCGCTTGCACTTTTCGCGCCTCACGCCACTACCCAGCGCGCGATGCAGGTATGCTACGCGACGGATTCCTACACAAGTTGAATGAACGAAGCATGTTTCAACATTATGATGTCGAAATATGCCCCACTAATATACGTTTTCAAAAATTGAATTGCGGAACTTTCGTGAACATATTTTAATAGATTTCAATTCAACTTGAATTAAAAATCCGTCACGTAACAATATAATTCCTAACTCCAAGTAGGCGGGGGATGCGAGTTTTACGCGTATACGTGAGCGAGTCAGACGTGCATACAAGGGAAAATAATTATTTATATAATTCCTAACCCCAAATAGGTGGGGGATGCGACTTCCACGCGTATACAGAAGCGCGTCATACATGTATACAAGGCAAAATAATTATTTATATAATTCCTAATCCCAAGTAGGCCGGGGATGCGAGTTTTACGCGTATACGGGAGCGCGTCAGACGTGTATACAAGGGAAAATAATTATTTATATAATTCCTAACTCCAAGTAGGTGGGGGATACGAGTTCCACGCGTATACGGGAGCGTGTCAGACGTGTATACAAGAGAAAATAATTATTTATACAATTCCTAACCCCAAGTAGGTGGGGGATGCGGCTTCCACACGTATACGGAAGCACGTCAGACGTGTATGCATGGGAAAATAATTATTTAAATAATTCTTAACCCCAAGTAGGCGGTGGATGCGCATTTCACGCGAATACGGGAGCTTCCCCCGCCTACATGAGGTTAAGAATTATTTGAATTTTTCCATGTATACACGTCGAACGCGCTCCCGTATACGCGAGAAACTCGTATCCCTCGCCTACTTGGGATAAGGATTTATATAAATAATTATTTTGCCTTGTATACCCGTCTGACGCGCTCCCGTATATGCATAGAACTCGCATCCCCCGCCTACTTGGAGTTAGGAATTATATAAATAATTATTGTGCCTTGTATACACGTCTGACGCGCTCCCGTATACGCGAGGAACTCGCATCCCCCGCCTTTTTGGGGTTAGGAATTATATAAATAATTATTTTGCCTTGCATACACGTCTGACGCGCTCCCGTATACGCGTGGAACTCGCATCCCTGACCTTCTTGGGGTTAGGAATTATATAAATAATTATTTTGCCTTGTATACACATCTGACGCGCTCCCGTATACGCGTGATTCTCGCATCCCTCGCCTACTTGGGGTTAAGAATTATTTATATAATTAATTTTCCATGTATACACGTCTAACGCGTACCCGTATGCACATGGAAGTTGCATCCCTCGTCTACTTGGGGTCAGAAATTCTACAAATAATTATTTTCTCTTGTATGCACGTCTTGCTTGCTCCCGCATACGCGTGGAACTCGCATCCCCCGTCTACTTGGGGTTAGGAATTATATAAATAATTATTTTGCCTTGTATACACGTCTGACGCGCTCCCGTATACGCGTGGATCTCGCATCCCCCGCCTACTTGGGGTTAAGAATTATTTATATAATTATTTTCCATGCATACACGTCTGACGTGCTTCCGTATACGGATGGAAGTCGCATCGCCCGTCTACTTGGGGTTAGGAATTCTGTAAATAATTATTTTTTCTTGTATGCACGTCTGACTTGCTCCCGTATACGCGTGGAACTCGCATCCCCCGCCTACGTGGGGTTAGGAATTATATAAATAATATTTTTTCTTGTATGCACGTCCGACTTGCTCCCGCATACGCGTGGAATTCGTATCCCCCGCCTACTTGGGGTTAGGAATTATGTAAATAATTATTTTCTCTTTAACAAGTGATTGATGTTCGTTAAAATATAAATCCATAAGATCTTTAATATGTACTAATTCTTGGATGAAATGTAACCTTAAAGAGTTAATTTGGGAAGTTAATATGTAATAAAAACTTATAAATGTTAAAAAAAAATTACTTATTCTTACAAATTTATTAATAACAATAATGCAAGATCTTGTTAAAAAATGTTGTCAACAATATGTTCTTGGTTTTCAAGTCTTGATGTTATCTTGTTTTTTTTCTTCGAATATTGTCTTGATATTGTCTTGAATTTCAATACGATACAATACAATATCGATATTTATCTTGAGTCTTGTGGAAGCCCTAGAATAGAGGGAATCTCTTGAGCTTTTTGCAAAGAGTTTGTACATTAGAAAATCACCCAATGATCAAAAAGAATTTTTTTTTAACTCTTTAAGATTGCTTAAGGAACGCTTTTTCCATAAAAGTAATCGTAAAGAATTCTTGTGAAACGCAATTCTCGACACACAATTAGCTTCCGCTATTCATCCGCTATGCGGCGCGCCGGTGGTGCTTTCTGTGGATACACTGGAGTGCCGAGAGTATATAAGCTGTGTAATTCAATCATGGTAATGACTCTTGACACAGAGTCCGAAATTACAAGGCTTGCCTTGTTTTGGGTATACTTTTACAAATGGGGACTAAAAATTTTATGACATGTCTGCGTAAAATAAATTTTTTATTTTAAAATTCATCTGTAAAACAAGATTGATTTTTGTAGGCTAAAAAATTGGAATGAACTGTTTAGGAACTCTCGGCAAATATTTTTGCTTACTTTACAGTTAATAAAAGAATTCACTAGAATAATTTCGTATTCGTAAAGTGTGTAATAATAGTTCATTACGAATACTCAATGAATACTTAGTAGTTCATTGTGAATTAAAAGTGAATACTTTTTTTAGAAAAAAACTGAACTCTTTTACTTGTCCGGTATTGTTACCATAATGTGACTTCAAGAAAAATTATTAATGAACTCTTTATGAGTACTAAATCAAAAAAAGAACCTATGACGAACTTGAAATGAATTTTCTGGCCGGACATAGCACCTATTCTTTAGGTATTCACTATGAATACTTTGGGGATAAATACTTATTATTTCGCGAATTCATGGGAGCTCTTTCGAAGTCTTTATGAATTTTTTAAGAATTGTCTGTGCTGTCTGGGGCAGTCATACGATGTGCATGTTGTAAAAAGCTATGATGTTTTAAACATTTTTTCACAGATTATCATTATTGTCAAACGTATATTGAATAAAATTTGTAAATGCACCAATTTCTGTAATATTTATATATGTTACATTGACAAATCATCACATTGTACAAATTAATAAAAATGAAAAAATTTTTTTGCTCATAATCTAGTAACAGTAATGTTAATAGGAGTAGCCACCACCACTAAAATTAAAATATTTTTTATTTTTTTAACGTTTAATAGTAAATATGAGTCAAAGTAAGCATTACAAAATTAAAAATGCAAAGGAATGTTGTGATTAATTTTTTTAGTCACTAAAAGATAAGTAACTAAATAGGGGTAGCTCACCCCTTCTATGTGTCTTTTTAAACCTCCCAACAGGTCAACTATAATTTCTAATTTTCTTTACAACATGGCAGTTTTTTACCAAATATGGCTCGTCAAAACTTTATTATTTCAAAAACAGTGTGAAAAAAATTATATTTATCCCCATAAAAATAGGGGGTGCAACTCCTTATAATTAAAACTGTGTGCAAATACTCGTCTTTTTATAAGAAACAAATAGGTGTTGGTTTCATTAAAAAATTCCGATTCCATTTCGAGATATTAAAAGAAACTGTTTTTGGGGGTGAACTTTAAAGGTGGTTTTCACCCCCAGATGTCTTTCTCCACAGATAAAAAAAAAATAGGTGTCAAATATTTTTCGATACTCTAACCAGTTGAAAAGTTTCATGAAAATCGGAGGCAGACCCTAACAAAAAGGTAATTAATTAAATTAGGGGTAATTCATCCCGTCAACGTGTTTTTATTTTTAAATCTTGAAACAGGTCAACTATAATTTTCAATTTTCTTTATAACATGGCAATTTTCAATCAAATTTAGCTCGTTAAAACATTTTTTCTATCAAAAATACAAGGGAAAATCTCATATTTACCCTTATAAGTAATAGGGGATGCAACCCCCATCTTTAAAACTTTGCCGAAAAACACGACTTTTCATAAGAAACCAATAGGTGTTGATTTCATTAAAAAATTCCGATTCCATCTTGAGATATTAAAAAAACGGTTTTTGGCTGTGAACTTTAAGGGCGGTTTTCACCCCTTACATATGTTTTTCCGCAAATGAAAAAAAATACGTGTCCAATATTTTTTGACACTCTACTTATATGCGAAGTTTCATGAAAATCGGAGGCGGACACCAAGTATCCTTTCCTTGTCAGAAGTGCACATCTGCAAAGCAATAATACATTAATTTGCTCAGTATCTCTTACCTGAAGGAAAAGAAGTTGTACCGATGTGACGCCGAAGGCTGCCTGGAATACGAACTGCCATATGAGTACCTGTCAACACAAAAGAGATTATCAGGACAGCGGAAATGTAGATTATGTAACGTCTGTGGTTTACGTATTAAGACCCGTTTGGTTGCTACTGCGGCGTTCTATATGAGGAACGTAGATGCCTCGAAATACCATACTCATGATGTTCTACTCCTGCCTAGAAGAGAAACGCCGACGAACTGTAGCAGCCAAGCCCGCCCTCTCTCTCTCGTCGCAGTGGATGCCGGTATCCCTCCGACTTCGTATATGTGTCTACGCTATATAGTACATATAATCTATACGTATATAGTAGATAAGGAGCGCACGCGTCGTCTGTCATGCTTGTTCTACCTATTAATATATATATATATATATATATATTCTACACACACACACACACGCACACGCACGCGCACGCATACGCACATGCACGCACACACACACACATGCTACGGGGAGATATATGTGATCTGGCGCTGAATTCTAGAAATGTCTCGCACTCGAGATACATAAAATCCGAGAACAACTTTGTCTTGCACAACTTTGTTTCACACAGCACGGCACACGCGCTCGCTTCTCTCAGTGGTCGTGCCCGCTGAGCCTGCTTCAAACCAATGAGAGAAGCGAGCACGTGTGCCGTACTGTGTGAGACAAAGTTGTACGAGACAAAGTTGTTCTCGCCCGAGACCAATTTTGTCTCGATTTCGCGTTTCCCGAGACAAAGTTGTTCTCGGATTTTGTGTGTCTCGAGTGCGAGACATTTCTAGAATCCGGCCCCTGGCACCCTGCAAGCGAGCGCATCGTTTTTCGAGGATCGTAAGCACTGGGCTTTGCCGCGACACCGGTGTTCTTCGATACGTGCAAACGCACGTATTCATTTTGAGTTATGGCTCATGATTTTTTTTTTGAACTTGTGGAACAATCCCAGCGCTTACGATCACCGAAAAACGTCGTGCTCGCTTGCAGTGCGCGAAAGTATAAATACACTGCATTGGTGCAGCCACACTCCTCCGTCGAGGAAGGAGCATAGATTGACAACGCACGCTCACCTTAATAGGTATACTTACGTGTGTACTATAAACTATAGTACTATAGACTAGGTATACTTACGTGTGTACTATAGACTATAGCGTGAACATATACATAGAGCGAGAGGGATACCGGCATATCTACGGCGACGATACGGCGGAGGCGGGCTTGGCTGCGACAATCCATCGGTGTTTCTTCAAGGCAGGAATAGAATATCATGGGTATGGTCCTACGGTGTTTCGAGGCATCTGCATCCCTCGTTATAGCAAAACCGCAGTAGCAGCCAAACGGGCTCCGCTGTCTAGATAATCTCTTTTGTGTTGATAGGTAGTCGAATGGCTCTATGGGAGTTCGCATTCCAGGCAGCCTTCGGCGTGACTTCGACACAACTTCTCCTTCACGTAAGAGCCACTGAGCGAATTAATTTATTACTGCTTTGCGGATGTGCACTTCTGAGTGGTGCACCAACGGATTTCGCGCTAGGCCGTTATCACTGCTGACGATCCTCATACTCCTCGACGAGACGCTCTGCTCTCGAAGATAATACTGTCATCTGGGTGATTTTTGCTGCTCTACTACTATTGCGGCTGCCTCTTCTAAAGAGATGGGATCGTTGGGATCATAATTCTCTGCAAATACTGGTTATAATGCACCTGCAGCTGTGCTAGTAGCTCTAGAATACTCCTCTTCAGCGTCTCAGTAAACCTTCTTAACTTGATTTGTCTCTTCAGAAATAATGTGTTCCTACTGGACTAACAAAATTAATACGGTGAACTTAAAATAATGAAATGATTGCAAAGACATCAGATAATTTGAAAGAAGAAAAAGGTTATGCATACTGTACAACTTATGCAGACTGAAATTCAAACAGTCATGATTTTGTATGTTTACGATTCAATCATTCCATAAATTAATTTTTAAAACAGTTATTTTTCATTAAATTATGATCATAAAATATTTTTATTTTCTATTTTCTTTGATAACAAAAGTAAATTTTTTACAAATCAAATCAAAATTTAAAACGTTTTACTTGAATTTAAAAACAACTAATTGTTCGAAAGATTATTTCTTATTTCAATTTACAATCATATCAAATTCTTATTTTAATTAACATTTTTTTCAGATAGTATGGGTAAAAAAGCTATGAGAATCTGTATTTACGAATTTTTGTATTCTGATGAACGCATTTACCCATGTAAGCAGCATTTAAATGCAAGAGCCATAGGGTGCCAGTTTCCATTGTTAATACAACGATTTGAAAACAAAAAAATTGGGTAATCAAGAAGACCAAATCTAAAAACCAAATCTACAAACATATTAAGATATGTTCATGATTCAGTACATCATTATCATGTGACAGGCATTGTGCGTCAACCTGCTCGAAGAGCATAATTAATCCGCTGCATAATTGTCTGGCTTATGTTCGCAAAATATTCGAATGATCATGCTCAACTCGTTTGGCACTCATTGCTTCTGTCTTTGTCTGCACGGAAAAAGATACGCAGTCCGCGGTGCTGTCGAATAATAGGAAGTACTGCAAGGTACTTAGAAGAAAGAATCTCCTCTCTTAAAAAAAAATGATAACCGGAAGTAAGCGCGAATGTTTGAATTTTTTTTAGATTGAAAATGTGCTACATTGAATTTTGAAACTCAAGTAATTAATATAATCAAAACATTTGATTTGTTGTTAAAAAAATGTATCTAATTATCTTATCGTCTAAACTAATTAAAACTAAATTATAATGAAAAATAGTGTTCATTAGTCAAAAAGAAAATAGTACTTATTACATACCAAGCGCGTTTGAATTTTGCTATAGTACAGTAAAAACAGGCTGGGCAACATTTTGTACCACTCTAGTGACTTATACGCGCAACGTGACTGTGTCTTTCGCTGCGGCGCACTACATCACGACTAATCCATACTTAGTTTGAACACTATTTTTTCGTTTTTGGTGCAATAAGGAAGATAGACAGTACTAGTCTTGGTACAACCTCGTACGATTATGCAGACACTGCTTGAGAACACCGAGGATCCTGCGTACCTTTTTCAATGTGCACTGTGCATGCATTATGTATTGCATTTTATAAATAAATCAAAATAAAAAATTCAAAATAACTGATGGGTTACTTTTATAAAAATCTATGTTTATGAACTTGGAAATCGCAGCAATAAATTTCATAATCTCTTTGCAGCGAAATTTTCTCATTCAAACGCTCACTCGAATTAAGCGTACTTTTAATTATATTTAATTGTCTGAGATTTCTGTAATGTGTCGATTTAAATACGTCGTATAATAATGTTTAATATTAGTCCTAGAATATAAAAAATATTTTTATAGAAAGTTATTTATAATTTTGATGGATGTAGGCTTTTACAGATTTTGAACCGACTATTAATATACCATGTAATCATTATGCAAAATAAATTGGTTTATTATTAATATTATTTTATCATCATTATTATTATTATTATTATTATTATTATTATTATTATTATTATTTCAATTATTAACAAAAAGTAAACAATGAAAATATAAGTAGATTTATATTATTGTTTTTAATTAGTGTTAATAAAATTTTTAATTACTGGTTAGTAGCTATAGTTACAGAAATTATTGATTAAGGGGATGTAGAAGCGAACTTTACCGATGGTGACCCCTACTTCGAGCCGTATTTCCCATTGTTCACGCGAAATTTACTTTATCATATTAAAAATTAAATTGCTAACGATTTTTTATCGTGTAAAGAATGCGGGTTCACAGTATTTTCAATAATCAAAATGTTCAATAATTTATATAATGCAATATTCTTAAAATTGACGCGTGGAATTACGTAAAAGTGACTGTCATTTTACAATTTTCTATGTGAAACGGCATCCTCACCTCGCGTCGTATTTCCCATTATTTGTCTCAACTAAAAATTATTAAATGCTGAATAACGTTTATAAACATTCCTTATTATAAAAAGAACACGCGATCACCGCATTTTTGTGCTTTACGATTGTATACTCTTTTTTATTTATGATATTCTGTTTTTGAGGTTAGGAAAATTTCAACCAATCAGCGTGGCTCCGAATCACCTTAATCGAAGAATGATTTTAAAAAATATTACATCGAGTATAAAAGTAAAAATATATAGATTTTTTTGACACACCGTGCGTTAAGTACTACTTTTGAGCACGCTAAGATTTACAAGCGTGCGCTAATATAGCACTTTACGCACATTGCGTCAATAAATAATGTTTCGATACAGGTGATAAAAATAATTGTCACACTCTTGGAAGAATCATTTTCATCGCACTATATTATCGGAAAGTACTATTTACATTATCTATAAGTGATTGTAGATATGTATGCACAAACATCCATAAGTACACACAGATGCACACTTATCATTTTCCGATTGATGAAACATATAATATGAATAAAACAAACATCAATAGTGGAATCAATTTGTATAGAAAATAGTTACTTTACTTACCAAATCTTTCGTCGCCATGCCCAAGACTTGGATGAATTGCGACTAACCCTACCATCTTTTTTCCTTTTAACGCCCATGTTATGTTTACGTAATAGTCACATTGTTAGAAAGTGAAAAATGTAATAGCTAAATAAAATTGTATTATGACAATGAACAATTACAATTTATCATCCAACCACGTTCAGTAATAAAAGAGCTCGTAACGGAAGTGACGAGTGAGCAGACGCCAGTGAAAAAAAACTCGATTTTTCGAGTGGTGTATACTCTAATGTGTAAATTATATTGGAATGGTGTGGAAGTTTAGGCGGCAGAATTCCTCTAATAACTTCCTCGTCGCGCGGAGAACGACTAGGAAATATCTAGGCATTTTCAATGTATAGGAAATATTTCACGTTGGCTACATTGAAAATTCCTAGGTAATTCCTAGTCGTTCGCGCGCATTTATGACTCCGCGTCCATTCGCGTCCAATCACTCTTGTGTATCGGGCGGAAACCTAAGTTAATCGTAGAGTCAAAGTGCAAAAATTTTTTCACTCGTTGAGTTGTTTTGTGCTTTCAACGCCAAAAATACGCATTTGTACTCGCTATCGCCAAATTCATCGATTGCAATCATGACTAAGACGAATAATAAGTGTAAATGTAAAAAATTAGATCAATAAAATAATATAAAACTATCAGTTCAAATGATTTCATTTACTGCGTAAAATTGCATTTCTTATAAATTTCTTATTTAAATTATCTTTTGATACTAATAGATATAAAAGGCAGAAGTTGCATAGCTTTGCAATGAACTATAAGTGATGTTAAATTTATCTTACAACCTCGATAAACCGATAGAAATAAATATTACTTAAATATATTTGATAAAATTAATTTATATTATATACAATTATATTGTATTGTGCACGTAATAAATTATTTAGTTCAATTTTTCGAAATTTTTTAAACATTCAATTCGGCGATAATGACAGTCGGTAAGGATAAAATTTCTTTGTGAGCGTTTCCAGAGTCTGAAAATTTTTTGATTTAGATAAATAGTACTCAAAGCCGCATGATAATGTAAGACCATTAACAATTTCAACTTCTTAAATCAATCTTGGCTCTCACTGGACTAAAGCAGTCTACATTCTCTCCTCTATTATGAAGGTAGTCGAGAGATTAAAAAAGAGAAACAGGTGCCTTCGACAGATATTCGTGTTTTTTTTTGTACTCTCCATTATTCAACAAGGAGAGAAAGAAAGACACACATAGGGAAAGAGAAAGAGAGAGTCGACAGAGAGATAGAGACAGAGAGTGAGGGAGGAAAAGAAAGAAGATAAGATGCTTCGGGATGTGTCATTATCAACTCTTTTCTTTCATCCATTCATTCGCAGAGCAGTATTAGCACCGAGCAGCCTTTGAAGAAGCAGCCTTAAGTGATTTTCGATTTACCACAAATAAAGTCATTTTTGCCATCAATTTCACTTCATTTTCGTTAGTTTCAATTGCAAGCTGAATTTTGGGCGTCTTATAGTTTGAAAAAGAAACACTGTATTTATACACTGCATCAATAACAACTGTTTAGCTTAATTTATTTACAATATCTATTAGTTATATTTTGCACTGTCTTGTTTCTTTAGGTGTAAGGTTTTTTTTTCTTACTCTTATTCGAGATTCATAAGGTTGTTATAATCTGACTGAGTACGGTTTTTATTCAAAGAATAATGTCTCGTTAAAAATGATAGTCGAAATCGCTATTGGAATAGATCTTTGTATTTATAGTAACATTCATCTGTAATATATATTCTCTGTGAATTAGAAGTTATTATTAGAAAATAAAAAAGAAAATATAAATCTTGTAACTTCGAGTATATTGTAAAGAAATGTTAATAATATAAATACTGATAAAATCGTTATATAAATACATAGTAAGCGATTTCTTTTAAAAAAACCGCTGCCAATTCATTGGCCCGTAGCTTCCTCAACCGCAATTTGTTGATTCCTTTAATTAATTTTTAATAACAAAATTTATAATTTTTAAAAAAATTTATTGCATAATTATAATTAAATTCATTTATGAATATTAAAAATTGTTAATTTTTAAATATATTTATTTATTTATTATTTATTTACATCAAATTTATATAAATTTTGAGCTGATAAATAAAGTTATCATTTGAAATAGAAGTAAAATATCTATATTTTATAATAAAACAAATAGCTTACTGCACTACACGCTACCCCGATCGGAGCGCCACCTACTCTTATATTATTTTAATTATTCATCAGTTTTGAATACTTAAACTCAAGAATTCAATCTTGAAAATTCAAACATATTACATTTTGATGCCAATACTATATACTTTTATAATAATATAATAACATCATTGGAGTTATGAGTTTAAAAAAAAACACGTTTTTGTTTTTGATGATAACTCAAGAACCGTGATAGATAGAAAATTATTTTTTTTTAGAAAATATAGGTATTTTAATTCTCCTTCGAATGCCACCCACCCTATTCAGATACATAGAGCCGTTCTCGGGAAATTACGATTTTTAAAAAATGTCAAAAAATTTTTAACCTCAAATATCTGTGAAATTTATGGACCAATCATTTTGCCCAAAGAACTCGACGGAGAACTATAAAAAATCTACCTCTAAAAGAAATTTTGAAGCCATTAAGTCAATTTTACTCTTGTAATCGTTGGACATACAAAACTGATTTTTTTTATTTTTCAATTTTTTACTCAAAATCTAGCCTACAGAATCTATTCAAATTTTAACAGATTATAGCTATTTATATTCTGTATTATAATGATTTTTCTCAAAAACATTGACCGTTAAGTTTAGGAGTCATAAGCTTCTAAAAAAAAACACGTTTTTGTTAATAACAAAAGAACCGTGATAGCTAGAAACTTTTTTTTTTTTTTTAGAAAATATAGGTATTTTAATTCTCTTTCGAATGCTACCCATCAGATTCGAATAACTGGATCCTATCATTAAAAAAAATCAAAAAACAGTTTTGAGAAAATCGAAAATTTGAAAAAAAAAACAAAAACGAATCGCTCCAATCAAAAAACGGATTTTTGACCCGCCATCACGCAAAAAAAAAACAAAAAAAATGAGACCTGTCCGGTCAAAATCGACCGAGTAGAAGCTGAGATCCAGGCGTGCACACACACACACACACACACACACACACACACACACACACACACACACACACACACACACACACACACACACACACACACACACACACACACACACACACACACACACACACACACATACACACACCCACACACACCCACACACACACACACACACACACACACACACATCCATACATACATTTTTTAAAAACCATGTATTTTGATTCCTAACACCTCGGAACACAATTATAACATGTTTTTACAACAACTCAAAAATTTACTATCACAAAGCTTCCTCTAGGAGGAAGCAAAATAATTTCAGCTGTCCGGATTGTTTGAGGATCGCATACAAAACGTCACTGTTTTTTTTAGCTTTCCTTTATGTACAATTTAATCAGATCGTGGGGGTAAAAGAAACGCTATCGGGTGAAAAATATACGCGATTTTTTTTTTATACGGCATGCGAGTCAAGGACAAAATGTCATACTGCTTTATTTTTGGATGAACCGCGAAAAGATTCACTCACGCTTATCGAACTTACATCCAAGTCGAGCATTTTCAACAGCTTCATTACCGATGAAGAGAAATAAAAATAATTATTATTCGCTTACACGTAAAGAAAAGTTATTTAACGAAATGCTGTGCTATTGTACGCGATTAAAAAGTAGAATACATCCTCCGTATACTCATTTACACATACGATTCGTATTTAAATAGATTGAAAATATGCAAATATATTTACAATTGAATCCAGTGAAATCTATTATTTTCTTTTTAGCAGAGACCAAATCAAATGTGAATAAATACTCTATAGAGAAAAAGAGGTTTTAATGTACGCTCTACTACAAAGTTTAATCAGTTCAAAAGTCCTCTCGTCAAAACCCCTTGACAGAATGTTACTGAACAGAAAAAACAACAGCTGCATGTATTGTTCTTTTACTTGTTAAAAATCTGATAACGCGCGCGGTAGTGTAGCTTTTTAAGAGTTTGACTGCACAAAACATTTCATCAAAATATAAACTTTATAGAGGAAAAAGTCAACTAAACTGACTTAGCAAAGAACACAGCGGGCAAAGTGACGAAACTGCAACTCTTTCACGTTACATTGGTCGGTTATGTATACATATTTATATCTCGCTTATTGTTTGAGTTTCGATTTCGTTTTCCCATCGGATTCCCACATCGAACTGAGACATCTAATGAAGAACACGTGCACTTTCACCAGTAAAAAAAGAAAAAACATACATTTCATTTAAATATTTACGTGCATCTCGCGCGAACCCGTCATCGTTTTGGCTATGTGTGACAAATGATCGCGTTTTTTTCATTATATGCCTCGACGAAGAAAAAAGAAACACTTTCATCCATTTTATGTGTATCATAAAAATTATACATTCGTTAAAAAAATACTGATGTCTCAACAAGTTGTATGTATGGTCTATCTACGTTGTTTCGATGAAGACGCACGGAATAATTTAAACTCAACATATTTTTATGTTTACTAACGGGGGGGGGGGGCACGCAATTGGCGCGACGACACAACCACGTGTGAAGGGTAAAATCAGCCTACGATTTAACAACTTCTTTCCTAAGCGCACATTCTTTACAGGAAAAAAATTAACAGTGTGTTCATCGTTTGTTAAAATAAATAACAAATTTCAAATTTCAAATCTATTTACAGAGTTATAAATTTAAGCTGGTAACCTATAACATTCTACGTTAGCTTTTAATTATTAATTCAAATATATGCTTAATTTTCGAATCAATTATAAAGTATAATACCCAGTTTCTGTTATTTTAAAATTATCATTACTTTATGGTTTAATATATATTACTTATATATAATTAATCATTCTCTAATCTTACTCGTAATTATATTAATTATCGTTGTAATTTTTGTATTAAATACCAAATAATGAATAAAACAGAACTCATATTAAACGTAATTACTTTGAATATAGACTGTTATAATTTTCAATAGCTATTCGTGAAGTTACCATTAAGTTTTTCCGCAAAGCATATGTACAAGTGATTGGCCAAATCAATTTTTAAACGGTAAAAAACTTTCGCGTGTTCAACAGTCAATTTAGACTATCGTGGATGTAGCCTTTCCTTATCAAAGTTTTCCCTAATTAATTAATCAGTTCAAGCGAGAAACGCTGGCATAGGTGGACATAAAAATTAAACTATTATACAGTCAATGTTCGTTTGAATCTGGAGTGCCATAAAAATAAACAAGACGCTTTGATATTGTCTACCAGATATACGCGCACGCACACACTTACGAGGATTCCGCCACGGCTACGAAATTTTCAGTTTCTCCTCGTTTAACTTGCATTTATGCTATATTACATTATATTTCCATAGGATTTTTATGAACACTTTGTGGAATTCTATATAAGAATCTTTGATAATTTATAAATGATATTTTTCACTAATTCAAAAATATTCGTATTCAATTTTGGCAAATGAGATAATTAGACATTTTTAAATCCGATTTATAATTCCTTTAGGGATGATTAATTTGTCGCAAGTATTCTGGAGCATGATAATGCTGTTGAGCATGAGCTAGTAAGTGATGGATGAATGGGTGGAGGAAAGCATCTAATATGTTCTACACTGGAAGCATCGCTATCGCCACTTTTCAGGTATGTTACGTCCGGGTTACGTGACAATACAAGAAGAGAGAAAATGAAACTTCATTAGTCTAATGGCTAAAAGCGCGTAATGTGACTATTCCCGATTCGGACACAACGTGCATTGCTCCAGGATGGGACGGCAGGTAGGAAAATGACACGGACACGCTGTACGCCTCGAGACAGTGTGTAGAATTTTACTGACTTACCTTAGAATTTCCAACAGCCCTTGTGTGAATATGTACTCCCGCCGTGACGCTTATAATGATAGTGGACAGTTGCCGCTCTGTGGAAGTTTTGGTGTGAAGAACGGAGATACGGAGAGTTTAGGATTCTTATAATCTCGAAATAATGAATACTTAATATGGATTTAAACACAACTTAAACTTTATTAACTTGTCAGTACAAAACTAAGTAAAAATTACAGTGATGAGAGCTGATGTGAAGTCTACGCGAGTTGGCTTCTGAGTGAGTCATACCAGGAGTCTTCGTCCCCTTTTAAAGGTAAAAAGTTGTAAATCTTCCTGCCGTCGCCTTTTTGATTTGCCTAGGTGTTGCTGCCCCGCTTTTCTCGATGATCTTTGATGATTTCGGCGGCGCACCCTTTGAGAATATTCGGCGAGTTCGGATACATAAATTATTTTAGAATACGCTACGCATATCGGGTAGGAGTGAAGGGAAAGGACAAGAAAACTGACTCTAGCTTGATTCAGTATTGTGCGCTGGAGTACTAATGCTTACTCCTCTAATTGGCGGCAAATCTCTGATGCTTGCGTGGATGTGCGTTTTGGTAATAAAAAACGCATAAAACTGCAGCAGGGGAGTGGCACACACTTAAGAGAGAATGAAAGGAAAACTAAAGGAAACCGCGTCTTCGTGCCTCCGTTCGAGGATCTTTTTGGTAACTATTCTTTCTGGATGGCGGCATCTTTTGAGCGTTTATGCGTATCCCCCCTTTTTTTATCGTGTGGGAGAATATGAAGCAAGCGGCAATGCAGCAGGTTCGTTGGGAAAGATGAAGAGAGGAAGGAAAACAGCGCACACCGGCAACCACATCGGCAACGTCGCACGACGCGACAGGTACTTGTTTAGTACGGCGAAAATTTGTGAATTCAAGACTTGAAAACGTCGTATTCTGTCCGCCATTCTCTTCAAATGAATTCCTTTAACATTTTTGGTCAGTAATTTTTTCCACTTCTATATTATCCCTGAAAAATAAGTAAATGACATTAAAATTATTTTATTTTTAAAAAATAGCTGTTTATATTCTCTTTGTTTTAATTGACTTTGGCGTGTGGTTTGATATAAAAAAGTAACATTTTTTCTTTCATTGTGCTGTGTTTGCAAGTGCATCATCAACGTTCAATACATTTGCATGGAGACAATCTTATATCGAAAAAACTCGACTTTCTGGTACTAATTGATAGTTCACCCGCTACCAAAAAAGATTTACAAAGATTCAAAATTTATAACAAATTCAAGATCTAGAGAGAAAATGTACTATCAACAAGGAACTCCAGAAATTTCCAATAGCGTAAACATATTAAGGATGCACATGCTTATAAGATACATTATATGGAAGCAGCAAATATAAAGAAAAGCATTATTTGATTAATTATATAAAAATGTCTTTTTTTTTTCATTATTCAACTTAAGCTTGCCCCCTTCACTTTTGTATTTAAACTACTATTAAATTTGTGTCTAGACTACTTACTTATTGTCTTTGAATTGTCTTTGAATCCGTTTGGGCTCTTATACGACTACTAATAGCAAAAGTCAGGTTGCCCTGAACAAACAGCGTAGGAATATAGGAGCTATGAGGCTGAGCTCCTAGGCAGCGCATATCAGGAAGCCTCTTCTAATCAATTTTTTCAAAGAACTACTTCCCACTAGATAGCAGTAACAACATATGGAGAGTGAGAAGAAGCAGCTGAAAATAGCATCAATGCTCTAAAACCATCTCTGGTGGCGCACCGCTGAGAGGTATACATCTAATAAAGTTAATAATTTATTAGAATAATAATAATAATTATTAGAATAATAATTATAATAGTAATTATAATAGTGTTTATAATATAATTATAATATAATTATAATAATAATTATCTTTCTTATTAAGTTAACAAGATCTGTTATTACTTGTCTAGTGGTGAAAGAGGGTATGGTAATTAGTTTATTATTATTATTTTATCAGTATTAAATTTGTTTCTTTTGACTTTTGCAAGAAACTGTTCTACTTATATCACAATTGTATAAAATATACAAAATAGTCCTTTCTCGGCTAGAATAATAGAATAAACTTAGCAGTTCATACTTAGTTAGGTAATGTCAAAGCCAAGACCGTAGTAAGTTAGCTTTCTGAGAATGCAATTTTTTATATATTTAATATATTTTGTAATGGTTCTAAAGGCAAGTTATAATAAGATTCTATCATATATGTAGAACAGCGTTTAAAAAAGTCTACAAATACATTATTTACAAATTCTATAACCACACCAACGCATTTATTGACCACATTAAAACAGTATTTGCAAAGTTTTTGTGAATGTCAGAATTGCCTTTATTAATATTATGAATAAACATAATATAAATGTCTACTGAAAGTTTTACATTGATTGATTGAAATTCATCTTTACAATCATGCAAAATATAGAAAAAAATGTCGAAAATTAAATTTGTAGTTTTATCTTTCAATTTGCATTTATTCTACTCACTTACTACTCACTGCCTTTCACCTTTAGGCTGCGGAGAAATTTCAGTACAAATTGACCTCTCAGAATATGTAAAATGTATACATAATATCACTGGATATTTCAGATAGAGTCGCTGACCTGACTGCTGGTCCATATATGGACCAGCCCCGCAGCTAAAAGGTTAAAGGAGTAGCAACTGCGCGTACAGACTAGTAACAGCATCATAACTTCTTTAGTGGCACACAACTAGAAGAAAGTCTTCAAAAAGTAGTTAATGGCTTCCAAGAACCTTTCCAAGACTCTTCCTCACTGGAGAAAACACCAGCACCAGAAACATAGGTAGGGCAGCTGTAAGACTAGCAGCAGCACAACACAGCAATAAATGAAAAGCTACATCTGAAAAGCTCCAATAAATTATGATGTTCAATAAATTTTACCTATAGGAGAGAAGAATGGTAGTCAGGTTGATTCAGCTTTAATAGCTGGCAAGCCCTCCAGAAATCTGAGAAAGATAAGGATCACTAATCAGATGACACCTAAGAGTTTATGGAACAGAGTATTGTTTACCTGAAGCGCACTTCCCCGTCGCTGCTGCGCGGCTATATATGATTTCAATGTGCTTCCTGGATAGTATAGCAATCTAAGCATGTCCTAACAACCAGCTGCCCTGGATGAGACGAAAAGGGTGTCCCTGCCGTACCGCCGCTGCTGATGAACCTAACACACATGAGATGCGAAGACTAGTCACGCTATGACGCGGCACGGTACGGACAACCGGGGCAACTAGTCAACAAAGAAACCAACGAGGAGGATGCATCGATGTCGATCTGCCCCGTTTTAAATACACCTACAAGTATACTACACTAGTTTGTCTAATCACGAGTCACTAATCACGACACGACGGACTCGACGCGGTGGTCGGCGTCTCGGCGAGAGCCGCGGCGGCCCGGCAGGCTCGCGCAGCCGCAGACGGTAGGCTTGTAACGCCATCTTCTGGTAACCCTGTACTGCACAATAGACTTATGATAACAAAATCTAGTTTTTTTTTGCAAATTAAGTAAAATGATGAGTTTACCCCCATCTAGGCTTTATAATACTCTACCTTTCTGCAAAGTTTCAAGTTAAAATATCGATTAGTTTTCGCATAAACCTTGAACGAAATTCTGACATTGTGATCGCCAACACCTCGACATTTTGTTCAAACTTTACGCAAAAACTACTGAATATTTTGACTTCCGATTCGGCGTAATGATAGATCATTATAAAATCTAGAAGGGTGAACTCTTGATTTTGTTTAAATCATTGTATTTTTTTTTATAAACGAAAAACTGCGAAATTTGCTCGGTCTTTCACTGGTAAGACTCACGGATCAATTCTGTTTCAGTACGAAAATTTCGATAAAAAAAAAATTTTCTTTGAGAAAACCGTGTTCTTTTGACTAAAATGGCTTATAATTTTTTAAATATTGATGGTATTGCAATTTTGAGGACGGATTCTGAAAGTACATAAAATTTTACATCAGAAATCATATTTTTCAAGTTTTTTAAACACTTGAAACATAAAAACTTTTCGTATCGACAATCAGGCGAAAATTTGGGAGTTCCGGGCCGAAACGGGTTAAATCAAGCTATTATCATTGTCAAAGGATTGACGATTCACTAAGTCAAAATGAAAACAAGGCGGTGTATTTATAAACAGAGTATGAACAAGTTTATATTGATATAGTTGGTACATCATATGTCAAAATTTTAAAATAAATAACAGGTATTAACGATGAATTTCAAAACTTTTTAGAGAGTGTTTATACATATTTTTAAGATAACAAATATCTAATTTTATACTGATATTATTAGTATAAACTTATTTTTTTCGGTATCTAAAACTTGAACTTTATTGAAGTCGAAACTATGTTTATATTTGTGACAGTGAGTTGCTATGATAGATCTCTCATCTTTCTTTTTAACCGATCTATCGTGTTCATAGATGCGCTTTCTTAAATCTCTACTGGTTTGTCTAATATAAGACGCAGTCAATACAGTTAATTCTGTAAACAACTTCACTCTTATCGTTATTATGTAATGAATCTTTATCGAGTTTTATGAGATTATTAAATTTACTATTTAAACTATTAATTAAAATAATATTATTTTTGTGTAATATCTTCTTAAATTGTGAATTCAAGGATGAAATGTACGGCAAAGTTAAAAAATTGTCGTTTATTTATCGAATTTGCGGAACGAACACTGAAATAATTTTCAACTCACTAATCAACTCACTAATTAACATGGTTAAATGCTTAAATTCTGTAAAAATTGATCTTAAATTTTTATTAAATTGTAGAAAGTATGATATTTTTCCTAATCACATTACCAACTGTACAAAAATATTGGAAAATATCTCATTTCATAGCAACCGGTCTAAGAGCAAAATTCATATCCACACAAACTTTATGCTAAAAAAATTTCTCAACCTAGAAATCACTGATGTGAATTTCCACATTACTTTTCTAGTCAGAAAGCTCGAAACTATCAAGAACGTTTTATCTAAACATACTTCTGTAATCTTCGTTGATACTTTTTGTAAATTTTTTAACCTCAAATTTTATTTAAGTACTAGTAAAAAAGCTATAAATATTGAAAACAAATTAAAAAAATCTCATTACAAAATGATAAGAATAACGTTCAGATTCAAGATCTCGATTTAGACAACAATGTAAATACGTACGAAAATGTAAATGGTTGGCTCATGATTTTAACGGGAAAGTCCTTACCTGACTATGTACGTAACGTTCTATCTCTAGGTGAAAATTTTAATTTCTGTCCTCTAACCGATAAAAAAATCTGTAATCCACATCTGCAAGAATCTCGAAACCCTTATGCAGATGAATCGAGATCTAGATCTAGAACCAGTCAGAGAACAAATTTTATAATGCATGGTTAAGGACAGAAAAAATAAAAAGCATCAGACTATCTTTGAAAAGAACTTACAGAAAAACATTAAAATGACTAGAAACTTTTTACGTGATAATAATGATTTACTTGTTACTAAAGCGGACAAAGAAAGCGTTACTGTTTTTACTGATAAGACTGATTACATCAATAATATCGAGTCACAGCTGTATGACCCTAAATACTATTCTAAACTTTCAAAGAATCCGATTTTAAAATTAAAAAACTACACAAAAAACATTTTAAACGTATGGAATAACAGAGGTGTTTTTGACGATACCACAAGTTTAAATAATTACAAATCTTTGACAATTCAGTTTTGGTAAGAGCTTACGGATTAATAAAAATTCATAAAAATGGTTATCCGGCTAGAATCATAGTTTCAAATGTCAATTGCCCTATCAGTATTTTTAACAAGACTGTTTCTGAAATATTTCAGACATATTTACCTCGTCCAAAATTTTCTCTAAAAAATAGTTTAGAACTGATAACGACTTTAGATTCGTTAGTGATCCCTAACAGCCACACTCTTATTTCATTAAATGTAGTTTCCTTATTTACTAATTTACATAGTGAGTTGATTATTGCTGGCATCAGAAATAAGTGGAAGTACCTTGAACAACATATTAACTTGTCCTGTAATGAATTGTAGATGGCATAATATTTTTGCTTAATTCAACTATCTTCCCATTTAATGGTAATGTTTGCAAGCAACTGATTGGATCTCTCATGGGTGGCCACTCTAGACTATGGTTTGCCGAACTAGCCTTATAGGAGATAGAAAACTACTGTCTTAATCTTAGATGATTCAGTCCTTTTATATAGAAGATACGTTGACGATTGTTTACTGATTGTTGATAGTGAAAAAACAGATCACATTTTTGAAACATTCAATTCGTATAATAAATATTTGAAATTCACAATAGAAAATGAAAACGATAATAGCTTGAGTTTTCTAGATATCACGATCATGAGAGTGCTTGATGCAGTTTCATTGATCGATTGGTACAGAAAAAATACCTTTTCGAGTCGGTTTATCTCATTTCACTCACATCACCTATTAACCATTAAAAAAGCAATAATTTACAATCTTGTCGACAGATCTACAAAACTTGCCCACAAATCTTTCCATAATAAAAACCTTTCTTTTATCAAAAAATGTTTAATTGTTAACAACTATCCTTTAGCTTATATTAATAAATGCTTCAAAAAGTGTTTATCTTATTTAAATAGTGGTGCCAATAAAACTGTCATTCCTGCTACTCATCGTTTTCCTTGTAAACCCATTTTAGCTTTGCCTTACATTTTATCCTTGAATTCACAATTTAAGAAGATATTACACAAAAATAATATTATTTTAATTAATAGTTTAAATAGTAAATTTAATAATCTCATAAAACTCGGTAAAGATTCATATACGTAATGACGATAAGAGTGGAGTTGTTTACAGAGTTAACTGATTTACGGCGTATTATATATATTGAACAAACCAGTAGAAACTTAAGAAAGCGCATCTATGAACACGATAGATCAGTTAAAAAGAACGATGAGAGATCTGTCATAGCAACTCACTGTCACATATATAAACATAGTTTCGACTTCAATAAAGTTCAAGTTTTAGATACCGAAAAAAATAAGTTTAGACGAGAGTTTTCTGAGATGATCCATATTTTTCTGCATACTGATAATATCAATAGAAAATTAGACATTTGTTATCTTAAAAATATGTATAAACACTCTCTAAAAAGTTTTCAAATTCATCGTTAATACCTGTTATTTATTTTTAAATTTTGACATATGATGTACCAACTATATCTATATACACTCGTTCATACTCTGTTTATAAATACACCGCTTTGTTTTCATTTTGACTTAGTGACTCGTCATTCCTTTGACAATGATAATATCTTGAATTAATACGATAGTTTGTATTATTTTAATAGTTTATAAGACAGAATTCTTGGCGTACATGTAATCGAAGTTTTTTATTTCTTTATATTGTAAGTTATGTATATATGTTTTCTGTTATCACTATGTAATTGCATTTTATGCGTTGGTGTAAAATAAGATTGTTTTTATTGTGTCATTTAGTCTTGAGAAGGGCTTCTCATCGAGAGCCGAAACGTCGACCGCTAATAAAGAAGTTTACACATACTTATGGCTCGTCGTGATCAATTATTAGATTAACCAAACCTTCTACTAAATTTTCATTAACCAGTTTAAATATTGAAAATTTACATGACCCAACGCTCTATGCCATTTTCTTTATTTGTCATATTTACTATATTCGCATAAATACAATTTTTCTTATTTTCATACAAAAAACTTTTCATTGTGTATAAATCATTAATTTTACTAGCTACAGCAGTTAATTTTCTATCTTTATTATAAATTTTTGCATTTTGATCTTTAGCTACAATAGTATTATTTTCCAATATTTTAGAAAAACTCAATAAATTCTTTTTTATACCTTGTACAAAATAAACATTATTCAAATTAACTTCTACATCGTTATAATAATTTTTAAATACGGTTTTGACTGTACCTAATTTGGTCACTTACAAAATTTTGCTATCGGCCAATTTTACATCTACATAATTGCTTCCTCAAAGAGGAAGCTTTGTAACGGTGAAAAAAATTTTCGAAAAAAGAAGTCTTCAAAAAGATGTTTTATGGTGGTATATGTGTATATTATTTGATTTTGATGATTTTTGATTTCGTGGATGTATGTATGTGTGTGTATGTGTGTGTGTGTATGTATGTGGGTGTGTGTGTGTGTATATTTCAACTCTTAATATCTCCGAAACTAATCAACCGATTTTCGTCGGGTAAAGCTTATTCCCTTCGTCTTGCGGCAAAAGGAAAGTACCCTGATGAATTTGGGATTTTATTGATTTTCTTTTGTTTTATAACCAAAAAACAATTTTGAATTTTTAGTTTTTCCGATTTTTTCATATCTTATAGCCATCATTGAATAATATAATAAACTTTTCTTGAAAGGTATTTAAATTACCTATATTTTCCTTTTTTAAAATTTAAAATAGCTTCACTCTGTCATTTGTTATTAATGAAAACTTTTTTATATTTAAAAAATTAATATCTCAAAAAATAATTTATTTATCGACTTGAAATTTTAACTAGTTATTGCACTAATTGGAGGCTATATGTGGTTAAAATTTCAAGAGATTATCTTCATTTGTTTTTTCGAAAAAAATTATTTTTAAAAAAATTTGCGTTTTCGTTGTCGCACGATAACAAGAGCAAAAATTATCCATTCGTCCTGAAATTTGGCACAGATGTAGCTTTTATATATCTGCTGATAGAGTTCGTTGCCCAAAAAATCGGTCCATTACGAAAAAAGATATTTGAGATTAAAAATTTTTTGTTTAAATTTTTGAATCGCTTTTTTTCGGAGAATACTTGATTTATTGATTTAAAACTTTAACCACTTTTTAAACTTATAGAAGACTATATATGGTTAAAATTTCAAGAGATTATCTTCATTTGTTTTTTCGAAAAAAATTATTTTTGAAAAAATTTGCGTTTTCGTTGTCGCACGATAACAAGAGCAAAAATGTGTGTGTGTGTGTGCGTGTCTGTGTGTGTGTTTGAACTCTTGATATCTCCGAAATGAATCGACCGATTTTCGACGGGTAAAGCTTATTCTCTTTGTCTCGCGGGAAAAGAAAGGTACCCTGATGGATTTGAGTTTTTAATGATTTTATTTGTTTTATAACCAAAAAACGATTTTAAATTTTTAGTTTTTTTGATTTTTTGATATCTTACAGTCATTATTATATAATATAATAAACTTTTCTTGAAAGGTATTTATATTATCTATATTTTTCTTTTTTTAAATTTAAAATATCTTCACTCTGTCAATTGTTATTAAGGAAAACTTTTTTATATTTCATAAATTAATTTCTCAAAAAATATTTTATTTATCGACTTGAAATTTTAACCAGTTATTACACTAATTGAAGACTATATATCGTTAAAATTTCAAAAAATTATCTTCATTTATTTTTTAGAAAAGAATTAATTTAGGAAAAATTGGCGTTTTCGTTGTCGCACGATAACTAGAGCAAAAATTATCCAATCGTCCTGTAATTTGGCACAAATATAGCTTTTATATATCTTCAGATGGACTTTGTTGCCGAAAAAAATCAGTCCATTATGAAAAAAGATATTTGAGGTTAAAAATTTTTTTAAAAAATTTTCGAATTGCGTTTTCTCAAAAAATACGAGATTTATCGACTTAAAATTTTAACCACTTATTAAACTTATAGAAGACTATATTTGGTTAAAATTTCAAGAGATGATCTTCATTTGTTTCTTAGAAAAGAATTATTTTAGAAAAAATTTGCGTTTTCGTTGTCGCACGATAACAAGAGCAAAAATGATCCAATCGTCCTGAAATTTGGCACAGATGTAGTTTTTATATATCTGCTGATCGAGTTCGTTGCCCAAAAAAATCGGTCCATTACGAAAAAAGATATTCGATATTAAAAAATTTTTTTTTTAATTTTTGAATCGCATTTTTTCGGAGAATACTTGATTTATTGACTTAAAACTTTAACCACTTATTAAGCTTATAGACTATATTTGGTTAAAATTTCAAGAGATTATCTTCATTTGTTTTTTAGAAAAAAATTATTTTCGAAAAAATTTGCGTTGTTTTTGTCGCACGATAACAAGAGCAAAAATTATCCAATCGTCCTGAAATTTGGCACAGATCTAGCTTTTATATATCTGCTGATCGAGTTCGTTGCCCAAAAAAATCGGTCCATTACGAAAAAAGATATTTGAGATTAAAAATTTTTTGTTTAAATTTTTTAATCGCATTTTTTCGGAGAATACTTGATTTATTGACTTAAAAATTTAACCACTTATTAAGCTTATAGAAGACTATATTTGGTTAAAATTTCAAGAGATTATCTTCATTTTGTTTAGCCCCTGTTTTTTATCTCTTTTTAATCTCAATTTTTTTTAAACTTGGTGGTCTGTCAAAGCTTTTTTTAAAATAGGTACGTAATATACTATTTTGCAAGAAACTGGTATAAGACGCATCGGTTCAAAGTATTATTGAAATTCTTTAGCATTCCTTTTTATGAAAAATGTATTTTTAGAATTTCAATTTTTAATTAGGAAACTATGAATTAGTGTGAGGAAGCTAAGTGCCAAAGAATTGGCAGCGGTTTTTTAGTTTGACATGCTTATGAAAATAATTTTCATTATTTATAATGTGGTCCGTGCAGCCACTGTCTAGTAACCACTCGATTTTATTTTGATTTGTACACTCACTTTGCTTTACCTTATTTAGGTTCACATTAATCACTTGTGTCCCACGATTCTTGCGTCGTCTGTTGGTGTTGACTGATGCTTGGTTCTGCCCGTTGATGACCTTGACTTCTGCCTCGTCCATAGCCTTTGTGTGCTGTTCCTCTGCTTGAGCAACTCGGCGTTCCTCGTTGACCTCTGCCCTGGCTGCCTGGCTGTCCTTGTCAGCACTTGTTCTTGCCAGCACTCGTCTTTGTAGTGTCCAACTTTTCCACATTGAAAACATTTGCCTTTTGTTTTCGTGGTAAATGAGCTTGTATGATTTGACTATACTAATAATAATAAACACAAACCAGTATTTGTGTTTACTATTATTAGTATAGTCAAATCATACATTGGTGCCTCCTGTGAGGTTTGATTACCAACACCTCTCATCATATCGACATTTCGCGCGCACAAGTCGTGTCTCGCGCAGACAAGAGGAAGAGCGGCGAGCGATATTCCTGCGGATTCACGTGAGCTGCCAGGAATAACAACAACGGACGCTCGATGTCCTAAGACAGAAGCGCGCGAGCTCCAGAGCGATCTCATAAGCGTTTAGAGACATTAGTGCGTGCGATGCAGTAGCTCGAGCGTCAATACTCAATCAACAGCGGCATTTCGGAAAGAGAGAGGCTGCGTGACGACGTATTGAGCTGGGTTCAATCGATGAGGATCAACCAACTACAGTCAAGCAGATTGAGTTTCACGGAGTCGGTCATGGCGTGCATACCTCTGCGCCCTTGCCGTATTCCTAATCACCTTGGCGTGCAACGGTATTGGCTCCATCGACGAAAACAAAGATAAGTTTGTTTATTCCAGTGCAAAGCATTTGTATTCAAAATGCTAGCTTGCATTTATTTGGTGCGGTGCATTTTGTTTTAGACGGTACTCGTTTTTCATTTTATTATCAATCGGGTCGGTAAATATGAATATTATATTTTGTATATATGGCTGCATTCTAAAGTAAGACGCACGTTCTTTCCAAGTGAGTAAGAGAAGTGCATAACGGTCGCGTCGACCACATTCGAGTGTGAGTTCAGATTCCGCGAACGGTCAGGGGGGCGCCGCTGCCTCTGTAACACGCAAGCCGCGCCGAGCGCGCACACATTAGGCAGTCGGTCGTACCCTTCAGGTTAAGGACGAGTCGCGTTCACGCTTAGAAATACAGTTGATTATTTATTTTGTTCTGTGATTCTCGTTTGAATTTTGAGGCCAGTCAATAACGTAGTGTCTGTTTAGTTTTGTATAGTAGTAGAGAGGGAATTCAGTTTAGTTATTGTACAATCGATTCAACGAAGCTTTTCAAAATGAGTCTGAACGAAGACCAACAAAAGCGCGTTGACTTCATTTGCAAAAGATTAATACTTTCAGTCGGCAAACACAAGTTCTTAAGACATACACAGAGAGTGACTTTCCAGACACTATTAATGCAAAGTTGCGTTTGAATAGTCTAACAGCTCTGTATGACAATTACGTTAGATATAACGACGAATTGATTTCTTTGAAATCTGATCATCCTCGTCTCGACGAATTTCACACTTTGGAATCGGCATACTATGATATCGCGATTGCGGTGAATAAATTAACAAACACACCGGAACCAATTGCCAATTCAACGTTTAACAGCACTACCAGTAACATTACCATTACTGAAAGACTCGACTTACCGAAACTGCCAACTATTAAGCTTCCTGTTTTCAATGGTAACCACGACGAGTGGCTTTCGTTTAAAAACAAGTTTGTTGCGCTAGTGCATTCACGTTCAAATATTAGCGGCTTCGTCAAATACACTCAATTAGAAAGCGCTTTGTCAGGATCGGCATTAGGAAAATTGGCTGAGTTCCACGCTAGTGACATAAATTATCCCAAAGCGTGGAAGGCACTTTGTGAAGCCTATGATCAAAAACGTCTCATTGTTGCAGAGTATCTCGATGCTCTTCTTGATCTTCCAGTGCTTTCCAAAGCAACTCCCGATGATCTTTCAATGCTAATCGATAAGACGCGCCAACACCTTAACATGTTGGAGCAAGTCCAAGTTAAAATGAATGAAGATATTATGATTAGGATTTTAGAAAGATGTCTTCCCCCAGGGGTTTTATCTAAATGGCAGGATAAGTTAGAGAGAGATAAGCTCCCGACATTGTATGAGTTCTATAAATTTATCCAATCTACGGTTTTCAAGCTGCGATCGCTAGAACGAGCGTCATCGGCTAATCGTAATAACGCCCGGAAACGAACGGGAGATAAAACTGATAAAACACCAAAAGGAAAATTTCCTAAGACAGATGCGCGATCTCTCGCCACTACTCATTCGAGTTCATTGAATTCATCTAATCCTCCGAACTCGTCCAAGTTCACGTGTCGCAAATGCAACGGAGAGCATAGTCTTCACAAGTGTTTGGACTTCAATAACTTGAAGATCCAGGAGCGTTGGCTAATCGTCAAAATTAACAATCTTTGTCGCAATTGTTTATCATCGCATCCTCTCCCATACAAGAGTAACAATCGTTGTAAGAAGTGTAATCGTGATCATCACACATTGTTGCATGCCGAGAGGAAGGTCAGATCCGCCAAAGATCAATGTCGAAATCCTAATAGCACGTCTCAGGGTGTGCAGGGAGCAAACCCAATTAATCAAACGCAACCATGACTATCTGGCTGCTCTTTTACGTCAGTCGTATATCCCTCCGATTCCCAGTTGATGACCACTGCGGTAGTCAAATTTGAAAATAGTCAAGGACGTTGCGTCATGGCGCGTGCACTTCTAGACTCGTGTTCTACTGTAAATTTGATCACCGAAAAAATTGCTAAGTCTCTAAATGTATCGAAATAGACTTGTGCTGTTAACATTGGAGCAGTTGACGGGTTGGGTACTGTCTCAAACTATTATATCAGAACTTTTTTCGTTTCACATTACAACGACTCTGGATACGAATTGAATTTTTTAATTGTACCTAACATTACTGATTTTGTACCGAATGAGGAATTTCCGCGACAGTTGTTCAATATTCCCGAGGATTTGCAACTAGCGGACCCGCAATTTCATGTGCCAAAACCCGTAGACGGTATTGACCGCAGGTCAAGTTGAACTTCGGCACGAGCAATCGCGTATCGTCCTTCAGAAAACTGTGTTGGGTTGGATAGTGGCCGGGGAACAGATTCATTCAAAGCATCGACAAATGCTTCATGTAACGTCGTAAAATTGGACAAACTTATTGAACGTTTCTGGCTTATCGAAGATTTCGATCATGAGCCCGTTCGATCTCGAGACGAAATCGCTTGTGAGGAACATTATAGAGGTCACATTAAACGTGACGTTTCAGGTAGATATATAGTGCATCTCCCCTTCAGAGACAGCAAATTTGACCTCGGAGAGTCTAACAGGCGCTTAAGCGTTTCTGTGCTTTGGAACCCAAGTTCGAGGTCAATCCATCTCTGAAGGCCGCATACACCACTGCCATGAACGAATACGTTGCCCTCGGTCACATGTCTCTGTATGACGATGACGGTGAAGGGTGTTTTCTCCCACACCACCCTGTGATTAAGGATTCAAGTGAAACTACCAAAGTTCGACCCGTTTTTGATACCTCAACTAAAACGTCCACTGGTATCTCGCTCAATGATGTTCTCATGGTAGGTCCAACAATTGAAAATACGATCTTCGAACAGGTTCTTCGATTTCGACTTAGTAAGTTTGTTATAACAGCAGACATCGAAAAAATGTATCGTCAGATCCTCGTACATCCCGAGGATAGAAAATATCTGAAAATTTGGTGGTACGATAATGGTAAAATAGCGCCATTCCAACTTCACACCGTTATTTTCGGTACTGCTTGTGCGCCTTTCCTTGCTATCCGTACTCTGCAAGTTGGCGAGGGACGAAGCAAAAGACTTCCCACGCGCTAGCAAACTGCTTCAACGCGATTTCTATGTAGACGATTTCATTTCCGGTGCAGATTCGCTCGACGAAATTCTTAGCATTCGTCACGAAATGATCGAGTTATTGAGTCGCGGAGGATTCATCATTAGGAAGTGGGCTTCTAACCATAGTGCGGCGTTAGATAACATCAATAGGAAAGTTTTCGATCTAGATTGCGGTGTAAAGGAAAGGCCTGTGCAGAAAACCCTTGGAATCATTTGGAATTCTCGAGATGACCTATTCACGTACTCGGTAGCTTCGATCAATTCTCAAAACGTCTTAATTAAAAGGAAACTTTTATCGGAAATTTCCAAGATCTGCGATCCTCTTGGGCTCTTGGGACCAGTGATTCTATATGCGAAAGTTCTGATACAAGACTGTTGTAAGTCAAAAATCTCATGGGATGAAGCGCTCCCACAAGAATTCAGCCAAGATGGCTGACTTGCCGGCAGTCGCGTCAGCGAAGCGCCGGCGTTTAGTCGCACAGGTGTTGATTTCTTTGGCCCCATCTTAATAAAAAAGAAGAAAGATAGAAATAGGAGTTTCCTCAAAACCTACGGTTGCGTTTTTGTTTGTATGGTATCCAAAGCGGTCCACATCGAACTAGCTACCAACCTCTCAACTGAAGGGTTTCTAGCTGCCTTTCGTAGATTTATTAGTAGGAGGGGAATCCCGGAACATGTTTATTCCAATAATGGAACGAACTTCGTGGGAACCAACAAGGAGATGGGGGAAATTTACAAGTTGCATGAAACCGTCGAATTCCAAAGGGCTATAGGAGCTTTTGCTTTAATTAAACGCATCGAATGGCATTTTAACCCTCCTTTGTCCCCGCATATTGGAGGTCTTTGGGAAGCAGCAGTAAAAGAGTTTTAAACACCATCTTAAACGCGTCTTGAAAGATCAAACGCTCACTTATGAGCAAATGAACACACTTTTGATTGAAGTCGAAGGGATCTTAAATTCGCGGCCTTTATGCACTCTTTCAGCTGCCCCAACGACCCTTTAGCTATTACTCCCGCTCATTTGCTCATCGGTAGACCTGTAAATTTCTTATCTGAGAAAAATTTTGCTTCAGTGCCAAGCAATCGTTTGTCCATCTACAAGTTCATCACTAAAGCCAGACAAGATTTCTGGAACAAATGGAACAAAGAAAATTTAAATGAACTGCAGACCCGTCAAAGGTGTCATTCAGCGACAGCAGAGCTTAAGATTGGCGATGTGGTCATTTTGATGGAGGACAATTTGAGATGCGCACGATGGCCTCTAGGCGTCATTGTTAAAGTTTTTCCCGGCAGCGATGGCATCAACAGTGTGGCATCGGTCAAAAATGCGAGCGGCGTGTACAAACGTAATATTACGCGTTTATGCGCTTTACCAACTTGTTAGTTGATTTGTAGCCATTAGCTGTGCCTAATGTACATTAGCTTTGATCGGTACTGGCGTATTCATTTGTATTAGTGCTTTGCAGCGCTGTTGTGATGACCAGCGAAGCAGTCAATCCAACGGAAACTGACTTCACTTGTATAGTCTTCCACGATCAAGTAAAAAACCGAAGATTCTCTAGTTTAGTGTAGTAGGTATTCGTTATCTTGTTTTATACTCTCATGTGACACTATGCATTTTTCTATACATGTACAAATTCAAGTTAGTTATAGCTAACTCTGTGAACTATGCTGTTTGTAACATTCATATCCGCAGCTCCGGCCGGGAGTATGTTACGTCATAACATGTTTTGTTCGGCGATTCACAGTTGATCGAGTGGTGGATGTGCGCCTACGCGCGCACTGTATGTGTTTGTATGTGTGTGGCGTGAGCATTAGTTCAAAAGCTTTTATTAAATATCTCATTTTTTCTTCTTCTTTTAATTTTCCACCAGCTGCTTTCAACTCGTTACATGTTTTCTCAAATTCAACAAAAAATTCTTCAACATTGGTGTAATTGTTGAGTTTGACTTCTTCTAATTTGCCTCTTTTTATTATTTGAAGAGATGTTGATTTGGACGAATATATTTTTTCCAACTTTGACATTATTTCAAAAGTCGTTGTACATTCACTAATGTACCCAAATGTTTACCTGATATGGCACTAATTCAAATTTTTTTCACTTTAAGGTCATTTTTCGTCCAAGTATTTTCATTGTCTGTATCAATTCTATTCCTTGACGCAGGTTCCTGACACTCTTTGTACTCCAAAATATTCATGAGTCTGAATTTCCAACTTGCATAATTTATTCCATCGAATACTGGAATACTTACGTCATTTATTTTCACTTGCGTAGCCATTTTTTCTGTTTCTTTAATTTTCTGCTTATTTTCAATTTCAATTTTCAAAATCAAAGTTTTCTTCAATATTTTTAGAAACCTTTTTCTTAAATAATTTCTGTGCTCTTTGCTTAATTCAAAATCTTCACTTTTTATTTGGTTAACTAAGTCTTCAGTTTCTGTACTGTCTTCAGAAATAAAATTTCTTAAAGTCGTTTTCCATTTAGCGAACATGTACTTACCCTTAAAGATGGCCGCGTGCTCATCGAGTCTTGATCACCTCGTGTTTTTCTTGTGAACTGTAGTCGATCGACATCACTCTGTTTTGCGATAATTTTTCAAAAAATCTTTTCATGTTTTGGCAGCTACTGTCTTTTTCTTCTTCTCTGAGCACATATTTTTCTGTTTCCAATGTACTTTATTTATTCTTTTTCACTTTAAACTTTTATTTCACTGCACAGTCTTTTCCACTTGGCTTTATAACCTCACTTGTATTTTTATATGGCTCGTTCTCTCTCTTTCTCTCTCTCTCTCTCTCTCTCTCTTTCTCTTTCGTTTGTTGCTCTCCGTAGGTGGCTCTCTCTTGCACTCGTGGCCGACCGGCGATGCGTAGACGGGTGCGGGGTTGCAGTTGCGGAGGCGACGGACGACCGGTCACACACGTGGCACAAAAAACTTAACGGAGCAATCGCGCGCGTGCAACAGCTGCAACAGTAATGGCCGCCGCGTCACTCGGCTTGCAGCCGGCGCTGCGCGCCAGGGGGCTCTGGCTGCCTGCCGTAAAACCACATGATGGGGCTTTCTCTGATAGAGCTGTGTACATCCGTATTTATGGCGAAGAGAAGTTCCGGAAGCTTCTCGTCCCATGTGGTGTGCCTCTCCTTGAGGTAAGAGGCGATCATTGTCTTCAAAGTACGCTTGTCGCGCTCTACCGGATTAGCCTGCGGATGGTAGGTGGGAGTATTGGAGTGATGCAGACCTCGTTCTCCCCAAGAAGTTTTTTACGAGCCGGTTCTTGAACTCGGTGCTATTGTCAGAGAGGAACACTTCTGGGCACCGGAACACCTTCCTGTCCAGTTCAGCTACCACCGCCTTGGCGTTTGCCTTACGTATCGGCGTAGCCTCCGCCCACCTGGAGAAAAGGTCTTGGAATACTATAATGTATTCGTAGCCCTTAGAGGTGCGAGGCAGCGATCCGATAATGTCTCGCGCCAGGACTTGTCATGGTCGCAGTTGCGCACGTACTGCATCTCGGCATAGTAGCGTGGCCAGTAGTAGCGCAGCGCTACTCTGGTGAACGTCTTTCTCTGCCGAGGTATTCAGCGGTGGCGTCGTCGTAGCATTCTTGCAACATCTCGCAACGATGCTCCTCTGGTACTACCAGTTTCCACGCATCGTCATCGCCGCCAATGGTTGACTCTACCTCCTGGTTCGGGCGGTTGCAGTACAAGTTGTCGACTACGAGTTTATATGTCGGACACTCGTTAGGTCGCTCACCGATTTTAACGCTCTACTCTTGATACAACGTGTCCTCTGTGTTCGTTGCCCAGGACATCGCGGCCACCTCCGGGCCCTCCTCTCCCTCGTACATGCGGTACAGGACATCGGCCACGTAGCTCAAGGCGCCTTTCCTGTGTTCAATCGTGAACGTATAGCCTTGCAGCTCTAACGCCGACCAAGCTCGTGGGGTTTGTAATGTGACAGAGCTATCGCCAGCTGCTGTGGTCTGTCACGACTTTGAATTTGTAGTCGTCCATGTAGGGGCGAAACTTCCCTATTGCCCAGACTACCGTGGGGCATTCCCTCTCGGTCACGATGTAGTCCGTTCCGCCGCGGTCAACACCTGGCTTCCGAACTCGAGAACTCTCTCGACGTTTTCCAGCTCCTCGAGTAATACGGTGCCGCGTCCAACGTCGCTCGCATCCGTCGCACGATGAACCGGCTATTTGGATCTGGCCGTTGCAGGCTCGGAGCGATAATTATCGTCGCTTTGAGCAGCTCAAAAGCGCTTTCCCGCTCATCGAGCCACTCGAACTTCTGGTTTTTACTTGTTAGTCGCATGAGGGGCTCGGCAATCGTGGCGTCATCGGGAATAAACCTCCAGTACCAGGAGGCCATGGCTTGGAATTTCCGAAGATCTTTCAAGTTCTTCAGCGTCGGGTAATTTTTGATCGGCTCTACCTTAGCCGGATTGGGTCTCGTGCCGTCTCGGTTAACCAGAAAACTGCGGTCAGCTACCTCTGGTTTGCAAAACACGTATTTGTGTGGGTTAAGCGAGAGTCCAGCGGTGACGAGTCTCTCTAACACCATTATGAGACACTCCATGTGTTTCTCAAAAATCTCGGCGACAATGATGATGTTGTCGAGATAGGCGTAGACGCGTGGCTCTAGCTTGGGCCCGAGCACGCGGTCGATGAGCCGCCGGAAGGTAGCCGGCGTGTTGGTGAGGCCGTACGGTATGCGCCGGAATGGGAACAGTCGTAATCCCGACACGGTGAAGGCGGCGATCGGCCGCGCTTCCTCTGCCAGCGGTATCTGATGATACGCACTCTTGAGGTCGAGCGCCGAGATAAACCTGGCCTTGCGCAGCTTGCGTAAGATATCTTGCATGTTCGACAAGGGATATGCATCCAGCTTGGAGGCCCCATTGATCTTACGGAAGTCAGAGCAGAACCTTCTTGAGCCATCGCCCTTCCGAGTCATTACGATGTGCGAAGGCTCGATGATCTCCTGCCGCAGCATCTCGTGCACCTGTTTGTGCATTTCCTGTTGCACTCTATCCGACATCGGAGAGTGCCGCTGCATTATCGGCCGAATATTGCGCACTTTTCATACAGCCTAGTCCTGGTGACACAGTACCCAGTATGGACTCTACCATCGCCTTCAGCTCCTTTGGCTAAAGGTCCGTGACATTCGCGAGTCCTATAGCAGCTACTGCTGAGAGTTTGGTCGTCAAGTTGGCTAACTCCAGCTCGATGTAGGTACATGCATCCTCGCAGAACAACCGATCCGTATCTCGGTTAACTACGGCCCGAAATGCATGCACAAAGTGGACGGCGAGATAGCAGTCTGTATCTAGATGAGGCATTATGGCTACTCGTATATCACGAGTGGGCCCTGCCACGGTGATCTGCAACATCACATGTCCTAGCAAGGGGCTTCCGCTTTCATCCGCTCGTCACATTCTCCATTTTTCGGAAGGCGTAAACTTCCTATTAAGTGCTATGGATAGCTGAAGGCCAACGGTACCCATAATAATCGTTGATGCTCCAGGATCTAGCAGCACGCGAAGGTTGAACTTACCTACTTCGATGTGAAGCCACCACCTGGTTTCAGCATCGCAAGGCCGACTAGTCGAGGCCTCGCCTCGACTGTTGTTGGATGATGGAGCGTCCTGCTCCGGCACGGCCGTGTAGCTGTCACACGCGGCCACGCCCTCTTCACTTTTCGGAATCTCTACTGGAGGAGGGGCGGAAGCGATCCTGACTACGCACCACCTTCCCGTTTCCCGTACAGTTCGGGCAGAACCGGGCAATATACCCGGGGAGACCACATGAGTAACAACACAGCGGTGGTCTTGGGTCCTTCGGAAGGTTACCTCCGGTGCTTGCGGGTGGCGCGGAGATATTCTGCAAGTTCGGCGTCTTTTCCTCTGATCTGGGGTTGGGGGACATATTTGCCTCACTCCTGCCCGGTGGCTATGTCCCCTACGCGGCTCAGCCATCGCAATTTTCCCGGAGCACTTTACTCCGGGTATTCCAAATTCAGAAAGGCTTTGTTTCAGCACATACCGAAGCATCGGTTCCAGATCTTCAGTCTTGGCGTCTTTCTCCCCGACCGCAGACACTTTGCTGTCTTTAGCATCTGGCTTGGACCTTTTTTGCGCGATGGTGGTGGTGGATGGTTTTTACGCCATTTGAGGCAGTAGAGCTGCTGTTGGCAGTGGCGGAGGTCGAAAAGTCTTGGAATTTTCGGCCGTCGACTCCGTATCGACTGCCAGTTCCGGTAGCTCCTCCACTGTGTTAAAATCCTTTCTACGAGCCACCGCTTGCAGTTGTGGTCATAGATTTCGATGCAGCTGGTCCAGCTGTTGTTCCAAGCTGGGGGGCAGCGATATTTTTCAGACGATCGCGATGAGGCACGTAATATAGTCCCTCACGGCCTCATTTGATTCTCGGGTGCGCTTATTGTCCTCTGCCACTAACCACTGCTGGTACCTTTTGGTTGTCCCGTACCAGCGGCTAACTGCAGTCAAAAACTCTTGCCACGTGGTCCACTTTTCCTTCTCATTTCGGTACCACGTGGCTGCTGTATCCGTATACAGCCCGGATAGCGACGATAGCACCTCATCCTCTGAGAGGTTTGCCAAATCTCGGCAATCCTCCAGCCTCGCCAGAAACACATCGATACTCTGATTCTTCAGGCCAGAGAATCGGATTTGCCACTTCCGAAATATTTGGCCTGTGTCTCTCGAGTGAAACATACTCGATCTCGAGATGTTCCGTGTACCTGGCGTGCTGTAGTTCGGCCAGCTCGAGCCTCTCGCCGAACTTCGGCGGTCACCCCCCACCCAGGATGCGTTTACCCAGCCTGACCATTCGGCCGAGCTAGCGGTGATACCGGTGCAGACCCATCCAGCCGTAGTTGCTATGGATGGTGTATGTGTACGCAAAGTACACATTCTGTCCTGGTCTACTGTCCGCAATGTGCGTGCTAAAAGCGGCGTGTCGTTGTTGGTCCAACACCATGGTCTCTAGTGACTTGACATTCAATATTAGCTCCGCTTTTAGTGTGCCGACTTCCCGCGGGAATTCCGCGCATCCCTCGTCGCTTTGGCTATTCATCGCTATCCATGTCCTATCCACCCTTGCTCCGCCTATCGTCTGGTGTGTGTCGGTTTTCCTGTTCCGTCGAGTTGCCTCTTTGTCGCAGTGAGGTATCGTCATTATCATTGTTCTCTGCGCTAGCTGCGGCATTTGGGTGTTGTGTGTGCTGGCTATTGAACGCGGCCTCCGCTGTCATCCTTTGCAGTAATTCCAGTATCTGCTCGCTCTTGAGAACGAGGTCCAATGGGTGTAAGCTCCAGTTGGACACTTCCACGAAGGAGCCGTCATCCTCTGAGAGGATTTTGCGTAAGAGATTCTCTCTTAACACTTTTCGCCGAGCGATTATATTGCCCAGCTCCTCAGACTCCTTGAATTCTTGTGGCGCATGAGTACCCAGCACCCACTGACTTAACCTGTTCAGCTTCTTGAACAGGGGCCCTGTTGCCTCACTTGCAACTCCGACAGGTAGCTGTCGATCTCACTCGGAGAGATCAACCCAATCTTCCACAGCTTCTTGGATGTTATACGACATATCGGTTGCGCTCGCTGTTGTGTGTGTGCAAGCGAATGGTATTGCATTCTTCCCGAAATCTAGGGTGCTTCTGCACTGCCAGTGGTATCCTTCTCAAGATACCTACTGGATTACCGCTGGTTAACTAATTGACGGATTTGAGTGCCCACATCCACACCCATACACACACACACACACACACACACACACATACACACACACATATACACATATAAATATGAAAATCTGGTGTTTTGAATGCGCAAATTCCTATAGATTCTATATTTTTCCATGTTAAAAATGCAATCAACTGACGTTTTGAATGCGGCATTCAAAAAGTCAATATGTATGGGGATATTATTTCTTTAGTCACGTGATCATTTGTCTTCGTCTTATACATGGGATTTTGCTATAGTTTCCTGCTAAAATGGCGTCGCGCATTCAAAACACCGAAATTATATATATATATATATATATATATATATATATATATATATATATATATATATATATATATATACCATATAAATATATCAAATGCAGCTTTTGAGGATCTATGTCGGCACGGATTCGATACTTTGAGGATTTTTCGGACTTTGAGGACATCTTCAAAATTCCTTTGGTATGAAACGGTACTTTTGAGGATTTATATTAATACCTTCAACGCAGAGAGGGAGTTATTTCTTTAGTCAAGCATATACGAACTCTGGAGAAAAAAACTATAGATCCTCAAAAGTACCGGTTTCCGAAATGTATATATATGTGTGTATATATATATATATATATATATATATATATACTAGGGGGTACCTCCCCCTAATCGCTCCGCTCGTCAACCCCCCAATTTTGACAAGTAAATAATTTATTTATTTTCAACGTAGATATTTTTCATATGTTGTATTAATATGGTATTTTTCATATTTTGTATGGATGATAGTTTATACAAATGTAACACTTAAGAGTAGTTCTTAATTCTTAATTTCTGAAACGAAAGAATAGATTATTGGGATTTTTCATATTTTTTATGGATGATAGTTAATACAAATGTAACACTTAAGAGTCGTTCTTAATTCTTAATTTCTGAAACGAAAGAATGGATTATTGAGAAAACTACATTAATTATATATTAAGAAAATATATTGAAAATTATATATTTTATTCTATTTTTTCCACATCACCTTGGAGGTAAATAGAAAGATGCGTTTTATTGTTAAGTGGTATCCCCAGTAGGCCTAATCCACTGTCTTTGTCACTATAAAATTTCAGAAAACATTAAAATTGTTACAATAAAAGTATATTTTTTTATAATATAATATATATTTTGTAAAATTAAATTTAATAATTAAATGATTTGAATTATCTGATAATAAGTTAAATTCTTCGAAATGTTTTATTCAATTTTTGAATTGTTTTTTATTTTTTTTTTTTTTTTTTTTTATATTTAATATTTTCTGATATGCTATATAAAATTTTCCAACGTTATTTGTATATTTCATTGTCCTAAATGAAAGAAAAAAGATTGTTGTTTTAATTAACTAAAAATTAATTAAAAAAATTAATTAATTAATAATTATATAAAAATTTACCTAAAAAACAAAATTCAATTATTGTAAAGAAAGATTTTTAAATTCTTCTAAAATTTTGTCAACTTTAAGTTTTCCAATTTTGAGTTTTGTATTTTTATTGTTCTGTTGTTTTCTTGTTTTTTTTTTACTGATGATTTAGTTTTTTAATTTATCTTTTTCAATAATTTTATCTGATTCTAAATTAATCATGTATTCCATATAATTTTGTTCATATTCTAAATAGTCTAAAACTAATAATTTATTATGTATTTATTATTATTATTGTATAAGGAATAAATATATTGTTGTTTTTTATAATTTACTTTCGTTCTGTTGTCGACATATTCTAAAAAGAAAAATATTTGAAAATTAAATATCTAAAATTTCTTTCCAAACGATATTTATAATTTCTTCTTTATTTTCTGAATTATTTTCAATAAAAATTTTATCTGAGTTTTTATATCTTGATAATGCTACATATAATTGACCATCTTCTGTAAAATATTTATTAAATTTTGTCCAAATAGTATTACCTATAATGTTATCTGTTATTAAAAACCAAGTAAAAAATTTACGCAATTGAACAGGTAACATTATATTACAAGCTTCTTCAAAAATTTTGTCAATCTGTAAATCATCTTCGATTAGATCCATTTGTATTGCTGTTTCTTTGTAAGTATTATATGTTTTATATTAAAATGTACGTAATTCTTCAAGAGATTTTGCGCCTTTAACACGATTTAAAATTAATTTTAAATGAAATCTTTCAATATCTCTTGGAGATACTACATTTAAACGTCCTATAGCAACATGTTTTAGTTCTCGTTGACGTTTTATCCAAGTTTTATTCTTAAAAATATAATATTTTGGTATATTAACGTATTTAATATTTTTTGCATTTTTATCTTTTTTATTTAATTCAAACCACGAAGTTAATGTAGTTTTCCAGTAATCTAAAGCTTTTTCCTCTTTATTTTCTTCGAAAATTATATTTTGTTTATTTTCGGTGCGAATTGCTAAACGTATTACGGTGTGACTTCTACCACATAAAGGAAATTCTTGTAATCTCCATACTGCTTCCATGGGACTCAAATATCTACCATCTTATTATGTTTGAGATCGTCAACTTCTTTGTAAGCTTCACATATCTGTGGTTGCATCCTTTTTATGACCCAGAAAACCTCTGAGTAACAATTTTCATCGACATTCTTAAAGATTTAAATCTTGGATACAACTCACTATGGATTAGGCCTACTGGGGATACCACTTAAAAATAAAACGCATCTTTCTATTTACCTCCAAGGTGATCTGGAAAAAATAGAATAAAATATATCTTAATATATTATTAATGTAATTTTCTTAATAATTTACACTTTTATTTCAGAAATTACGAATTCAAAACTACTCTTAAGCGTTACATCTATAAATATTACCCTATTGATAAAACATATGAAAAATATAAATTATTAATTTTATATAATATATGAAATATACATAAAATATATTTTTATATATAATTAATGTAATTTTCTCAATAATTTACTCTTTTATTTCAGAAATTAAGAATTCAAAATTACTCTTAAACGTTACATCTGTATATACTACCTTATTAATAAAACATATGAAAAATACATGAAAAAAATAAACTTTTAAGTGAACATTTAAATGAGGGGGGTCGGGGGGGGGCGAGAGGGGCTCTACCATACTCAAAATAACGTAGAAAAAATCACAATTTTACGTTATTTTGAGGGGGCTGAGGGGGGCTGGGGGCGAACGGGGTGAGGGGGGTCTGCGTGACACAAATAACGCTTACGACTATATAATATAGATATATATATATATATATATATATATATATATCCGTATATTATATAGGCGTTACTGCTATATCTGAACGCAATCCCTCCACCGTCTCCTCCACCGCTCTCCACCGCCCCCTCCACCGTCCCCTCCACTTACCTATTTGCTGCCCCTCCACCGCCCCTCCACTTTTTAACGTTAAATTCGTTCAAAAATCACGTTATTTTTTAATCTCAATCAGACCACTGTCTCTTCTACCGCCCTCCACCATCCCCTCCACCGCCCTCCACCGTCCCCTCCACCGTTCTCCACCGTCCCCTCTGCCACCCTCCACCGCCCCCTCCACCGCCCTCCACCGTCCCCTTCACCAACCGTCCCCTCCACCATCCCCTCCACCGTCCCCTCCACCTCTGGACTACTACCGGACTATTGTTTTTTATGAGAATCGAAAAACCATAAAAGAGAAAACTGTCACTAAGGCATGTTCTTGTTTGTGCACATAAGGATTGTGCACATATTTATTGTGCACAGATAGCATTGGTACAGATCTATATATATAGATATATACCAATGTTAAAGTGTGCACAATTAATATGTGCACAATCAGTATGTGCATAAACAAGAACACGTCGTCACTAAATCTTTGAATTCGAACATTTAAAATAACTCAAAAATATACTAATTATTATTAGAACCAACATAGACAATTATGTTTTCAACTATTACCACATTTCGCACATTTGGAACAGCTTTCCACACCACCACTGAGTTACTGTTATAGGCGCGTTGAATTTTTGATTTTATTGAGCTGAGCTTTTATATATAAGAAATAATAATAATAATTATATATATATGACTTTGGGACATGCCGAAATCATATAGAATTACACAATAATTTTTTATATAATGAGCCTAAACACAACCATGGAATTCATCGCCAGTAGCCCTAAAAACCATGGGAGTCATCCCTCCGTAATCCTCCTTGACTCCAACCTAGCTCTTCCTTCCTCCACCATGTAAGATGTGAATTAATTTTCATTACTTATTATTGTAATTTCTTTGAAATAAAAATTGTGCAAAGTTTAAAATATAATGAAAATTAATTCACATCTTTATTACATTTAATAAACAAATATTTCACATTAATATATTAAATAATTATGAAATATTTATTTATTAAATATATGGGAAAGGGTGTATGACGGAAAATTATTCTCCTTCATTTTCGTCTCTCCCCGTATGATAATTGTATTAATTTTTTTGTTCATTATCAGGAATGTTTTTAGGATATACACATACATCGTAATGGAATTTCATTTTTCGATACTATTATTGCTCCACATTCAAATGTTATATGAGCATTATATCTATGCTTTTGATTATTATTTTTACGGACGAAATACAATTTATAATTTGGGTAATTTTTTAAATTTGATATTTGATATAAATGTTTATAATTTTTTGCGTATGGATTACGGTTTAATATTTCAATTAATATTCGTATATGTTCATCATTTAAGTCTTGATTTTTTTTAACCTTCGTTCAAGTGCTGTTACATTATCATAAATATATAATTGTCCACAACAAGGTTCATCATTACCGATAGGTAATAAAGTGATTGGCGTAATGTGACAAATTTGTCCTTGAATTTTTAAATTATAAATTCCTTTTTTCTTTTCATGTTCGACGTTAGCATTAAAGGTTGCAAAACAAAATAAATTCTTATAATATCGTATTAAATGTCTGAATGTTTGATCATGTAATAACATTTCTTTCAATGTTTTATCATAATCACTTAAAGGTGAAATTATTATTGTACCATTATTACAACAATTAGACTTATATTTTTCTTCTTTCCAAAATACTGCTGAACATTTTATTCTACTATCAACAACCTTCAAAATCGGTCTGATATTAGACCTCTAAAATTGATTAACTTTCAAAAATTGGTCTCCTACCAGCGACCTCCAAAATCGGCCTGCTGTCAGACCTCCAAAATTGATTAACTTTCAAAAATTTGTCTGCTATCAGCGACCTTAAAAATCGGTCTGCTATGAGACCTCCAAAATTGATTAACTTTCAAAAATTGGTCTGCTATCAGCGACCTTCAAAATCGGTCTGCTATCAGACCTCCAAAATTGATTATCTTTCAAAAATTGGTCTGCTATCAGCGACCTTCAAAATCGGTCTGCTATCAACGACCTCCAAAATCGGTCGGCTATCATACCTCCAAAATTGATTAGCTTTCAACAACCTTTATAAAATTAACAAACTGATCTTTTGCTTAACCTTCAAAATCGATCTACTTTCAGAGTTCAACAACGGTTTCGATTTAAGTTTTCGTCTGCTTTCAGCGACCTTCATAATTAATATTTTTAGCGTCATATTTTGAGCGACCTTTGAAATGAATATGAAGTTCAAAAGCTTTGAATGACTTTCAAGCTTAAAATTTATGTTAATTAAATAACTATAAAAAGGTTTAAAAATATAACATACGAGGGTCATTTGACAAGTACCTAGCCTCACCGCCAGATGGTGCCACTATCGCACCAGAAATACACTACAGGGCAGTATCTTCCTGTAAACGGTTACAGACGAAATTTCAGCCGGATCGGAGTTGTAGTTTATTTTTGAGAGCGTGTGAAAGCAAATGTGTCCGTTGATTTTTGAAAAAATGGAGAAAGAACAAATCGGTCGGTGATTCGATTCTTGTTTTTGGAAGGGAAATCGCGCAGTGAAATTAAAGAACGCTTGGATGCAGTGTATGGGGATGCTTCTCCTTCGATGGCGACCGTTAAATTTTGGTATAACGAGTTTCAACGTGGTCGTACGTCGGTTTTTGATGATCCACGCCCATGTGCTCCGAAAACAGCCACTACGGAGGAGAACGTGACAAAAATACACGATATCGTTTTGTCAGACCGCCAATTAAAGGTGCATGAGATAGCTGCGATAGTAGGCATCTCAGAAGAACGCGTGTGGCATATGCTACATGAGATTTTAGGCATGAGGAAGCTGTCAGCAAGGTGGGTGCCGCGTTTGCTGACTGCAGACAACAAGCGCATCCGTGTGACCAGTTCAGAGCAGTGTTTGGAGCTGTTTAATCGCAATCCAAAAGAGTTTTTGCGTCGTTACGTGACCGTCGACGAAACATGGATTCACTACTACACTCCAGAGACGAAGGAGCAGTCAAAACAGTGGACCTTACCCGATGAACCTGCTCCGAAGAAGGCGAAGACGGTCCCGTCGGCCGGAAAGGTGATGGCCACTGTTTTCTGGGATTCTCAAGGTGTGATTTTTATTGACTATCTGGAGAAGGGCAAAACGGTCACAGGACAGTACTACGCCGAACTATTGAGCCAATTTGACGCCGTGTTAGAAGAAAAACGGCCCCATTTGTCTAAAAAGAAAGTGCTTTTCCACCACGATAATGCAACAGCTCACACTTCTGCACTCGCCACGGCTAAATTGGTCGAATTACGCTACGAACTGCTGCCCCATCCACCGTATTCTCCAGATTTGGCTCCGTGCGACTTTTTTTTGTTTCCGAACCTAAAAAATTCGCTCGCCGGGAAGAGATTCCACTCCAATAACGAAATAATCGACGCCACGGAGGCCTATTTTGCAAACCAAGAGAAAACAACAACAACGGGGTTAAAAAAATTTGAACACCGCTGGACCAAGTGTATTCAACTAAAAGGAGACTACATTGAAAAATAAATTTTATTTTTTGTAAAATTTTGGTGTTTTCATTTGTAGGCTAGGTACTTATCAAATGACCCTCGTATGTTTATTTAATAGAACAAAAGTAATACTTGAAAATTTTACATTTTTTTTTTAACAGAGAAATAGGCCATTTTTTACTAACTTTTTATTATGAAAAAACAATGAAATATTTAATGGAAAATGAATTCAAAGATAGTAAAAAAAGGGAAACCTCTATAAAAAAGCGCGACTATCTATCTACCTCTTAGGTGGCGTGGAAAAATAGACTTATTTGTGTTAAAAAAATATCAATGGTCCTCATTGTTTGAAGACAATATACAATTTTCCCATATACCTTACAGAAACTTATTTGTGCTTAATCTTTAATTTCAGGGTTGAAAACGTAACATAACCTCATTCCTAGAAACTGCGAAGCCTATGCTCGTATGTCTATTTTTTCCGATGATTAGTGCCGTTTATAATTATTTACAGCCCGAGCGAAGCGAGACTCCCTGATGTCAATGTGAAAACAGAATACTTTACGCGTGGTGTGAGAAAAAAAGATCTTTGTCGCATGTATACCGAGATGATAAATACGATTAAAGAAAAAAATGAATATGAGTGGGGGAACCGGGGGGGTGGCGGGGTGCCTGAGGGGCGGGGGGGGCTCAGAGGCTATTTTAATATAAAAAAAACTCATAGAAATACGCTGATTTTTACGTTATTTTGAGGGGGCTGAAGGGGCGATGCGGGGGGATGAGGGGGGCTGATGTTAAAAAACAACACTAACATCTATATAATATAGGTAGATATATATATATATATACATATATACATCTCGTTAACTAAGTTTATGGAGTCCTTTTTTAAAGATAGATAACTTTATGGAGCCCGAATCCTTTTATGGAGTCCGGGCTCCATAAACATTCAATACATCCTGATTTATGGAGCCCGACCTAGAGTTTCTATACCCAGAGAGGGATTATTTCTTTAGTCACTTGTATACGGGAACTCTGGGCGTAGGTACTAATATCAGGGATGGGCTCCATAAAGGGGTTAATTGAAACATATATATGTACTAAGGGGGCTTCGCCCCCTGCTCGCTCCGCTCGCCAACCCCCATTTTCAGAGAGAAATTTTATAATAATGAAGTATGAAACTATCAAATTTTGACAATATGAAATTTTGATGGGTAAAATATCGGACTTAAGACAAATCAAAGGTAAAGGATATACTATTTATGTTCTTTATAATTGCTTCAGAGCAATGACATCGTTATATTAATTGAATAAATAGTGTAGAGAATTGATCATGATAGGAGGTGATTTTCGGCAAATTCTTCCAGTTATGAAATGTGGTCACAAAATTAGTATAATTGAAGAAATAATTAAATTTTCTGCGTTATGCTCTCTTTCTAAAGTTGTAAAATTAAATCAAAATATTCGTTCGGAAAATAAAGAATTTGCTCCACTATTGTTCGAATTGGGTGGAGGAAAAATTAATCCATTTATTATTCCAAATAAATGAAAAACGAATAATATTTGTAATAGTACATTTCGCGACTAGTGCGAGGATTTGATTTTCCCCTCGTGTGACTGTTTGCACCCGAGCGAAGCGAGGGTGAAAAGTTCACACGAGGAGAAAATCAACTTCTCACACAAGTGTCGAACCGTATTTTTTGACACGACGTGCGAGAAGTGAGATTTTTGCACGCATCGTTTAACGCAGCGTGCGAGAAATCGAACTTCTCGCACGGAGTTTCAAAAAGAAATTTATAGTAACATTAATATTAAAACTTCAATCGATCGTGTAATCTTAACCGCTCATAATAAAGATACTAGAATTATTAAGAATAAAGTTTTAGAATTATTAAGAATAAAGTTTTAGAATTATTGAATAAAAAAGTACATACGTATTATAGTTTAGATTATGCAACTCATAAAGGAGTTGATCAAACAGACGAAAATATTCATTTAAATTATCCAATTTAAATGCTTAACAATATCAGAAAAGGTCTTCCACCTCATCAATTAAAATTGAAAGTAAATTCTACTGTTATGTTAATTAGAAATATAAGTATTGTACAAGGAATGTGTAATGGTACACGTCTAAGAATAACTGGATTATATGCTCATAATGTTAAGGCATAAATAATTACGGGCGAAAGAATGGGTGAAGTGGTTTTTATTCTACGAATAACATTAAATACTGCAGATTCATCTTCATTTCCTTTTATTATTTACCGTAAACAATTTCCAATTGTATTATCTTTTGCCATGACAATAAATAAATCACAAGGACAGGGTTTCGATTCTATTGGAATTTTTATTAGACGACCACTATTTTCACATGGTCAGTTATATGTTGCTTTATCCCGATGTAACAATTCTAACAATATATATATTGAAAATTGTTCAGAAAATTCTTTAATAATAGATAATATTGTATGGAAAGAAATTTTTGAAATTTAATCTATAATTTACACTATAAGATTTGATGAGTGAAAATTTATGTCGTATTTGTATACGATCTCCATTTCTCCTATGCTCAAGGAATTTATAAGAATAATCATTTTAATTAAAATATTACCCTTTGTAAAAATATAAGACATATTGTATCTTCTCATAAGTTTAATATCATAAATAATCTGAATATTATTGTATTATGACGGACAATTATTCTCCGTCATTTTCCTCTCTTCCCGTATGATAATTGTATTATTTCCCTTCCAGACTATGTTACAGGTGCAGACGACGCAGACGGAGGCCCGAGTTGCCGTGGGCTAGAGAGAGAGGAAGAGAGAGAGAGAGAGAGAGAGAGAGAGAGAGAGAGAGAGAGAGAGAGAGAGGAAGAGAGAGAGAGAGAGAGAGAGAGAGAGAGAGAGAGAGTAATCGAGCCGGTACTTACAGCTGCGTGGTATTGCTGTCACCGGCCACACTCTCGCACCAGCACCTGATGCGTAGGTCGCTCTCGGTCGCCTATCGGAGGCTGAAGACGGCCACGAAGTTGTGGCAGGGTGCGCGCCAACACACACACACACAGACTCGCACTCTCACACGGGGAACCCACGTCGCGGTACTCTCGCAGTACTCTCCTTCCGTAGCAAGGAACGCGGGCGCTATCCCAAAAGAGACTGATTCGACTCTCTTGAGTGTAAACGGGTCGCGCGCGCTTCTCGCGTGCTCTCTCTCTCTCTCTCTCTCCCTCTCTCTCTCTCTGTCTCTATCGACCGAGCGTCCTTCCACGTCGTCTGCACCTGTAACACAGTCTGGAAGGGAATTAATACAATTATCATACGGGGAGAGAGGAAAATGACGGAGAATAATCAACAATATTCAGATTATTTATGATATTAAACTTATGAGAAGATGCAATATGTCTTATATTTTTACAAAGGATAATATTTTAATTAAAATGATTATTCTTATAAATTCCTTGAGCATAGGAGAAATGGAGATCGTATACAAATAAGACATAAATTTTCACTCATCAAATCTTATAGTGTAAATTATAGATTAAATTTCAAAAATTTCTTTCCATACAATATCATCTATTATTAAAGAATTTCTGAACAATTTTCAATATATATATTGTTAGGATTGTTACATCGGGATAAAGCAACATATAACTGACCATGTGAAAATAGTGGTCGTCTAATACAAATTTCAATAGAATCGAAACTCTGTCCTTGAGATTTATTTATTGTCATGGCAAAAGCTAAAACAATTGGAAATTGTTTACGGTAAATAATAAAAGGAATTGAAGATGAATCTGCAGTATTTAATGTTATTCGTGGAATAAAAACCTCTTCACCAATTCTTTCGCCCGTAATTATTTATGCCTTAACATTATGAGCATATAATCCAGTTATTCTTAGACGTGTACCGTTACACATTCCTTGTACAATACTTATATTTCTAATTAACATAACAATAGCATTTACTTTCAATTTTAATTCATGAGGTGGAAGACCTTCTCTAATATTGTTAAGCATTTCAATTGGATAATTTAAATGAATATTTTCGTCTGTTTGATCAACTCCTTTATGAGTTGCATAATCTAAACTATAATACGTACGTACTTTTTTATTCAATAATTCTAAAACTTTATTCTTAATAATTCTAGTATCTTTATTATGAGCGGTTAAGATTACACGATCGATTGAAGTTTTAATATTAATGTTACTATAAATTTCTTTTTGAAACTCCGTGCGAGAAGTTCGATTTCTCGCACGTTGCGTTAAACGATGCGTGCAAAAATCTCACTTCTCGCACGTCGTGTCAAAAAATACGGTTCGACACTTGTGTGAGAAGTTGATTTTCTCCTCGTGTGACCTTTTCACCCTCGCTTCGCTCGGGTGCAAACAGTCACACGAGGGGAAAATCAAATCCTCGCACTAGTCGCGAAATGTAACTATTACAAATATTATTCGTTTTTCATTTATTTGGAATAATAAATGGATTAATTTTTCCTCCACCCAATTCGAACAATAGTGGAGCAAATTCTTTATTTTCCGAACGAATATTTTGATTTAATTTTACAACTTTAAAAAGAGAGCATAACGCAGAAAATTTACTTGTTTCTTCAATTATACTAATTTTGTGACCACATTTCATAACTGGAAGAATTTGCCGAAAATCGCCTCCTATCATGATCAATTTTCTACACTATTTATTCAATTAATATAACGATATGTCATTGCTCTGAAGCAATTATAAGGAACATAAATAGTATATTCTTTACCTATGATTTGTCTTAAGTCCGATATTTTACCCATCAAAATTTCATATTGTCAAAATTTGATAGTTTCATACTTCATTATTATAAAATTTCTCTCTGAAAATGGGGGTTGGCGAGCGGAGCGAGCAGGGGCGAAGCCCCCTTAGTACATATATATGTTTCAATTAACCCCTTTATGGAGCCCATCCCTGATATTAGTACCTACGCCCAGAGTTCCCCTATACAAGTGACTAAAGAAATAATCCCTCTCTGGGTATAGAAACTCTAGATCGGGCTCCATAAACCAGGATGTATTGAATGTTCATGGAGCCCGGACTTCATAAAAGGATACGGGCTCCATAAAGCTATCTATCTTTAAAAAAGGGCTCCATAAACATAGTTAACGAGATGTATATATATATATATATATCTACCTATATTATATAGATGTTAGTGTTGTTTTTGAACATCAGCCCCCCTCATCCCCCTGCATCACCCCTTCAGCCCCCTCAAAATAACGTCAAAATCAGCGTATTTCTATGAGTTTTTTTTATATTAAAATAACCTCTGAGCCCCCCCCCCCCGCCCCTCAGGCACCCCGCCGCCCGCCGGTTCCCCCAATCATATTCATTTTTTTCTTTAATCGTATTTATCATCTCGGTATACATGCGACAAAGATCTTTTTTTCTCACACCACGCGTAAAGTATTCTGTTTTCACATTGATATCAGGGAGTCTCGCTTCGCTCGGGCTGTAAACAATTATAAACGGCACTAATCATCGGAAAAAATAGACATACGAGCATAGGCTTCGCAGTTTCTAGGAATGAGGTTATGTTACGTTTTCAACCCTGAAATTAAAGATTAAGCACAAATAAGTTTCTGTAAGGTATATGGGAAAATTGTATATTGTCTTCAAACAATGAGGACCATTGATATTTTTTTAACACAAATTAGTCTATTTTTACACGCCACCCAAGAGGTAGATAGATAGTCGCGCTTTTTTATAGAGGTTTCCCTTTTTTTACTATCTTTGAATTCATTTTCCATTAAATATTTCATTGTTTTTTCATAATAAAAAGTTAGTAAAAAATGGCCTATTCCTCTGTTAAAAAATAAATGTAAAATTTTCAAGTATTACTTTTGTTCTATTAAATAAACATATGTTATATTTTTAAACATTTTTATAGTTATTTAATTAACATCAATTTTAAGCTTGAAAGTCATTCAAAGCTTTTGAACTTCATATTCATTTCAAACGTCGCTCAAAATATGACGCTAAAAATATTAATTATGAAGGTCGCTGAAAGCAGACCAAAACTTAAATCGAAACCGTTGTTGAACTCTGAAATTAGATCGATTTTGAAGGTTAAGCAAAAGATCAGTTTGTTAATTTTATAAAGGTTGTTGAAAGTTAATTAATTTTGGAGGTATGATAGCAGACCGATTTTCGAGGTCGTTGATAGCAGACCGATTTTGGAGGTCGCTGATAGCAGACCAATTTTTGAAAGATAATCAATTTTGGAGGTCTGATAGCCGACCGATTTTGAAGGTCGCTGATAGCAGACCAATTTTTGAAAGTTAATCAATTTTGGAGGTCTCATAGCAGACCGATTTTTAAGGTCGCTGATAGCAGACAAATTTTTGAAAGTTAATCAATTTTGGAGGTCTGATAGCAGGCCGATTTTGGAGGTCGCTGGTAGCAGACCAATTTTTGAAAGTTAATCAATTTTAGAGGTCTAATAGCAGACCGATTTTGAAGGTTGTTAATAGTAGAATAAAATGTTCAGCAGTATTTTGGAAAGAAGAAAAATATAAGTCTAATTGTTGTAATAATGGTATAATAATACTTTCACCTTTAAGTGATTATGATAAAACATTGAAAGAAATGTTATTACATGATCAAACATTCAGACATTTAATACGATATTATAATAATTTATTTTGTTATGCAACCTTTAATGCTAACGTCGAACATGAAAAGAAAAATGGAATTTATAATTTAAAAATTCAAGGACAAATTTGTCACATTACGCCAATCACTTTATTACCCATCGGTAAAGATGAACGTTGTTGTGGACAATTATATATTTATGATAATGTAACAGCACTTGAACGAAGGTTAAAAAAAATCAAGACTTAAATGATGAACATATACGAATATTAATTGAAATATTAAACCGTAATCCATACGCAAAAAATTATAAACATTTATATCAAATATCAAATTTAAAAAATTACCCAAATTATAAATTGTTTTTTTTGTCCGCAAAAATAATAATCAAAAGCATAGATATAATGCTCCTGTAACATCTGAATGTGGAGCAATAATAGTATCGAAAAATGAAATTCCAGAAAATTACGATGTATGTGTGTATCCTAAAAACATTCCTGATAATGAACAAAAAAATACATATATTAATAAATTATCGCATCATATTGATCCTATGGTGTTCCCGATATTATTTCCTTTAGGAGATTTAGGTTGGAATGTTGGTTACACTAAAAGAAAAAGCACTCCAGAAAAGGAACATCTTACTATCCTACAATATTATTCATATAGATTAGCTTATCGACCAAATGGTAAATTTTGTCCATTATTATATTGTGGAAGATTAACATAACAATTTTTTTTACATGCATACGTTATGATGGAAAGTAATAGAATGAATTTTTTTCGAAATAATAAAAAAAAAATGAAGAGTCGAATGTTATCAAGGTTTATTAGGTCATGTAATGAATAATGCTTCTAATATTTCTAATAACTTTGAAAATAAAGAAAGATTAGGAAATATTTTTAAACTACTAGCCACTTACATTGGTAGTCCGAGATATATGCAACAGCATTATCAAGATGCAATGGCTATTATGAGAAATACTGGGAGACTTGACTTATTTATAACAGTAACATGTAATCTTAGTGGCAAGAACTAAAAGAAGTTTTGCAAAAATTTCCTGTAAGGACTACACCAAATGATATTCCAAATATAGCAGTTAGATTATTTCATACAAAATTAATGTCATTATTAGATAACATAAAAGAAAATAAAATATTTGGAGATATTACATCATATATTTATACAATAAATATAATAATATTTATACGATAGATATATATCTGCAGAAATACCAGACAAAAATGAAGATGAAAACTTACAAAAATTAGTAATTAAACACATGCTCCATGGACCGAATACACATAGTTCTCTTTGTTATATAAAAGATAAAAGTATATGTAAAAAAAAATTTCCTAAATCATTTACAAATTATACAAAATTTAAAAAGAATGGTTATCCAGAATATAAGCGAAGAAATAATACCTCAGAAAATTTTCCGTATAAAGCAAAAAATAACAGTCAATTAATCTCAGTAGATAATTCTATGGTAGTACCTTATAATAGTTTTTTATTAAAAAAATATAAGTATCACATTAATGTAGAATATTGCACCAATATTCAAAGTGTAAAATATATATTTGATTACATACATAAAAGTAGAGATAGAGCATTATGTAAATTAAAAAAAAGTTAATGATACCAATGATGGTAATATATATGACGAAATTACTCAATTTGTTGATACAAATTTTTTAAGTCCAATGGAAGCAGCTTGGCGATTGGAAAAATTTCCTTTATGTGGTAGAAAACATACAGTAATAAGTCTATCAGTTCATACAGAAAATCAACAAAGAATTATTTTTGAAGAAAATAACGAGACTGAAGCTTTAGAAAATTATAAAACAACATTAACAGCATGGTTTGATTTAAATAAAAAAGATAATTATGCAAGGAATATAAATATAACAACTTTAAAAATAAATGTTGGATAAAACGAAAACGAAATCAAGAAAATTATATAATAGGTAGTTTAAATATTGTTTCTCCAAAGGATTTTGAACGATTTCATTTAAAATTAATTTAAAATCGTGTTAAAGGTGCAATTTTGTTTCAAGATTTACGAACGTATGAAAAAATTACATATAACACATACAGAGAAACTGCAATAAAAATGGGTTTAGTTGATGATGACTTACAAATAAAAAATATTTTTAAAGAAGCTTGTGACGTTATGTTAGGATATCAACTACGTCAATTTTTTGCTTGGTATTTACTATCTGAAAATATTAATGGTAATAATATTAGGAAGGAATTTAATAACTTTTTTATAGAAGATTTTAAAGATGATAAATTAAACAATGCCCTCATAAGACTGAAATTTTATTCTGTGAAGAAATGTTTAGTAACATGTATACTCAACTAAATTTAGAACAAAAGCATATTTTTGAGAAATTATTAAATAATGAACATAAGATTCATTTTATAAACGATCCTGGTGGTTTAAGTAAAACATTTTTATACAAAACATTAATTTTTTACTTTTTGTATAAAGAAAAAAAAATGTTATCAATGGCTTGGACTGGTATTGCGTCAATACTATTACCAAAAGGAATGACAAGTCATAAAACATTTAAATTACCTTTAGATTTAGAAAGTATAGAAAGTGCATTTTTAAAATTATATAGACTTTGATAAGAAAAAATTACGGGAAGTAGATGCAATAATTTGGGACGAAGCATCAATGATACCAAAAAAAGCTTTAGACATTGTAGATAAAACATTAAGAAATGTTTGTAATAATAATTTACCATTTGGGGGGAAATTAATTGTATTCGGAGGAGATTTTCGGCATATTCTTCCAGTTATTAAAAATGGTTGTAGAAACACAATTATACAAGAAACAATAAAATATTCAGATATTTGGCCACTTCTCAATATAGTGAAGTTAAAAAAAAATATTCGTTCTAACAATAAAGAATTCGCTTAATTTTTATTAGATATTGGAGAGGGAACAATTAATCCATTCAAAGTACCAAACAGTTGGAAAACTGACGATGTTTGTTTGAAAATATATAAAGATATAAATTATAATTTATCTATGAATAGTGTCATTTTAACGTCTCATAATGAAGATTTAACTATTCTGAATAATAAAATATTAAAATTGATCGATAGTGTTGAAATGATTTATTATAGTATAGATACTGCTACATATAAAGGTGTTGATCTATCAGAAAATAATATTTACATAAATTTTCCTATTGAATATTTGCATAATATTCGTGAAGGTTTACCTCCACATAAATTAAATCTGAAAATTAATGCGATAGTAATGTTAATAAGAAACTTAAGTATAAACGATGGTTTATGTAATGGAACGCGATTAAAAATAATTAGACTATTTAAATACAATGTAGAAGCTGAAATAATAACAGGTGAAAAATCAGGAAATAAAGTTTTTATACCGAGAATAACATTAACTACTGCAGAATCGTCTTCATTACCATTTATAGTTAATAGAAGACAACTTCCTATCCTCTTAGCTTTTTGTATGACAATAAATAAACACAAGGACAAAGTTTTGATGCTATAGGTATTTATATTAGAAAACCATTGTTTTGACATGGACAATTATATGTTGCACTATCTAGATGTAGGAATCCTAATAATATATTTATTCAAAATGATTCGGAAAATACAGAGGAAATTATCAATATTGTGTGGAAAGAAATTTTTGATGAACAATTATAATTATTCTTATATTTATTATGTAATAAAATTACAAATTATTTTTTATAATATTTATATCAATTCAAAGTATATTAAATTAAAAAACATGGCAGACCAAGGTGATGTAAAACCAATACCATTACGTTGGGATCCAAAAGAAAAACAATTTATAGATGATTACAATAATCATTTAAACCAAAATAAAACAGAATTTCCAGTATTATGGGATCCAGAAAAAAAATATGTAGACGTGTATACATTGGAAGAAGAAAATCGACTGTCCGAATTTAATACAAAAATAGAAGAAAATATAAAAGAAACAAATAAGTATAATGAATGTTTAGAGAAGTCATTGAAAGAATATAATTTAAATTATATAAAAAATCTAATTGAAAGTCTTAGTAGATAATTGGTCTGCTTTCAGCGACCTTCAAAATTGGTCTACTTTTATTGACTTTTAAATTAAAAAGAAAATGTACTAAAAAATGTCTTAATTAGTCTGCTATCAACAACATTATTAAAAAATGTTTTTAAAATCGGTCTGCTATCAGCGACCTTTAAAATTAGTCTCCTATCAACGATCTTCTAAACCAGTCTGTTATCAGCGACCTTTAAGATCGGTCTGCTATCAGCGACCTTCAAAATCGGTCTGCTATCAATGACCTTCAAAATCGGTCTGCTATCAGACCTCCAAAATTGATTAACTTTCAAAAATCGGTTTGCTATCAGCGTCCTACAAAATCGGTCTGCTATCAGCGACCTTCAAAATAGGTATGACATATATATGTCAGTATTCAGACCTCCAAAATAGATTAGCTTTCAACAACCTTTAAAATTAATATATTTTCAATGACTTACAAACTGATCTCTTGCTTAACCTTCAAAATCGATCTAATTTTAGAATTCAACAACAGTTTCGATTTAAGTTTCGGTCTGCTTTCAACGACCTTCATAATTAATATTTTTAGCGTCATACTTTGAGCGACCTTTGAAATCAATATGAAGTTCAAGAGCTTTGAATGACTTTCAAGTTTAAAATTTATGTTATTTAAATAACTATAAAAATGTTTCAAAATATAACTTATGTTTATTTAATAGAATAAAAGTAATACTTGAAAATTATACCATTTTTTAACAGAGGAATAGGCCTTTTTTTACTAATTTTTTATTACAAAAACAAAAAATGACATATTTAATGGAAAATGAATTCAAAGATAGTAAAAAAGGGGAAACCTCTATAAAAAAAGGCGCCTACCTATCTACCTCTTGCATGGCGTGGAAAAGATAGACTTTTTATATCTTTTATATATTATATAGAGTCTCTGTCACTGTTCAGCCCATATATTACCTTTACCTAGAGATATACAATTTCCTCGTATGTCGTAAAGAAAATTATTTGTGCTTATCCATAATTTCAGGATTAAGCGAAGCGAAGGCACAACTCGCGTTCGTTTGTGGTCCCCATTGCTACCGAAGGCAATATACAATTTTTCCACATAGCGTACAGAAAGTTATTTGTACTTAATCTTTGATTTCAGGGTCGAAAACGTCACATAACCTCACTCCTAGAAACTGTGATGCCTATGCCCGTACGTTAAATATTTTTTAGATAAAGACTTATGATCCTTACTTTTTTTTAATAATATCTATATAATAATCTCTACTATTTTTTTTTAATTTTAGAATAAAAACTGATAAATAAAAAATCCACTTACTAATGGGGGTTGGCGAGCGGAGCGAGCAGGGGGGTACCCCCCTAGTATATATATATATCCCTATATTATAAAGGCGTAAGCGTTAAAATGGGTACTGACCCGCTCGACCCCCTCCACCTACCCCCCACTTCCCCTTCACTTTTTATCGTTAAATTCTTTCATTTCCTACGTTATTTTTAAGGAATTTTGCCCCTACACACCCCTCCACCCCCTCCACGCCCTCCACCCCTTGCACGTACCCTCCATCCACCCCTCCACCTACCACTCCGCTTTTCCTTCCACGCCTTATTTATCCTTTATAGACTCTATGTCAAATTTTTTTTTAAGTCATACAATACTTTTCTAACAGCTTTCCGCACCACCATTGGGGTAATGTTATGGGCGCGTTGAATTTTTGATTTTATTTTTTTTGTGATTAGATTTTATGTATAAGAAATAATAATAATTATATAAGAGTTTGGGACATTCTAAAATTCTATAAAATTATTGATAATTATTTGTTATATACTAAACCTGAACACAACCGTGGAATTCATCGCCAATAGCCCTAAAAACCATGGAAGTCATCCCTCTATGAAAATATTTAGATTATCATGAAAAAAAAAGTATATTGTCAAATAAAAATACAAGATTAATTTATATATAACTTTTAGACTTTATTATTTTTTTATTTTAATAACTTTTAATAAGTTGAAGCATAAAAATATATTTAAAAGTGTAGATTAAATGTCAAAAATTTCTTTCCATACAATGTTATCAAGTATTGAAGAATTTTCTAAAAGATTTTCAATAAATATATATTAGTAGTAATAGGACAGGTATTGCGAGACGTGTGACTCATCGGACGGTATGTGTCAAGTGTCAAGTGGCACTTAACTCAAGAGGTCATTAACTCAAGTGTTATGTAAACAGTAGCTGCACAGTAGCTAATGACCCATGTAAGTATGTGTTAATGAGCCCATTGTTTTGAAAACAGCTACTGTTTTGCTACTGTATTTGTAAACAATGGGTCCATTAACACATACTTACAAGGGTCATTAGCTACTGTGCAGCTACTGTATACATAGCACTAATGACCTATGTAAGTATGTGTTAATGACCCCATTGTTTTGAAAACAGCTACTGTTTTGCTACTGTATTTGTAAACAATGGGTCCATTAACACATACTTACAAGGGTCATTAGCTACTGTGCAGTTACTGTATACATAGCACATGAGTTAATGACACCGCTGTGTCACACGGTCACTATACCTGCCCCACTACTACGAGAGAGAGAGAGAGAGAGAGAGAGAGAGAGAGAGAGAGAGAGAGAGAGAGAGATCCTTTGTGTGCTGCGGCGACCTTCTCCACAGGGGTCCCCAGCGTCTAAAGTATAGTGAATCGTTTGTATACGTGATAGAGTTAGTGGCCCTGAAAAGGGCCGTTTTCTTTTTTGTGTTAAGTTTTAATTATATCGTGAATAACCTTGTTTACTGGGAAAGGAATTGGTATTGGTGGAAAAAGATTTATACCGTGAGGAATCTTTATCAGTCGTCGACGAATAATCTTTCGTTTTTTTATCGATGAGAGGTTGTTTTTCCTCCTTGTCAGACTTCTGCTTGCTGAATGGTGGACCCATGATGTGTGCTCGGTGAAGGTTGCAGGCCTTCTGTTTTATCACATCCCTCTACTATTAGCTTATATCTAAGCGCAAGTGATTGGTGGTGGTGGGAGGGAGCAGGAGTGGTGGCGGAGTAGAGATATGAAGTAATGAAGAAGGCAATTAAATTAAAATTTGTATTTATTGATTATTAACAGTCTCGTATTCGTATACATCTTTTTCTAGGATCGGTAAATAAATACTACGTATTTCTATAAATAGTCTATCAATGTTCGTACTACCAAAGTCTGAATGAATCATACGGTTTTTTACATCAGTTTTTAATTCGTCTTTTGCTCGTCAAAAAGTTTAACAAATGTGTTCCCGTCAATTTCACGAATTTTCTCGTCGCCGCTGTTCACATGGGTTTTCAAGCTTTCAACTATTACATCATAAATGATATTAATGTACGTAGACATATTCTCTAATTCACGAAGCCGAAACTCGATACACTCGCGCATGCTTTTTAATATTACAAATGTACGACGCAACATCACTACACTTGGTAAACTCACGACTTTTTTCTTCTTTTTCGGTGGTTCTCCATCGTCGTTGTTGTCGCAGTCGTCAGCTGTATCGATTGGTCTGGTGATTGACTCTGTATCCATACGTAAGCCATCAGTGGTGTCCCAATCTTGCGCCTCGTGCAGATGCCGTTGACCACGTAATGACACAGGTTCCTTTGTTTTGCTTTTCTGAGTGATTGCCACAGCTCTCGAGCTATAAGCAGTGGTCAAATCAATCTCGTGTTGAGCTAGGCCGATTTTTCTAAAGTCCCGCTTGTGGCCGTATAGATGGTACATTATTGCTGGAAAATGTGTTGTGAATTCCTCCCATTCGACGCTATCCATTGTTATGTATCTATGTGGTGAAGTATCGCCGCCCAATTGAATCACTGTACGAAAATGGTCACCGTAATATTGCAGACCAATGTATGCAAATTTCGTGTGGGACTTATTGAGTGCGTAACTTGTGTTAAAAAGCAAGTTTTGCGGTATCTCGTCTTGGTTCATTTTGAAGCAGTCGTCACAAACTTTTTTTTTTTAAAGAAATACTAATGCACTGGTAAAGATGTCGTGTTCTCGGAGCTGCTGATGCTGCAGTGAGCTCTAACAGAATGAAGCAGTGGTGTTGTATGTGGACGAGTGCACTTTGTGTAAAGAAATACTGTGATGCTGACTGCTGCTGCTGGTGCGGTGTGTTCTACTAGACTGGCGCAACGTCACCGCTAGCGCTATTCGTTTGGCTGTGTACCCCCCACTATACCGATATGTGGGTGGTGGGGGGGCGGCGGCGGCGATGGCGCGCGAGCACGACCAACGAGAGCACTGTTACGTGTATGACGTAGCGTGTCGTGTGGCAGGGGGACTATGTGACGTAAAACGTTTCGAGAAAAATATAGATTTATGGTTATGATTGTATCCGATAACAGTGGAAATCGTTTCTAATTACTTGTCGTCACACTATGAATGCGTCAATCATGTACTCTCGTGAAAGATTTTTATGGCTTTCGTGAGAAGGAAATGCGTGCCGCGACATGTAACCGATAACAGCGGTAACCTAAACACTCCACACCACCGCTATGAACGCGTCCATTGTTCAGCGAGTTTTAACAGGCAGTTTCAAGAGGGGGTGCTCTCGATGACGCCTGTGGAGATTTTACGAGTCAAAGTGTATACATTGATAAATTTTTCACGTGAATGCGTTCTTTGTTCAACGGTTTTTAAGAGGAGTGCAGTTTAAGTTACGCGTAAATGTGTATATGATGATAAATTTTTCACGTATAAGCATTTTGAATACTCTCTCGCGGGCGGAAAATGAATTTAACTGTTTTTCAGGAGTGGGAAAAATGAAAAAGGTCTGTAAATGAAAAAAGTGATTTGGGTAAAATTTTTTTATTCAATCAAACTTACAAACTATGAATACATAAATGTGAAAAGAAACAAAAACTTACAATCTTCGAATACATATGGTTTAGCCGAGCGACGCTTAAAATTAATTACGGATGCATAATAGTGCACAGGAATCGCAGCTGATTCATGACAGAGCAAACAGCTCTTTTTCAGTATTAAGTTAAAATATACACATATACACACGCAATATATATTAGCTTACAAATCTAGGCCCAAAGTAATTTAAACAGCAATGCAAAATGTATCTTAAAGTTAGAGCTTAATAATTAGTCATAGGCCTACATGCCTGAGAGCACGAGCCGTGCCCTCGCGAAGTAGCACGCGGGAAATTGTACGCACGCCCTACTTTCTTAAACTTTTTGTCCTTTATAATGTTATAAAATTTACCAGCTATTTTAGCGTTGGAGCGAGTATCAGACGTAAAGATGCTGCAAAATTTTCGTAAAGTAAAACCACTACACATATAATGCAAAAACATAACACAATATTCGCCGCACACTTTAGAATCGAAACTTTGCAACTTCTTCTTGTTCCACTTGAACCACTTGCAATTTCTTCTGAGACGGGCGAGGTGATGTCGCGAAGATGGTGGTACTCCATAGCTATCGAAAAAGGTACCTCTTGCATGGTCGTCTATGTAAAAAGCCACCCAGTGAGAGCCGGACTTGTCTGATGTGTCGAGATTTGCAACGATTGCCGCTGGCTGGCTCAAGCGACTTGGGATGTGATCGGCCGCGTAAACGCCGATCGAATTAGCAGAGAGCTCTCTGATGGCTCGTGTTATTTCATACGTGTTCATTTTTTTCAGTCTGAAGATGTGAATCCGTTGACGACTGAGTAGTATATGTCATTACTATCAGAGTCGTCGCTATTTGTATCTCGCCGCGGGTACTCGTAAACAGACGTAAGGAACATGTCACTTGTCACTCTTTCTTTAGGGAGAGCTTTCCATTCTGGTGGAAGTATCGAACGCAGCCACTTTTTTAACTGATTAACTTTGTAAAGAGCACAAAACTGTTTTTTTTTCTGACGGAAAGATTTTAGCTGAATGTGTGGCGCAAAGTGCGCTGTCCGGGAACGCTGTGCAGAGTTTTTTAAACGATGGCGATTTAAATTTTTCCAAATTGATGACACGACGACCGAAAAGCGTCTTAATGTAACGGGCCTTCTCTTCGCCACGTACGTAAATTGTACGCGATACTCTGGCAATGTTGTATAGATGCCGATGTAGCTGGCGCAGAGTTACTTCGCCGTCAAACCAATGAAGTCCGTGAACTTCGACACTGAGAAATGTGTTTGTCTCTTTGATGTCGTCTGGCAAATCGTCAAAACTATGCGGTGCTTGCACTATCCAATGATCACAAATTTTTTTTTGTAGGCACGCGATAGCTACTTCCTTGGGTAGAAGCTTTTTTTCCGAATCGCGGAAGCCTTGAATATCTATTACGTAGTCCATTGCAGGAAGCGCATGTGCGTGTGTGTGTGTGTAAGAGAAAAAGCGAACTGATGTGTGAGAGCTGTGCAAGTCTGCGTCAGAGTGCACGTACCCCCACCCACTTTTTTACGCATACAGCAGTGCCACCAACACGCAGCGTCATGTAGCGACCTGTCGCTGGCGATAAGCGGGAGCCTTCTGCTGCTGCTGCTCTATCACTTAGGCGCTGAAATCCGTTAAAATTTGTCGAGTGGAGTCGATTTCAAGAACGTTATCGTACTCTGCGTAAACAATGCAGTTTATTGTAACTGTTGGCGCCGTCTCGAAGCCCACTTCAATACGTACACTGCCTGAGCGTACGAGATTCCAATGAGAGTGGCAGTGCGCTGATAAATCGGGCGTGAGATCGAATGCCGTAAGAAAATGGCCCATTGAATAGTTGTAACGGTTTATGCCTAGGCCCTCGTTGAGAAAATGTATTCCGGTGCCTGTGTAGAGTGTTTGGAATGTCTCGATAAAAGCTGGAGCGGTGCCTGTAAAATGAGGCTGTAATGGTTTGCTCGGTATTTGAACCCCATCGATATATATCGAGAGATAATTTATGTCAAAGTGTTGAAAGTTGAATGGATTGAGCGCACGATTTCCATTGAACGCTCTGTTATCGACGAAACCGATTATTATACGTTTCGGCAGTTGGCCCAGAATCGCATTATCGATGCTATCACCTAGTATACCAGTGTGAAGCGTAAATGTTTTCACTTCGACGCGTGTAATGGGATATTTGGCTGTGGCTTTGGCCAGTGTATTGGCGTGTGCGATCAAAATACCCGGATTTATTTTGACACGACGAACTATGAGAGTAGCTTCTTTTATTTTTATTCCGAAGCGCCCGTCGTTTGTGGAATCCATCAGGCAAAATGCATCCTTGCTACGCACCAGTCGCACTCTCATTTCGACACCATTGATGAGCATTTTATCCTGATTAAACAAGTCGCAGTGCAGATGACCAATCATATCGAATGCTTTTCCGTCTTTCGTAAAATATTGCCTGTGATTGAGGCCTTTGTTCGCTCCAAGTCCGTGATTTTCCGGTGCACCCTCCATACAGCCGTGTGTATCATCGTACCAGAGGCTCGCTGTGAGATGAGATTCTTTGGCCGCGGGGGAATAGCTCAGCAATGACTCTATGTAAGCTCTGTACGGGTACGCGTTGTTGGGCGGTGACGCAAGCTTTTGATTGAGAAAAATATCAATTTGATTGAACATTGAATGTAAAACGTTGTTTACGGGGCCAACTTTTAGATTTGTGTCGGGCTCCTCGGCGGGCAATATTTGTGCCTTGACGAAGAGCATAGTGTGCGCGAGGTCGATGTAATGCTCGCTGGCGCTGGGTACGACGAATTCGATGGGTGCATCACTCTCATCGGTGATCGAAGAGACGGGCTTATAGTTCAAAAACTGCTCCCTTCGATGGAGGTTTGAGTAGCGGGGAGGGTGAAAAGGTCGAGTTCGCTCGACATACACTCTGACGAGTGAGAGTGCAAGAAAGCCATTTTTAAGATTTACTTTGGTCCAAAAATATCGTTAATGGGGCGAAAAGTCGGGGTTTTGCGCTTTCTCTTGCTTACTTTACGAGTTCCACGCGACGCGGTGGGCAATTTTTTTCTTACGTTTGGATCGCGAGGTACGAGCGGTCGCGCGTGCCTTTGTCGACTGACGCGGCCGTTTGATGCGGCTTGTAGTTTTATAGCCCGAACCCTTCATGATTTCTGTAATTTTCTCGGCAGCTTTTCTCTTGAGATGCCTCCTCGATTCTCCGACTCTCGATTTTATGGCCTCCTTGAAATTGACACCATTGTTTGCGACATCGTCTATGATTTTCATACCTGCGCGCAAGGTCTCTTAAAAAGTTTTAGACTTACCTAAACGCTCTTGACGGGCGTTCGCTACGCCGCGAAACACATGCAATCCACTTAGTTGACGGACGAAGACGTCGTCTTCGATGACTCGCTGTACTTCACGCGAATGCGCGAATGAATTGTGTAGGCGCACTATCGCGCGATACCCACTCGATCTGAGTATCAGTCGTAATTGCTCCTCCAAGTTTTCACGCGACATACGTCGCAAACGACGCATCCAGTCAGGGTTCCTGCCGTGTCGTGCTCTTGCCGCGAGTCGTAACACGGCACACCGAAGCGTTCTCTTAGCGTAATTATCCATCTCTCACGAAACTTCTGAATGAACTGTGCACAACAGCGAGTCGCACAGGATTCTTATACACATACGTTATCTTGAAACGTACCCCGTGAAACCTATGTTAAAAAAATTAGTCATCTCGTCATCTCGCCAGAGTTTGCACCCACCAGCGCCACTTGTTCCGCATCTACGCTCCATTGTTTTACAAGCGCATTTTCTTCGAACCAATACTGAGATTCAATATTGTCCTAACGGCTGCTTGATAAAAAAAAATCGTTATGTCTCGCGAAGTGGCACGTGTATTTTTCCAAAGTCCTCGGAGGTCCGAGCTGAACAATGGCCCTTCTATATTCGTCGCTGAAAAAAGGATAAGGTTTCACAGCTCTCGAAACCAAAACATTCGTGACACATCTACGGAAAAGCATGCATGCGCGATAAAAATTTACGATGCATAGCTAGCAGACGTGAAAGAATGTTCTACAAAAAACATAGTTTATTACTTTCGAAGACACGTGTCAAACACCATTAACGCGAATGCCTCACTTTCAAAATGGAAAGAGTAGTGGAGAGGCTGTGCTGTAAATCCCTCCGAAAAATGACCTGACAAACAGCCTCTAAACGGTATATGAAAAAAATTCTCTCGGCTTAAGTAAACAGCACACGAGTGAAAATATTCCTCAGGGACGTACACAGGTCACTTTCTTCGTCTGCTTACATAACAATGGATAGCGTCGAATGGGAGGAATTCACAACACATTTTCCAGCAATAATGTACCATCTATACGGCCAGAAGCGGGACTTTAGAGAAATCGGTCTAGCTCAACACGAGATTGATTTGACCACTGCTTATAGCTCGAGAGCTGTGGCAATCACTCAGAAAAGCAAAACAAAGGAACCTGTGTCATTACGTGGTCAACGGCATCTGCACGAGGCGCAAGATTGGGACACCACTGATGGCTTACGTATGGATACAGAGTCAATCACCAGACCCATCGATACAGCTGACGACTGCGACAACAACGACGATGGAGAACCACCGAAAAAGAAGAAAAAAGTCGTGAGTTTACCGAGTGTAGTGATGTTGCGTCGTACATTTGTAATATTAAAAAGCATGCGCGAGTGTATCGAGTTTCGGCTTCGTGAATTAGAGAATATGTCTACGTACATTAATATCATTTATGACGTAATAGTTGAAAGCTTGAAAACCCATGTGAACAGCGGCGACGAGAAAATTCGTGAAATTGACGGGAACACATTTGTTAAACTTTTTGACGAGCAAAAAGACGAATTAAAAACTGATGTAAAAAACCGTATGATTCATTCAGACTTTGGTAGTACGAACATTGATAGACTATTTATAGAAATACGCAGTATTTATTTACCGATCCTAGAAAAAGATGTATACGAATACGAGACTGTTAATAATCAATAAATACAAATTTTAATTTAATTGCCTTCTTCATTACTTCATATCTCTACTCCGCCACCACTCCTGCTCCCTCCCACCACCACCAGTCACTTAGATATAAGCTAATAGTAGAGGGATGTGATAAAACAGAAGGCCTGCAACCTTCACCGAGCACACATCATGGGTCCACCATTCAGCAAGCAGAAGTCTGACAAGGAGGAAAAACAACCTCTCATCGATAAAAAAACGAAAGATTATTCGTCGACGACTGATAAAGATTCCTCACGGTATAAATCTTTTTCCACCAATACCAATTCCTTTCCCAGTAAACAAGGTTATTTACGATATAATTAAAACTTAAAACAAAAAAGAAAACGGTCCTTTTCAGGGCCACTAACTCTATCACGTATACAAACGATTCACTATACTTTAGACGCTGGGGACCCCTGTGGAGAAGGTCGCCGCAGCACACAAAGGATCTCTCTCTCTCTCTCTCTCTCTCTCTCTCGTAGTAGTGGGGCAGGTATAGCGACCGTGTGACACAGCGGTGTCATTAACTCATGTGCTATGTATACAGTAACTGCACAGTAGCTAATGACCCTTGTAAGTATGTGTTAATGGACCCATTGTTTACAAATACAGTAGCAAAACAGTAGCTGTTTTCAAAACAATGGGGTCATTAACACATACTTACATAGGTCATTAGTGCTATGTATACAGTAGCTGCACAGTAGCTAATGACCCTTGTAAGTATGTGTTAATGGACCCATTGTTTACAAATACAGTAGCAAAACAGTAGCTGTTTTCAAAACAATGGGCTCATTAACACATACTTACATGGGTCATTAGCTACTGTGCAGCTACTGTTTACATAACACTTGAGTTAATGACCTCTTGAGTTAAGTGCCACTTGACACTTGACACATACCGCCCGATGAGTCACACGTCTCGCAATACCTGTCCTATTACTACTTATATTGTTAGGATTTTTACATCGGGACAAGGCAACATATAATTGACCATGTGAAAATAATGGTCGTCTAATGAAAATGCCTAAAGAATTAAAACTTTGACCTTGTGATTTATTTATTGTTATAGCAAAAGCTAATACGATTGGAAATTGTTTTCTAAAAAGTATAAACGGGAATGAAGAAGAATCACCGGTATTTAATGTTATTCGCGGTATAAAAACTTCTTCACCGATTCGTTTACCCGTAATAATTTTAACTTTAATATTATGGTTAAATAAACTCGTGATTTTCAATCGTGTACCATTACATATTCCTTCTGTTATACTTATGTTCCTGATTAACATTACAATTGGATTTATTTTTAATTTCAATTCGTGTGGTGGTAAACCTTTTCTTACATTATTAAGCATTTCTACTGGATAATTTAAGTGAATATTTTCATCGGTTTGATCAACTACTTTGTGAGTTGCATAATCTAAGCTATAATATGTATGTGTATCACCATGTAATAAGTTTAAAACTTTATTATTTATAAGTTTTGTGTCGTCATTGTGTGGAGCTAATATTACACGATCTATGGAATTTACAAGATTAATGTCATCATAAATTTTGTTGCAAATATTTTCGGTCTTCCACTCATTTGGAATTATAAATGGATTAATTTTACCTTCATCTAGATCTAACACAAATGAAGTAAACTGTATATTATTTGAGCGAATATTTTGAGTTAATTTTAAAACGTTAAAAAGAGGCCATAAAGGAGAATATTTGATTGTGTCTTCTACTATACTATCTCTGTAACCATGTTTTAAGACTGGTAAAATTTGTCTGAAATCGCCTCCTAATACTATCAGTTTATCACCAAATGGAACATCATTATTGCATATATCTCTTAGTGTTTGATCAACAATTTCCAAAGCTTTTTTTGGGATCATTGATGCTTCATCCCAAACGATAATATCAACTTCTCGTATTTTTTTTTATCTGATTCTAATTTTAAAAATGAACTTTCAATACTATTTAAATCTAAAGGAAGTCTAAAAGTACGATGACTTATCATTCCTAGGTAATAAAATAGATGCAATACCTGTCCAAGCCATAGATAAAACTTTTTTGTTCAAAGATAAAAAGTAATGTATCAAAGTCTTGTATATGAAAGTCTTTCCTGAACCTCCGGGACCATCAATAAAATAAATTTTATTTTTGTCGTTTATGATTTCAGTAAAAATTTATTTTTGGTCAATTGTTAATTGATTAAACAAAAGTTCAAAAATATTTTTACATATGCTACATTTTCAGGACTTTCTTCAATAATGTTTATTCTTAGTTCCGGTAAACTACAATCTTTACAACTTTTATCTTCAGTTTGTAATATACTTTGAATGTGTGACAAAGCATTATTTTCTTTATTTTCATTGAAATCTTCAGTAAAAAATTTTTGGAATTTATTCCAAATTAAATTACCTTGAATATTTTCAGCTAAAATAAACCATGCAAAGAATTTGCGAAATTGGTAAGGAAACATGATATTACTTGTTTCATCAAAAATAACATAAATTTGAGAATCGCCTTCGATTAAACCCATAGCAAGTGCTGTTTCTTTATATGTTTCATATAATATGTTATAAAATGTTCATAAATCTTTAAAAGAAGTGGCACCTTTTATACGGTTCAATAGTAATTTGAGAAAAAATCTTTCATTATGTTTAGGTGAAACAATATTCAATCGCCCAATCGCATCAAATTGTTGATTGCGTTCCCTTCATTTCCATAATTTAAATTTCGTATATGCATTGTAACGGGATGGCTTCTGGGGTAAAATCCCAAAAAGCCACAGGCCAGCGATGCCCTAGAACACGGTGCCGCGGGTGTCAGACTAAAATGACTTGCCCGAGGATCTGCTCCTGGAATCCCGAAAACAACGCGAAGATCGCACGCGAACTTCGCTTTCCAACTAATTGGATCGGTGAGTTAAAAGCGCGCGCTCAAAGAGTAAAGCGCGCGGCCGCTACGCTCAGATATGAAAACGACCAGCGGAGTCGTTTTCCCGCGGAGGCGGCGGTATCCGGGAGAAGGTTAGTTTAAGGTCGATAAATGAAGAATAGCCTCAATTATTTCACAGCACAATAACACGGTCTATTCTAATTAATCATTTACATTAAAAACGCGTCGCGTTGCGCGCCGACAAGAAGACGGGATCCGCCGCTCGGCGCGGGCGGATCAAGGTATCTATTTTCGCTGGGCCGGTGAACGCACCACCGGCCACTCGCCGCTGCGAGTCGAAAATACACAAATAAATCGCTGCGCGGGAAGTACAAAGAGGCTTACCGAGAGAGGAGTGCACTCCTCTCGTCGCTCGCTCACGAATCCGCTCCTGTGTCAGGCCTTATCCTCCGGTCGGCTTCGGAGTGTTCAGGCCGAGTCCTAACATCCAGCCTTCACCTACAGACGCTTCGGACCCCAGGAGTGGCTCGGATTGTTCACGTGCGCTGCTCTCCGTGGACGGTACGTGGACGGGCGCTGTTCTGCACCGGTAAGGACGCACGATACCGTTTTCTTCGCGGACGATCAAATTAACTCGCGTACGCGCGGTTTGACAGCCCGAGAGAATCTGATTCAAAAATGAATCGAGCGCGACTTTGTAACCGCCCAAGTCGCGCAGTCCCCGCGCGTAACTCGCGAATACCTAGTTCGAGCGATGTCAATAAACGCTCGAGATGCCCAAATTCGCGGGAACGAGAGCCAATCGAGTTCGATAGAATACGGAGAACCGAGATTCTTATTTTCTCCGTATTTTATCCTGGAACTCCGTTATAGCATAATATCGATGAATTTCAACATATTTTATATTTTTCGCAAACTGATCAATTTTATTTAATTTAAACCACGCTGTTAAAGTAGTTTCCCTATTACGCAAAGTTTAAAATCTTTGTTTTCTTCAAAAACAATTTTTTGTTGAGTCTCTGTATGTACAGCCAAATGAATGACAGTATGGCTTCTATTACACAAAGGAAATGATTCTAAACTCCAAGCAGCTTCCATTGGGCTTAAGTACCTACCGTCAATATATTGTGAAATTTCATCGAAAACTATAGAATTCTCTTCATGTAATTTATTTATTTTCTGAATTTTACATAATGCTCTGTCACCTCTGTTAAAATAAAGGGATAGTCGTGGTTGGTGGTAAAATGATTATTTATTATAAGAGAAAGAAAGTACAACAAAGCGCCATGCACATGGGCACTGCGTACCGCTTCGGACGAGAGCTGAGAGCCAAGAGAGAAGCGCGAGTCGGCCGCTGCCGCTTGACATACCTTCTGGCTCACAGACACACTAGGGAGGGGAGACTTACATGTGTGCATACGTGTGTCGCGCTCTGTAAGTTTCCTTCGCACGGAACCTGAATGATACACAATATATATGTATCACATTTTCAACACGCCTCCTTACATATATATTGTGCGCTTAAATTTCACAATTAACAATCTTTGGTTTTCGTTTTTCTTTAGGATAATAATTACTTTGTCTAATATTCTAATTTTAAGTTTGCTCTAAACTTTTCAAATTTTATCCGTCCTAATGACTTAGTGAAGATATCTGCAGGATTCTCATCTGAATTAATTTTTATAACATCAATAGTACCTTCTCAATAATTTTCATTTACAAAGTGGTAATGTTTTTGAATGTACTTAGAATTTTTGTTAAATTTCCACATTTACTTATACTAATCGCACCTGCATTATCCTCATAAATACATATCTGATTGTTAATTTCTGTGGTGTGCTGTGGGAAAGGGTTTTAGGAGGCGCTTCAATAATGAAAGAACACAGATGTAGGTTGCTTAAATGTATATTCAACTAACAGTGTCTATGAGTGAGCTCTGGCCACGAGGCCTGCCGTCGGCACAGTGGTCGTCTCGCAGGCCTGGCCCGCACCGCTCCTCTCGCTGTCCACATGTACGTGCTTGATAGCACTGTGTTGTGCGCGCCCGTGTATGAGTGTGTATGAGCCGCTGCTCAGTACACTACAACTCCCGTCTGCTTAGTCCTGGGCTTGGGAGAGACGGTTTTTGATTCTCGCTGAGCATCTCACTGTTGTCCCCTCTTCGCTAACAATTCGATTTTTTTTGTCAATGAGAGGATTTTTAAATTTTTCTATTTCCCCCCTTTCTAGACTGTCGCTAGTCGCAAAATCAACTAACTGATTTGCATGGCGTTTACTCGTGAAACCGTCTTCAAATTTAACATAACAAGTTACTGGAGAAACTACTTTTATAATTTTGGCTTTATTACGGGCATTGGTATCGCGTCTATAGTCTCTGGCGTAAACTAAGTTTCCTACTACTAGATTTATTTTGCGACGTCCGTGCATGTTTTCTTTTTCTTTGTATTGTTGTGCTTCTACTCTGTCCTGCACGTCGGGCTTTAATGCATCGTAACGAGTGCGCAACTGTCGATTGAACATCAATTGTGCCGGTGATCTTCCCGTTGTCCTATGTTCTGTGTTTCGGTAATCGCCCAAAAATCGATTTATTGCGAAATTGAGTGAATTACCATCTTTTATCATTTTCTCAATCTTATCTTTAAACGTTTTGACAAAATTCTCTGCAGCACCATTAGTCGCCGGGTGATAAGGTGGAGAGAATGTATGTTTGATTTTACAGTTTTTCGTATATTTTTCAAAATCTGAGCTTGTCCACTGTGGCCCATTATCAGTTACCAAATGATTAGCAATACCGAACCTACTGAAAATTTCATCTAGAGCTTGAATTGTATTTTTAGCTGTGGTGTCCTTTTTCATGATAATCACTTCTGGCCATTTTGTGTGAGCATCAATTACGGCCAAGAACATGTGATCATAAAATGGACCTAAGAAATCAGCATGAATTCGTGACCAAGGTTTGCTTGGCCATGGCCACGGTGTAAGTTCAGATTTTGAAGGGTCTGGCCTCATTTCCATACAAATGTTACAATTTTTCACCATAGCTTCAATATCGCTGTTTAAATTTGGCCACCAAAAATAGTTCCGTGCTGTTTGCTTCATTTTAATCGTACCTAGATGAGATGAATGCAAGTCGTTCAACATTTTTCCGTGTAATTTTTCTGGAATTACTAGCCTGTTACCCCACAGTAAACAGTTTTTCTCTAAAAACAGTTCGTTTCTCTTTTTGTAAAAATTTTGTTCTATATCGTTCAATTGGTTATATTCAGGCCATTTTGTCTGAACATATTTTACAATATTTAACATTAATTTATTTTTTGATGCTACTCTCGAGACCTCCGCGAAATCTATTGTTTGCAAACCTTCTTTCAAGTAATTTACACAGCTGTATTCGGATTCGAAAATTTTAGTTTTATCCTTCACTGGTAGTCTCGAGAGGGCATCACAATTTCCGTTTGCCTTCGACTTTACGATCTCAATTGTATATTGGTAGTTTGACAGAAAGCATGCCCAACGTTGTAATCTACTGTGTATCATTGTATTAACTTTTTGATTGCCAAAGATGAATTTCAGAGGCTCATGATCCGTTTTTAAAATTATGTGATTACCGTAAATAAATTGATAGAATTTTTCAAAACCAAATATTATGGCACCGGCCTCATTGTCAATGATCGCTCTGTGAAGTTCGCCTTTGGGTATTATTTTAAAAGCAAATGCTATCGGGCGTTCTGTGCCGTCTTCGTAACGGTGGGACAGAACAGCCGATAATCCGTGATAACATGCATCACACGCTAATACAAGTGGTATGTCTGGATCATAAAGAGCTAATATTTTATCTGACATTATTTCGTTTTTTACATAATCAAAGCCTTGTAGACATTCCGTAGTCCACATAAATTTTTTCGCATTTGCCATATTGTACAACGGTTTGACATGTCTAGCTTTATCTGGTAAAAATCTTTCATAAAAATTTATCAAACCCAAAAACGCTTTCAGCTGTTTTTGAGTATTAGGGATAGGCACTTCTGCTATTGCTCTTATTTTCGAGGGGTTTGCCTTCAGCCCGGATCCGTTGATAACAAAGCCTAATATTTCAATTTTACTTTTAAAAAATCACATTTACCAAGATTCACTTTTAACCCCACTTTCTGTAACCTTGAAAAAATTTCAGTGAGAATTTCGATATGTTCTCTACCGTTGCGCCCGGTGCAATATATGTTGTCGATATAAATTTCTGCGTGAGGTACTCCTCTTAGGATATCTTCCAAGATATCTTGGCACTCGGCTGGACTGAAAGCAATACCCTCGCCTAATTTGGTATAGCGAAAAAGGCCTTCTTGTGTGATAATAGTAAGAGCATCTTTTGATGACTCGTCTAATTCAAATTGCATGAAGGCATGTTTGAGATCGATTTGCGACCATTTGTTACCTACTCTTAGCGTGCGGAAAATTTTGTCTTTCAGTAGAATTGGATGACGTTTAATTATTAATTGAGGGTTAACCGTAATTTTGAAATTACTACAGATTCTTACTTCTCCATTAGATTTGAGTACGGGGCATATGGGGGTAGCCCATTTGCTTATAGAAACCGGTTCCAAATTTCCATTTTTTACTAATCGATCTAACTCTGCTTTAACTTTAGGTATTAATGCAAAGGGAACGTGATATGATTTCATTTGAATTGGCTTGACATTATCTTTAAAAACCAAACTTACTTTACGACCGTTGCAGCACCCTTGCGACTTTGAAAAACGTGCAGGGAATTTACTTATCATTATTTCTCTAATGTCTGTGCTTTTTGAGCTGAAAATATTGTTAGTAGTCGGGACAAGGTTAATAGGCCATACCCCGAAAATTTTCAACCATTTTCTCCCGAGGAGTGTTGGACCCTTTCCTTTCATGATATAAATATCAGCAAGTTTTTGCTGTTTCAACCAGTCTACTTTTACTGTAATTTTACCAAGCGAATTCAATTGAATATCATTGTATGTAGTTAGGTTTAAATCGCTATTTTTTAATTGGATCTCTGGGAACATTTTCGCTTTCTCATACTGACATCGCAGTAACGTATGACCCGGAATCAACTTCCGTTACCGTCAGATTTCCGTTCAATAAAACTTCTGTAAACAGCGGTTCGGCTATCACTTTTTCACCGCTTAATTTTAATGAATTAATATTACCAAAAAATTCGTCAGTACAAGACTCTGAAGTATCGCTCGAATCGCTAGCACGTTCCGACATATTTGTTTTCAAATTGTGACATTCCTCTTTTTTGACATTACCTTTATTCTTTGTGTTAAATTTTTCTACCGCGTCTAAGCCATGCTTCACGCGACAAACTCTTTCCAAGTGCCCCCGTTTTTCGCAATGGTTGCAATTATACTTTCTCATCCTACAATTATCCGCGTAATGACCTCGAAAACCGCAACAATTACATAAAATCAATTTATACTTCGCGTTCGTTTTCGGTTTTGGCGATTCGGATCTTGCAACTTTACCCCTCGAATGTTCACGGCGATCCTTCCCCGCTGCTTGTAGACTGTTGACCTCCTCGGTTAGGAGGCGCTTCAATAATGAAAGAACACAGATGTAGGTTGCTTAAATGTATATTCAACTAACAGTGTCTACAAGTGAGCTCTGGCCACGAGGCCTGCCGTCGACACAGTGGTTGTCTCGCAGGCCTGGCCCGCACCGCTCCTCTCGCTGTCCACATGTACGTGCTTGATAGCACTGTGTTGTGCCCGCCCGTGTATGAGTGTGTATGAGCCGCTGCTCAGTACACTACAATTTCTATTTCAAATTCTTTTAGCAATTGTTTAATTAATTTTAATTCACTCATGCAAATGGATAACGCAACATACTCAGCTTCGGTAGATGACTTTGTTACGATATTTTGTTTTTTTGATTTCCAATATATACTATTTCCATTCATTTTAATTACATAAACAGTCGTAGATTTTCTATCAACTACATCTCCTGCCCAATCAGCATCAACATAACATTCTAAAATATCAGCATTTAGATTTTTCTCGTATGTTAATTTTAATTCTTTTGTATAATACAAATATTTTAATATTCTTAGTGCATATTTATAATGACTCTGATCATAACAATTTTGAAATCTACTTATGTAATTTACAGAATAACAAATATCTGGTCTAGTACTAGAGCTTATGTACAAGAGTGCTCCAATTAAATTTCTATATTTTATATCATTTGATGCTGATAACGCAGGTTCACATTTTAAATTTTGTTCCATCGGAGTAGCATACAATTTCGCATTTTCGATATCATATTTTCTCGCTAAAGACTCAATATAATCCTTTTGATCTAAAGTAATAATATTATTATCATAGCCATAATTGATATTTATCTCTAAATAAGTTTTTATTTGGCCCATATCTTTCATTCTAAATTTCACAGATAATTTCTTTTTAATAAAGTCTATCAATTTTTGATTTTTACCACAAATTAATAAATCATCAACAAAAATTATTAAATAAATCTTCTCATTTTTAATTTTTATGAAATATAAACAATAATCGATTTTACTTTTCTCAAAACCTAATTCAATCAAATATTTATCTAAGCACTCATACCATGCACGTGGACTTTCACGGAGACCGTACAAAGCTTTATCTAATTTGCATACTCTTCCTGAATTATCATCATAACCTTGAGGTTGTTTAACATAAACTTCGGATTTTACTTTTCCATTAAGAAATGCTGACTCGACATCCATTTGATCAATTTTAAAATCATTTTGCACACAGTAATTTAATAAGATTTTTAATGTTTGAGTTCTCGCAACAGGTGAATAAATATCATCAATTATTTCCTTTTGCTGAAACCCTCTTACTACAATTCTAGCTTTAAACTTATTATTTGCCTTTTTTGTATAAACCCACTTTAAGTCTAACGCCTTTTTATCTTTCGGTTTGTCAACTAACTTCCATGTTTCATTTTTATTTAAACAATCAATCTCATTATTCATAGCTTCTTGCCAATTTTCACTCTCATTACTATTTATCGCTTCGTTATAATTTTCGGGATTATGAACGTTTACATAATTCACATAATAACAGTTTGTTACCGGATTTCCGTATCGATTTATAGGGCTTTTCTTTCTTGATGACCTTCTCGGTACTATTAAGTTATCTTTACTAGAACTAGGTACGTTATTTTCATATTCATTATTTTCAATGTTTTCATTTTTATTTTGATTTTCTAAATCATTTTCGCTTCCCCTGCTCTCCCCGTGGGTCAAAGTAGGGGGAAGTATAATTTCATCATTGTTTTCATTTATTTCATCATTATCACCAAATCCAACTAACTTTACATTTTCTTCAATTATGTCTACATGTTTAGCTACAATTACTCTATTATTTATTAGGACTCTATAACCTACACTGTTATATCCAACTAATACTCCTAAGTCTGCTTTTCTATCCCATTTACTTCTCCTTTTGATTTGCGGAACTCGAACAAAAACTCTACTGCCATATAGTTTAAGATTTTTAATATTAGGTTTTTCTCCCATCATAATTTCATACGGAGTCTTTTTCTCTAAATTATTTGCTAAGGTTCTATTTTTTAAATATGCTGCTGTTTGAACTACTTCCGGCCAAAACCTATTATGAATTTTTGCGTCTGCTAATAAAAATCTCGCCGTTTCCATTATCGACCTATTGTACCGTTCGGCAGTTCCGTTCAATTCGTGAACATACGGGGCGCAGGGTTCAATATAAAATCCTTTTTCTTTAGCAAAATTGTAAATATCTTTATTTAGGAATTCTCTACCGTTATCACACCTTAATCTTTTAACCTTTTTTCCTGTTGAATTTTCAATTAAATTTACATAACTCACGATGCAATCATAAACTTCATGTTTCTCTTTCATCGTATAAACTTTTGGAGCTTTACTATAATCATCTACTAAAACTAAAAAATATTTTTCTCCCCTAAATCCTATTGTACTATGCGGTCCATTTACATCCGCGTGAATAATTTCTCCTATATCTTTGGCTCTATGCCTATCATTTTCAAATCTAGTATGTCATTTTATTTTGTACGCAAGTACCACATTTTAAATATTCATTTTCTAAATTATTTGGCAAACCTTCAACTAAATTATTTTTACTCAAAATATTCAAATATCCAAAATTAACATGCCCTAGCATTCTATGGAATTTTTCTTTCAAAGTCATGCCGTTATTTACATTTTCTGTTACGTAGGTCTGTTTATTCTCTAACACAGTGTTTATCTTATACACATTATTTACTTTATTTGCTACTGCTATTAATTCGTTTTCACGGTTATAAATTTTTGAAGTATTTCCTATGGAAACAATTTTAAAATTTTCTGCTACTTTCCCGAAACTCATTAAATTCCTATCCATTTCTTTTATAAAAAATACATCCTTTATTTCAATTTCTGTTTCATTATAATTTGTTATAAATTTAGCTTTAATACCTATACTAGTTGCTTTTAAGGTACGACCATCTCCCACTTTTACGTTAATCGGGTTTTCTAATTTATTTACTCTAGCAAAGTATTTATCATCGTTAATAATATGATCGGAGCATCCGCTATCTAAAACCCATTCCAACTTACTTTCGTAATTGTTTACCTCTACATTATTATTTACGATACCCTCTGCTTCGGTTATGAAAATCGTCGGGTCTCGACTCGTATTCTGTCGATCTTGCCGCTGTTGACTACCTCGTCCTAGCTGACCTCTTCCTCGGCTGTGGTAGCTGCCGTTGCCTCTGCTGTGATAGCCGCCGTCTCGTTGTTGCTGTTGAGAACGCGTGCCTCCTCGCGCTTGCTGCTGTCCTCCTCCTCGCGAGGCTCTCCAGGAATTCCTCCCGTTGCTCTTACATTCGTATTGGAAATGACCTGGCTTTCCGCATCGGTAACATGTACTGATTCTTTCCTTTTTCTACTTTAAACACATTTAAATCTCCATGTTTACTTCTTGAATTCTGATTTTCTTCTTTTTCATGGTTCTCGTACATTTTAATTTTTTCGATTACATAATCTACGGTTCTTTCTTGTTCTGGTAGCACATCAACTAAATCGCCAATATGGCATAATGAGCTTGGTAGTGTTCTTAATATATAATTTAACTTTTCCTTTTTATCTATTGTAGTGCCGGCATTTTTTAATTCTGTGATTAACTTTTCGAATTCATTATAGAATTCACTCACTTTTGTGTAGTCTCTTAATCTTAATCTATCTAGTCTATTTCGAACACAAATTTGTAATGCGGTTGACTCACGCAAATACAACTTGTCCAATTTCTTAATTATTTCAAAACTGGTATTTTCATCATTCACTAACTCCATTTGTTTGTTCGACAAAGCCCTATATATGTAATTCATCGCTTTCAAGTCTTTCTCGTTCCACGTGGCTTCATTATCATTTTCTGCTCTCACTCTCTGTATTACTTCTTCACATTTCTTCATTTTCAGCAATACTGTAATTCTTTTCTTCCATGTGCTGTAGTCTTTCCCGTCGAAAATCGGTAGCGTCACTTTGAAATCGTCCGCCATGTCGATTTGTATCTCTTCTTGTTTAAATATTTCTATCACTTTTCTTGTCTTATTCAAGTTAATTATTTTCTTCACTATACTTACAAATCGTTTTAAATTTTTCTTTTCTTCAATTGGTACTTCGTTTTAATCCAGTATTTCTTCTTTTAAAAATTCTTCCTTAAGTTTCTCTTCAGAATCGCTGCCACGTGTTCCCATAACCTCGAAGACTAATCTGCCCACATCGCTTTAATTTCATATAATATTTCGATAACTTTTCACTGTGTTATATTCTTGATATATTTGTCCATATTTCCTCACCAATATTTTTTTTTATTCCTCACTTAGTTTCACTTAATTTTTCACTGAAAACTTCCTTGCGTGACGTGGTCCTTCTCTACCTTCCCCGAAGGTCTTGGTAGATAAAAGAATAATATATCAATCAACCAACCACCAAAACCACGGGCTGCTACCATGTTAAAATAAAGGGATAGTCGTGGTTGGTGGTAAAATGATTATTTATTATAAGAGAAAGAAAGTACAACAAAGCACCATGCACTTGGGCACTGCGTACCGCTTCGGACGAGAGCTGAGAGCCAAGAGAGAAGCACGAGTCGGCCGCTGCCGCTTGACATACCTTCTGGTTCACAGACACACTAGGGAGGAGAGACTTACATGTGTGCATACGTGTGTCGCACGCTGTAAGTTCCCTTCGCACGGAACCTGAACGATACACAATATATATGTATCACATTTTCAACAACCTCCTTTATGTATATAATCAAACATGTTTTGATACTATGGATTGATGCACAATACTCAACGTTAATACGACATTGATATTTCATAAGCAAAAATTTATTATAAGGAACTACCATTGTATTATCAACAGAAATAATTGAACCACCTTTTGTTCTATATATATGATTGTCTGTAGAATTATCTTGACGTTGATATTCTGGATAACCATTTTCTTTTAAAATGGTAGAATCACGAAATTGTTTAGAAAATTTTGTTTTGCATAAAAATTGATCTTTAATACATGGTGATTTACTTGCATGAGGTCCATGCAGCATATGTTTAATTACCAATTTTTTTAAATCTTTATTATCATTATTTGGAATTTCTGCAGAAATGTATTTATCAATCATGCTAGAAATCATAATTTTATTATTAGGTAGTAATGTCACTATAAGATGAGCATGTGGTAAACCTCTTTTTTGAAACTCGATAGTATAAACGTAAGCAATCACATGTCCAAAAATGTTGTTTTTTACAATATCATCTAAAATACATTTAAATGTTGCATAAAATAGTCGAACTGTAATATTTGGAATGTCATTAGGTAACGTTCCTTTTGGAAATTTTTCTAAGACTAATTTTAGTTCTTTCCATTTTGGATTGCATGTAATAGTAATTAATAGATCTGGTCTTATTGTCGCTCTCACTATTGCCATGGCATCCTGGTAATGTTGTTGCATATACCTAGGACTACCAATATAAGTTGCTGGTAAAATGAAAAGATTTCCTAATCTTTCTTTTTTTTCAAAATTTTGTGTAATGTTTGAAGCTGAATTGAAGACATGATCATATAATCCTTGATAACATTCAATACGAAGTTTTGGTTGATTATGTCTAAAAAAGCTCATCCTATCACTTTCTACCATGATAAGAGCTTGTAAAAAATATTGCTGAGTTAATCTTCCAGCAAATAACAAAGGAGAAAAATTTTTAGAATATAGTCTATACGCTAATCTATAAGAATAATACTGTAAAGTAGTAAGAATTTCTGATTTCTCAGTAGACTTTGAAGTATCTAGCAAATTTTCTGTATAATAAATTTTTCTGTTAGATTTTGAAATATCAATAGAACTTTCTGTATTATCAATTTTATTCAAATTGACCTTTGGTTCCATCCACCAGATGGAAATAATATTGGAAAAACCATAGGATCAACATGGTGGGATAATTTATTCATGTATACTTTTTTAATTTCATAATTTAAACTATTTTTATGATAAATGCAAAGATCATAATCATCAGGAATAGTTAATTTTGACACAATTATTGCTCCACATTACGCTATAAGAGGTTTGTTATAACGATGTTTTTGTTTATCTGTTTTACGAACGAAATATAATTTATAGTTTGGTAAATTCTGTATATTTGATGATTGATATAAACATTTAAAATAAATAGCAGAAGGATTTTTAGTTAGAATATTTGCTAATATTACTAAATGTTCCTTAGTTAATTTTTCATTAGTTTTAAGTTTTTTTTCGATTGAACTAATATCATCATAAATATACAACTGACCACAAATAGGTTCCTCATTGTTTGATGGTAATAAAGTATTAGGAGTAACATGACAAATTTGACCTTGAATTTTTAAATTGTATATAGCTTTTTGATTTATGTTTTTTACATTGGCACAAAATGTTGCAAAACAAAATAAATTATTGTAATATCTTATTAAAAGTCTAAAATGGTTATCATCTAATAAAAGGTCTTTAAGATTTTGATTGTATGTACTAAGAGGAGATAATGCAATGGTCCCATTATGACAACAATTTGATTTAATCCGCTCTTGAGACCAATATACAGTTGAACAAAATTTACAAGTTACGCTCATTTCACCAAAATAAGATAGATTATTAATATGATCGTTACAAAATTTCAATTTTTTTTGGTATATGTATGCTATTAGTCAGTGATACTTTACGCTTCAAAGTATGTTTATTGTTCATTACGTTAATGAGATAAACTTTTGGAATATGTTCATTATAAATCTGTGATATTTTCTGTTTTATAGTATATTTTTTCTTTTTTAAATTAGTAATGTACGATTTTATATTATCATTATTAAAAGCCAGTATATCATAATGCCCCGCATCTAACTCACCACTAAATAGCAATACCAATTTATTTAAGTCATGACTAGAATGAACTCGAACGTATACATTATATATTTCAGAAAAACATGCAATTTCAATGTCATTGCCGTAAATAGAAATTTGAGACATATATTGTTCATAATCTGCACTATTAAAAATATTTTCATAATAATTATTTCCGATTATAAAAAAACTATAATTAGCCCAATGAGCAATATATTGAAATCAATGATACAATATATTGAACTACATTTAATCTATATAGTTAATTTGACTACCCTCCATCTTTTTGAATAAAAATAAATCAGGAAACGATAGGAAGGGTCAACCCACAAAATAAACAACACATCACATAATATAGCTTTTTGATTTGTTTAATTTATATAATAATATTTATAATAATATTATCCAACGTTTCGCTGCACTTGGTTGTCAGCCTCTTCAGGTAACTGTTTATTAACATAAAAATAATGTATATAAATATAGACTAAACAGTTATCAAACAATATATCGCATCACAATGATCAACAGATCAAACTTACTATGATATAGACATCTTAAACATATATTTAAAATTATTGTAGTAACAACAACATTGTCAACATAACTAATATAAGTCAAGAATTACAAAAATTGCACGTGATAAAATCTGACTAGAATTATTGTACATCGCTGTAACTGTCTACGCAACACTGTCAAAGCAAACCTTCGATTCAATGAAAACTGCTAACTGTACTATCCAATGACTATAATGATATATATACATATACATACATGTAAACACATATCTACATCAATAACTCAAGCAAAATACTGTTATGTTATACAAAAATTAATAATTCTATTATATTGCGCATTTAAAAACTTAGTGTCCTCTTGTCTATTGATAGTGTGATCATTGCTTTTTATGTATAACATTTCTAAAATACGTCTTTTATCGAAAGAATGTTCTCTATCAATTATAGTGGTATTTTCCCAGTCAAACGAATGGCTGGGATTTTCAAAAATGTGTTTCGGAATAGGCATTAAAGCATTGTTGTTACTATCCACCGAATAATCAATTTTTTCTACGGATTTTTTGTGTTCAAGAATCCGGGTTTTTAATGAACGTTTGCTTTCTCCGATATATATAGTACTACAGTCGCCATAATTGAACTTGTATACAACTCCCGTCTCATTCCATTTAAAATTTTTATCTTTTCCTAATTTTATAATATTATCCATTTTTTGAATCATCAAAGGTACACATCGAATATTATACTTCTTAAGTAATTTTACGCAAGTATAATAAAATTTATCAACAAAAGGCAAGGATAATGTCAAGGACGGCTCGATCGAATTATTAGAAGCTTTTTTTGTAGTTATATTTTGGAATTTATGATAGCGAACTCTATTTGAAATGCAAGAATCAATAAATTCAATTGGATAATTATTGTTAATTAAGATATTTCGTACAACGTCAATATTTTGTTTATGAAACGACACATGAGAAAGTAACATAGCCGTATCAATCAGATTGGACACAATATTGCGTTTTTGTTGTATGGAACAAAATTCTCTACTTACAGAATTATTATTGACGTGTATAGGTGTAACCTCCTCTCGACGACAATTGATGAGGAAAGACATGATAATGATTATCTACAAAAAAAATACCATAAGAATAGTCTCATTCAAACGAACACAATGTTAGCAAAAGCTTATGGATTGCCCAAGATCCATAAAGAAGGTGCACCGTTCAGACCTATTATTTCTTCTATTAATAGCCCAGTTCATTTTTTGGCAAAAATTCTTAATAACAATCTTTCTCCCATTTTAAAAAAGCCCGATTCCCACGTTGACAATAGTTTTCAATTACAAGAGAGGATATCAAACATAAACATTCCTTCTGACTATACACTACTGTCTCAAGATGTTACTTCGTTATTTACCAACGTCCCGTGCCAGTTAGTCATTAATAGTTTAGATAAAAGATATTCGCGAATCAACAACTATTCAAAAATTCCCTATGTACATATTATAGAATTGGTAAAATTCCTTTTCGACAATACCTTTTTTCAGTTCAACGATAAAATCTACAAACAAATATTTAGTAGCCCTATGGGTTCACCTATTTCACCAATTTTCGCTGATCTTGTAATGGAGGATTTAGAAGTTCATTGTTTAAAAGAATTAAAAGATAAATTTGGTTGTACTCCGTTATTCTACTTTCGTTATGTGGATGATACTATAATGTGCATTAAAAAGGAATTGGTACAACACACCCTAGACATTTTCAATAGTTATAACTCACATTTACAATTTACTCATGAACTTGAAGCTAACAATAGTATTAACTTTCTAGACTTAACACTTATTAATAACAACGGCAGAATTATTACTAATTGGTTTCAAAAGAAAACGAGTTCTGGCAGAATATTAAGCTTTCATTCTAATCATTCCATACAACAAAAACGCAATATTGTGTCCAATCTGATTGATAGGACTATGTTACTTTCTCATGTGTCGTTTCATAAACAAAATATTGACATTGTACGAAATATCTTAATTAACAATAATTGTCCAATTGAATTTATTGATTCTTGCATATCAAATAGAGTTCGCTATCATAAATTCACAAATATAACTACAAAAAAGCTTCTAATAATTCGATCGAGCCGTCCTTGACATTATCCTTGCCTTTTGTTGATAAATTTTATTATACTTGCGTAAAATTACTTAAGAAGTATAATATTCGATGTGTACCTTTGATGATTCAAAAAATGGATAATATTATAAAATTAGGAAAAGATTAAAATTTTAAATGGAATGAGAAGGGAGTTGTATACAAGTTCAATTATGGCGACTGTAGTACTATATATATCGGAGAAAGCAAACGTTCATTAAAAACCCGGATTCTTGAACACAAAAAATCCGTAGAAAAAATTGATTATTCGGTGGATAGTAACAACAATGCTTTAATGCCTGTTCCGAAACACATTTTTGAAAATCCCAGCCATTCGTTTGACTGGGAAAATACCACTATAATTGATAGAGAACATTCTTTCGATAAAGACGTATTTTAGAAATGTTATACATAAAAAGCAATGATCACACTATCAATAGACAAGAGGACACTAAGTTTTTAAATGCGCAATATAATAGACTTATTAATTTTTGTATAACATAACAGTATTTTGCTTGAGTTATTGATGTGGATATGTGTTTACATGTATGTATATGTTATATATCATTATAGTCATTGGATAGTACAGTTATCAGTTTTCATTGAATCGAAGGTTTGCTTTGACAGTGTTGCGTAGACAGTTACAGCGATGTACAATAATTCTAGTCAGATTTTATCACATGCAATTTTTGTAATTCTTGACTTATATTAGTTATGTTGACTATGTAGTTGTTACTACAATAATTTTAAATATATGTTTAAGATGTCTATATCATAGTAAGTTTGATCTGTTTATCATTGTGATGCGATATATTGTTTGATAACTGTATAGTTGTATAGTTTATATTTATATACATTATTTTTATGTTAATAAACAGTTCCCTGAAGAGGCTGACAACCAAGTGCAGCGAAACATCGGATAATATTATTATGTGATGTGTTGTTTATTTTGTGGGTTGAACCTCCGTATCGTTTCCTGATTTATTTTTATACATTTAATCTAATTTGCATATGAAACTTTTCAGAATTGTACAAAAAAAAAAGAAAAACATCTAAACAAACAGTTTCCATCTCCAAGTATGTTAATTTTTATAGATTTGTCTATTTTTGTATTATTTAAAAAAAAAATTATTATAAAACGTGAATATCACAATTAGACAAAAATATATTAAAAAAATTTCATACATTGAACTAGTATGTAGAACTAGATTTATATGTTTAAATATTATAACTATGAGAATTGATTCATTTGAAAAAATATTAACGAATATATCGGTACTTTTTAAGAGATGTCGGCATTTTGAAGAAACTCCTCAAATTTATCAACGTAACATTCCCGACTTTTGAGGAGAAATCTATACCCCCTTTTCTCAGAGTTGGTAACCTGAGGGTCATTATTTCTGTAGTCACATTGTCCGAACTCTGAGTGAAAGGTTCACATCTCCTCAAAAGTACCAATTTACAAATATATATATATCTTCCTATATTATATAGTTGTTTCAGAAAATTGACCGATCAACCCCCCTCCCCCCCCCTCAAAACACCGTTAAAATACGTATATATGAGTTTTAGGCTCTTCAAAGGACCCTCAATCCCCCCTCATACCCCCCTCAATTCACCCCCTTAATTCCCAACCTCGTTCCCTCGATTTTCTTTTAATAAAGGGAACAGGTATAAATAAAAGAATAGTTTTCATTTTTATAAATTCTTCCCTTTATTAAAAGAAAAAAGAGAGTGTTAATAGTTAAAATATTCCTCTCATTAGCATATTTTATTATAAAGGGAATAAGCATAAGCAAAAGAATAGTTTTCCACGTCACCACCGAGGTATTATTCATAGACGCGTTAGATTTATATTTTGATATATTTCTTTTAATAAAGGGAATAGGTACGCAGAGACAGAGACGTAGAGACAGGGATGTAGAAACAGAGACGTAGAGATAGACGCGTAGAGACAAATGCATAGAGACAGAGACGTAAAGACAGAGTCGGAGAGACAGAGGAATAGAGGCAAAGTCGGAGAGACAGAGACGTGGAGATGGATACGTGGAGGTTGAGACGAAGAGACAGAGATGTAGAGACAGACGCATAGGGACAAATGCATAGACACAGAGACCTAAAGACAGAGTTTGAGAGACAGAGACATTGAGACAGAGTCGAAGAGATAGAGGTACTAACCAGTTCTTCAAATTTTGTTCTGATTCAAAATCGAGAGAACTCCCTTAAGCTATTCCTTAAACGATTATTTGTAATATAAAGGGAATAGGTATAAACAATAGAATAGTTTTCACTGTTATAGATTGTTGAAAAGAGTGTTAATAGTTAAAGGCTTTCTCTCATTGGAATATTTTATTATAAAGGGAGTAAGCATAAGCAAAAGAATAGTTTTCCACGTCACTTTAGAGGTACTGTTAATAGATGCGCTGGATTTTTATTTAAAGTGGTCCCTTCGCCAAGAGCCCTACATAAGCACTAAACTGTTTGAATATTAAAATCATAATGTATCTTTCCTTTGTATATTTATATGCAATCCTTGTAAATATTACCCTAAAAATATTAAATTATTTTAAAATTATTATTTTTTTCAATTGACTTGACTATAAAGAGTGGTTGAAGAGAAGAACAGTTTTCCACGTCACCCTGGGGTTACTGTTCATGGACGCGTTGGATTATTATTTTAAGTGGTATCCTTCCCCGATAGCCATAAATAACCACTCTTTTTCTGAAAGTAATTAATATTTAAAGAGGAAATATTATAGAGGAAGTATTAAAGAGGAAACAGAGGAAATGTAAATTACGAATAAATTACGACGACAAATGTAGATCTCTAATGTAGATATCTCGGATATGTAATAAGGAATAAATGGTAAAATTTAAAAAAGGAAATATAAATTATGAGTTACAATTAAAAAGAAACAGTTTAATATATTTATATGCAATCCTTGTAAATATTACCCTAAAAATATTAAATTATTTTTAAATTATTATTTTTTTTAATTGACTTGACTATAAAGAGTGGTTGAAGAGAAGAACAGTTTTCAACGTAACCCTGGGAGTATATATAACCATACTTGATCATATATATATTGTAACGGGATGGCTAGTGGGGGAAAATCCCAACAAGCCACAGGCCAGCGATGCCCTAGAACACGGTGCCGCGAGTGTCAGACTAAAATGACTTGCCCGGGGATCTGCTCCTGGAATCCCGAAAACAACGCGAAGCTCTCACGTGAACTTCGCTTTCCAACTATTTGGATCGCTGAGTGAAAAGCGCGCGCTTGAAGAGTAAAGCGCGCGGCCGCTATGCTCAGATATGAAAACGACCGGCGGAGTCGTTTTCCCGCGGAGGCGGCGGTATCCGGGAGAAGGACAGGTTGTAATGAACAACGCGACGAGTAACTAGATATCACAATATATTAAAACCAAATAAACATTTACATACACAACGCACGTGCTTATTAGACAAATTGTTAGTTCGCGCGCGACCGTTAATATTCAAACGCGCGAACGTTACAGAGCGCGGTGAAGCTGCTAATATCGCGCGCGGTGTTAAAGTACGGTGGGCTGACATACACCCGCACGTACACGGTACAGAAAGCTTGCTCGGGGCGATTTCCGTGCGAGCCTTTACATTAATTACGCGAGAGATGAGAGTATAACACTTACTTTAAGGAGCAGTCGGTGCACACGACTCTCTCTCGCTCACGCTCGCTAGCACAGTATTTGTGCGCTGTGTCTCTCTCTCTCTCTCCTACTCGCTGTACGGGGTCGGCAGGCGGCTGGCTGCCGGCTCCTCTCTCGCTGTCTCGTGTTCGCTCTCTCTCTCTCTCTCTGTTCCTCTTATACGCGTATGCACTCCGCTCGACACCAACACTATACACGCGGCGTTTACAAAAAACGATAGGAGGGCGCGGACGAAGTCACTCACGAAGACACGGAGGAGATCCTACTTGCGCGACGGCAGACACGAAGATGGCTCCCTTTTCTCGCGGGAACAGGTTAGCAGCTTCGCGACGGATGACGGGCATTTTACGCGTCGCGAGACCGATTCGCTACGCGCGGCGCGCCTCGATTCGGCTGCGCAGGAGTTGCGCACGCGCGCTCACTACCTTCGCGCGGTAGATTAGAATCGCGGCTAGACACGCGTTACACCCCCCCGCCAGACGCTGCTTAGGGGACCGTGAGCAGCTCTGCTAATCATGGCCGTCGTCGTACCTACTAATATGGTAGTAATGATTAGGAGAAGGTGGTTCGAAAAGGAATATTGAAGAATCGGAGTCACCGGTTTTTCTTTTTAATTTTTATAAAAAAAAATATAAAAAAAACTTCAGGGCCTCGTCCCTCTTCAACTGGCCCGGGAATACGATCAGCGCCCCTTGTGACGAGCTTGGTTGGGGCAATGTTTAGACTTTTTCACCCCAAGCTCGCCACACATGAAGCACCGGGGGATCGCGTTACTGTCGAGCGCATCCCGGGCCGCTCGCTCTTCTTCGAGCGCCCTCCTAAGGCGCTCTTCTTCTTCTTGAAGACGGCGCTGGGCCTCTTCCTTGACCCGGCGCGCCGTCTCCTCCGCCTTTTCCCTGGCTCGCCTGGCCTCTTCCATGCGCTCCTGCGCACGAGCCAGGCGAGCCTCCTGCGCCTTTTGGAAGGCTGTGCGGCGCAGCCTGGCGGCCCTGGCCTCTGCGGCGGCCGCGAGCTCTTCGCGCCGGCCTTGGGCCATTCCGACCCATTTGCCGGCTTGCCGCTCGCCGGCCTTACCGTGGCACTGGAGAAGACCTCCAGTGCGGCCAGGGCAGCGTCCTCCGCAGCGCGCGAGGACTTGCTGAGGCGCCGCGCTTCCTCGAGGGCCTTCTCCACTAGGACCCAGGTCGCACCGACTCCGTCACTCGGTGCCCACTTGGGGGCTTGGGTCGGAGAACTCTCTTTACTTTCCTCGTCGGCCCGAGCCGCGCCGGCGTTTCCTTCCGGCGCCATCTCTGAGGCTCGGACCGACGCCTCTTGCGAAAGCCGTTCTTCCCGGCTTTCCTGCTGCTCCTTCGGGGGACGAGGTCGCCGAAGCGGACTGGGACCGGCCTCTGCCCAGGCCGGCTCCGAAGGTCCCTTTCTTGGCTTCGGCGCCTCTATCTCCTCGATCATGACGGTGGAGGGCTCTTCCACTGGCTGGGGTGCCAGTGTCACAGCGTCGATGCCTTCCACGACCTGCTCCAAAAAATCGATGACGGCGGGGTCAGGATTGCACTGGATTAATCCAGCGATCACCTTCTTCGCCGTCTCCGCTATTTCGGGAGTCAGGCCTTGCATGTCCTGAAACAGGTAAATCGATCCCGGGGAGGAGTGAGATTGAGGACTGGAAAATTAAGACGAACACAGGCTAGTACGTACGACACAAGTTGGACGGCACAATTATTGCTTTTTATACGCTCGGGTTCTACGAGGACTAATTAGTCCGGCATCAGCAGGTACGGGCTTCTTCTTCGACCCCTTTGACCTCCCCGGGCCTCGCTTGGGTTCTGTTGGACCGGCCACACGCATAGGCCGGCCATCGCTCGCACGCTTTCCTGGCCTAACTAATAGCGCGGTCTTACGAGGTGGACCGCGCCTCTTAGCCGTCGCCCGAGGCTGTACATTCCCCTGGCTAACTCTGTGGCCCTCTGACGTGTTACGTTCGGCTGAAGAGTCCCTCGCTGGTAGGGACTGGGTTACTTCTTGACTACTTTTGTCCAAGTAGTTCTTGGGCTCTCCTGCGGAGACGTATATCTTGAGTTGCTGCGCATGGACGGGACGTATCGTTCGACCATCCTCACCTTGGATGTCATAGGTGTTTTCGCCTAGAATATTCACAATCGTGTAGGGCCCCGCGTACTTCGGGGCTAATTTGGCAGAAATCGCCTCAGCTGCTGAGGATAGTACCTTATTCTCTCTCCCTACACGATCGCCTAGACAGAATTCTGGAGGTCGACGATGAGCATCATAATATTTGGCTTGTCTCGCCTGCTCCGCTTGCGCGTCGGCCGCCGCCCAAACGTGCAATTCGCGGAGCTTGTCCATACGTCCGACCCAATTGTTTATCACCTCTTGCTGCCCTTGCTCTTCGGCTAACCTGTCTTCCTCCCGCCTTAGTGTCTTCGGTGGGTCAGGTTGTCAGCCGTAAATGAGCATGGCAGGACTTATCTTTGTGGAGCTGTGTTCGGCAGTATTGTACGCGAACGCCAGCTCATTCAGTTTCTCATCCCAGGACCGGTGATTTTCCTCTGCGTAAGACATAATCATTGTCTTCACCGTTCGATTCACACGCTCGACAGGATTGGCCTGAGGGTGATACGGAGGTGTAAACGTGTGATGCACGTTTCTCTCCTTTAAGAATGCCTCTAATGGTGCATTTTTAAATTCAGTCCCATTGTCTGAGAGAAACACCTCCGGAACTCCGAATCGCAGACATACTCGCTCGTTGAGTCCCTTAATTACCGATTTACCATCTGCCCTTTTTATCGGAATTACTTCAATCCAGCGTGTGAACAAGTCCTGGAATATGAGAATGTATTCGTGGCCGTGCGTGGTTTTTGGGAGGGGCTCCATAATGTCGCTGGCCACGATTTGCCATGGACGCTCTGTAATTCGGCGTCCCATGAATCCTGTTGGAGCGCGCTGTTCGACTTTGCACTGCTGGCAAATTTGGCACTGGCTCACGTATCTGGCTACATCACGAGACATGTGTGGGCAATAATACTTCCGCTTTACTCTTTCTAGCGTTTTCTCACGGCCCAAGTGCCCAGCAGTTGGAAAGTCATGGCATTCTCTCAGTACTTCGCGTCGCTTTTCGTGAGGGACTGCTAACTTCCATGCATCATCGTCGCCGAGAGACTCGTCTATGACTTCATTTGGTTCGTACTTGTACAGTCTCCCCCCCCGCCAGCTTGAACGTGGGGAAGTCTCGCGGCCGCTGTTGAACCTCTTTCACAATTTCGAGGTACCATTGGTCGTTTGTATCGCGTTCGAGCTCTAACGCGGCGACCGCTGGCTCCTCTTCCTCGAACATCCGCGAAAGGGCATCTGGGACATTGTTCAAAGAGCCCTTTCGGTGTTGGACTGTGAAACTGTGGTTTTGTAGTTCCAAAGCCCATCTTGCTAACCTGCCTGATGGGTTTCGGAGATCACGGAGCCACTTCAAGCTGCTATGATCCGTGATGACCTTGAAGTCATAGGCCTCTATATACGGACGGAACTTTTTGATTGCCCAGAGAATTGCTAGACACTCTCATTCCGTCACGCTATAATTCCTCTCGACCGCGCTCAGAGTTCGACTAGCAAACTCTAGGACTCTTTCGTCGCCGTCTATTATCTGGTATAGCACCGCTCCAAGTCCTGTATCGCTCGCATCAGTTTGCACCACGAACTGTGCGTTAGATACCGGTCTGTGGAGAATCGGTGCAGAAGCAACTAGCGCTTTTAGCTTTTGGAAGGCCTCTTCTTGTGCCGTTGACCACTCGTATTTCCGATCCTTTTTCGTTAGTTCGGTCAGTGGTTCAGCAATTGTGGCGAAGTTTGATAAAAACTTTCTATACCACGAGGCCATTCCTAGGAAGCGTCTCAGCTGACGGAGGTTTTTCGGCACCGGATATTCCATAATGGGCTTTATTTTCTCGGGGTCTGGTTTAAAACCATCCCTATTTACTATGACCCCGAGATATTGGACCTCATCGCGACAGAAGACTCTCTTCTCGCGATTTATTGTGAGGCCCGCGTCCTTTATCCTATCTAGAACTCTTTTTAGAACCTCTTTATGCTCCTCGAATGCTTCTGTGACTACTATTATGTCATCGAGATACGAGTAAGCAAAAGGTTCGAGTTCGGGACCGATGACTTTGTCAATCAGCCTCTGGAAGGACGCTCCGGCATACGAAAGACCGTAGGGCATTCTTGTAAATTGAAATAACCCTTTGCCTGGCACGGTGAAGGCCGTAGTCTCTTTGGACTCCGGATTTAGTGGTATTTGGTGGTACGCACTACTTAAATCCAACGTGGATATGTATCGCGCTTTCTGCAGTTTGCGTAAGATACTCTCCATGTATGGTAACGGATATGCGTCTGGCCTTGACGCTGCGTTCACTTTTCTGAAGTCCACACAGAAACGGAACTTCCCGTTGGACTTGCGTACCATTACCACGGGGCTTGACCAGCCGCTTGTCGAAGGTTCTATTATACCCGCGAGTAGCATTTCCTCCACCTGCTTGTGCATCTCTTCCTCGAGTTTTCGAGATACTGGGTAGTACCTCTGTTTTATGGGTCTTGTAGAGCCGACGTCTACTTCATGCTCAACCCACGAAGTACACCCTAATGGTGCCAGGCCGTTTCCCATCAGCTCAGCTACTAAAGCTTCCGCTTCTTTGCGCTGCTCTTCTGTTGGGTCCGCCAACCCTATAGCTGATCCGAACACGGTATTATTGGCGTTTATGGAGGCTACTTCTAACTTTACGCTTGCATCATCATCTTTGAGATGCAGCGTATTGTCAGTGGGGTCTAAGACGGCACTAAACTTCTTAACCTTTAGAGGACGGGGATTTGGGTTTACTGTTTTCTCTCACTTTTCTATAGAAATCGAGTTTTTGTGATGTCTCACATCTCAAGACTAACACATGTAAAGGGTCGATCATGGGCATGGCCCGTATAGGGGCCATCCCGTCCTCTAAAGGTTAATGAAGTTCACCCCCAAGTAGCACTCCGTGTCTAGGTCTGGCATGATTGCGACGCGCACATCCTTGCACACGCCTGCCACGACCATGGGTAGATACACATAGCCAACCACTGCTATGCTCTGCTCATTAGCTACCCGTGCCGTTAGGCCGCTGGCCGGGATTAATTCTTTTCCACAGGCTGTAGCGAGCTGTAAGCCGATGGAATTCATCCCAGTCCAGGAAGCTCCAGTATCGAAGAGTGCCCGTAGCCTGTAGCCGGCTACACCTACTTGAAGCCACCATCGCGAGCATGTTTCCTGGTTAGCTTCGTTCTGCTGAGTCGCGGGCAATTCTTCGCTCTCTCCTTCAGGCAATTGGACCGAGTTACCCTCGGTCGCTGATGTGAGAGCTGGGGGCGGGCGTGTGGCCGTGTTTACCTGCCCCCTTGGCCGTTTCCCTGCTGGTTTCCGGCAGCATTGGGGTTGCGGTCGCTTCCCCTTTGCTCGTTGCCGTAACCCCTTCGCTGCTCTGGCCTTTGTGGAGGTCCATTACTCCTTGGACTTGGCGGCCTAGCCTGGTAGGTCGAGCTACTACCCCCACTAGGCTGATTATTACTTTGCCCGCCATCCCGCTGCCTGTTCTCCCAATTATTCTTTTTCTTGGGCTTCTTGAACGACTGTGGGTTTGGCGTTTGCCCACTATTTCCGTCGGTGCCTTTCTTTGTCAAGCTTGACAAACACTCGGCCATCACCCGACGGAACATAGCCTCGAGGCTTTCTCGAGGCTCCTGCTGTTGGTGCCCCATCGCCGCCACTCCTGGATTCTGCTTTTCCCGCTGATCCGTGGTTGGCTCTGTAGGTACGTAGGCAAACTCTGGCAAGTAAGTGCACTCTGGCGGTGGTGGCGAGTGATACACCTTATCTGCCGCGAGCGCTAATTCGGCCTCCCGGGCTAAATCCAGGAGCCCTCGGTAATCCGTAATTTGATTACGCATCACCATTTTTTGCAGTTCTGGCCGCATGTTCCGGTGCAACATGTCCAATTGTTGGGGCATGCTAGGCACCGGAACTAACTTGAGAATCAAGGCTTGCAGATTCACTACGTAATCTCTCGTGAGTTCGTTTCTGCCTTGAGTCCTCGCGTTTATCTCCGCTAGGATTCGCTGTTGATGGCCCCTGTCACCGCCATACATGTGTATTATGGCCTCTTGGAAGTCTTGCCAAGATCGCCACGTATGACGGTTACTCCTATACCAGGTGGCCGCTACTCCACTCAGGAGCTCTGACAATGACGAGAGTACTTCGTCGTACGTCAGATTTGCTAGACCTCGACATTCCTCTACTCTCGTGAGGAATAACTCGACGCTCTGCTCCTTCAAGGACCCAGAAAACTTGATGTGCCATTTCCTTACGATTTGGCCAACATCACGGTTCGTCTGTTGAGGCACGTACGTCTGCCTCATAGACTGGTCCAGTGTAGCGCTCACTCCCACCTGACGCTGTGTAGGATTTCTTCCGCTATTCCTCCTAGCGTCCCTTGGCGATTCAGTATTGGGGCTGCTGCTGTCAAAATTCACATATGTGAACGTGTCCTGAAAGTTCACATGTGGTGATCCTCGTCCCCTGCCCGCACTCGATAGTTGGACTCCCTCCAAGCGCGTGCTTGAGGGGGGATGTCGAGCTTCTTGGAGTATTCGCACACTCTCTTTGAGCTCTTCTACCTCTTTGACGAGTCTATGGATCACCGACAGCAGCTGTTCTGAGACTACGTTGTCTCCCACAGCAATCCCTGCGGTACGTTGTTCCCCCGCACTTGGCCACTCAAAACTCTGTGGCTGCAGTGGACTTCGCGTTTGCTGCCAGAACGCGTGCTGCCCATTTCGTGCCGACAACGACTCTTGTTCTTGACTCCGCCGAAATTGTCGTTGCCTGCGCTGCTCTTCTAGCAACGCCTGCTGTGGCTGCTGCTCTTGATGCTTTTTCTGTTGCTGCCGCTGCTGCTCCTGCTGTTGTTGCTGTTGCTGCCGTCGCTGCTGCTCCATCTGCTGCTGCTGCTGCTGCATTTGCTGCTGTTGCAGTTGCTGCTGCTGCATTTGCTGCTGCTGCATTTGCTGCTGCTGCAGTTGTTGCTGTTGAAGCTGTTGCTGTTGGAGCTGTCCCTCGGCTTCGGCTGGAGATGTCCCGGTGGGTGCTGCAGAGCTCAATATCTCTGTCCCGGAACCTTCCTGGCCGTTTGCCTCATCCGCTGGCTCCACCACTGCATTATGTGCTTGTTGTGGAGCGTTCATCCTCCGAGACTCCGAGAGTTTTTGCATCAATATCGGGTCATCAAGGAGCGTAATGAACGGGTGCGGTTGGTCTGGATCAGTATTGGGATCCACAATAGTCGACCCATACTTGTTGATCAACGTTAAGTCGATGAACGCCCTTCGGGACTTCTCGCGTTTAGCAAACGCTTGCTTCTCCGACAGCTCCGGCTCTGGCACGAATTCGGCGGCACTGTAATCGCCCATAAGCCACTTGATCGCTGTCAGCATATTCACTGATTGCAGATCTGACTGCTGCAGACCAAGGGCTTGCATGGCCTCGATAATTTCCTCTTCGGGCTGTGTATACGCCCAATTGAGTATCGCAGATTCCGCAAACTGCGATGATCGGGCCATGGTGTCAATTGGCTGTGCGCTTCCCCACGAACTTATTTTACTAGCGCGAGTAGTATCCGGATTGATGGCAGAGAGAGTTTGCCTTTTCAACCCGTGAGCTAGCTTTTTCAATGCGAACCCGGGTTACTTTCTAAGAGCTACGGCGGTTGCTCTTAACCTCGATAATGCACGAGGATTTCCCGTATGCGGCTCTAAAAAGAAATAAAAGCTATTTCTGTAAGTAATTACGATTTGTAATTAATTACGCTCCACTACTCGCACTTGTAATTTTAAAATAAATATATGTGAAAAAAAAAAATATATATATATGTGTCAAAACGGACAATATCACCAAAAACATAAAAAAATAAATACAATTTTCACCTAAAAGAAATAAAAACAATTTTTAAGTTCGAGGGGATTTTTGCGCTCGAGTTTTTACTCGGGCGCACAGTCAACTTTTTGTTCCGAGAGTGCTTGCCGACTTTCTCTCGATTTTCTTCTAACTGCACGATAAAAGAAAAAAAAATTTTATTTTTCGTCCAAAAAAAAAAATAATTCGTATCGGAAATACGAGAGGACGAGAAGAGAAAAAAAATTTTCGAGACGAGAAAAAAAATTAATTAAAAAAAATTAATTATCGCTTAAAAAAAAATTTTTGTCGTTAAAAAATTAATTGTTATTAAAAAACTTTAATTGTTAACAATAATTCCTCAACGCGCCAAAAATTTCGCGATCAATATCTCTCCTCGTCGGCACACTAGGTCGAGGGTTATTGGCTATCGCACGCCTAACCTTTCGACCGCACTCTCGCAACAGCACGGCTGTGTCACGCACACGCACACACGCGCCTACGAGCTGCGGCACGAAGAGCCTTTGTGTGCAGCTTACGCTCAGCTACGCTGCTGAGCTTCTTTGCGCCAAGCTTCGCCGCGAATCACGTACGCGCCGCAGGTCCTTCTCCACCCCCCAAAACGTTGGGCGCTAGTTGTAACGGGATGGCTAGTGGGGGAAAATCCCAACAAGCCACAGGCCAGCGATGCCCTAGAACACGGTGCCGCGGGTGTCAGACTAAAATGACTTGCCCGGGGATCTGCTCCTGGAATCACGAAAACAACGCAAAGCTCTCACGCGAACTTCGCTTTCCAACTATTTGGATCGCTGAGTGAAAAGCGCGCGCTTGAAGAGTAAAGCGCGCGGCCGCTATGCTCAGATATGAAAACGACCGGCGGAGTCGTTTTCCCGCGGAGGCGGCGGTATCCGGGAGAAGGACAGGTTGTAATGAACAACGCGACGAGTAACTAGATATCACAATATATTAAAACCAAATAAACATTTACATACACAATGCACGTGCTTATTAGACAAATTGTTAGTTCGCGCGCGACCGTTAATATTCAAACGCGCGAACGTTACAGAGCGCGGCGAAGCTGCTAATATCGCGCGCGGTGTTAAAGTACGGCGGGCTGACATACACCCGCACGTACACGGTACAGAAAGCTTGCACGGGGCGATTTCCGTGCGAGCCTTTACATTAATTACGCGAGAGATGAGAGTATAACACTTACTTTAAGGAGCAGTCGGTTCACACGACTCTCTCTCGTTCACGCTCGCTAGCACAGTATTTGTGCGCTGTGTCTCTCTCTCTCTCTCCTACTCGCTGTACGGGGTCGGCAGGCGGCTGGCTGCCGGCTCCTCTCTCGCTGTCTCGTGTTCGCTCTCTCTCTCTCTCTCTGTTCCTCTTATACGCGTATGCACTCCGCTCGACACCAACACTATACACGCGGCGTTTACAAAAAACGATAGGAGGGCGCGGACGAAGTCACTCACGAAGACACGGAGGAGATCCTACTTGCGCGACGGCAGACACGAAGATGGCTCCCTTTTCTCGCGGGAACAGGTTAGCAGCTTCGCGACGGATGACGGGCATTTTACGCGTCGCGAGACCGATTCGCTACGCGCGGCGCGCCTCGATTCGGCTGCGCAGGAGTTGCGCGCGCGCGCTCACTACCTTCGCGCGGTAGATTAGAATCGCGGCTAGACACGCGTTAGAATATATATATATATATATATATATATATATATATATATATATATATATATATATATATATATATATATATATATAAACACATGTTTGTATAAACTAGTATAGTCATACATGACTATATATGATCATATATGCATATATATATAATACTTTTGTATGTCATCTTCATACGTGTCCATATACGTCCTTATATCATCGTCGGGGGTTGACGAGCGGAGCGACTAGGGGGATACCCCCCTAGTATATATATATATCGTAAAATTAAATATGATAATACCTGAATGTTCCAAAAAATTGAATCTTCGTGCTTTAAAAATCAATCAAATAAGGCTTTACAAGATCCAGTCATAATAATTGACCAAAACAGCTGGGAAATTAACTTGACCTAAAATTTTTGTAATATACAATTTAATATATAATATAATATGATTGATAAAATCAATAAATTTTATTACATATCAAGGAGCGCGAGAGCGCTCCGAAGGCAAGTATAGAAGAAGCCTAAAGGAGCGACCCGTGCTACATATACATTGAAATGGGTGTACGAAAAATTCAATGCTCTTTTACGTATATTGCGTTAGTTTTTATAACTTGGAAATAACTTGGGCTTGTAAGATAAAAACAACATATTGCTCTCCAGTGAAGTGAAGTACATCTGTGAAATTTTCCATCAGTGAAATATACGTCAGTTTATCTATTTTGCTAATTATGTTTAAAAACACGCAAATAGTGAGATGCAAGATCAGAAGTATTTGTATCTTTGAAATAAAAAATGCAGTTTTTTCAGAGTAGTAACAGTGTAGATATCAAAGTTTGCAATAATAATTCTTGGAAAACTGTCTTAAAACATTGCATTTCTTGGTTTAGAAATGTTTTCAGAAGAAGACTTCAACTAGTAAAATAATGTAAGAGAATTTATGTGTAGTATATTTCTGACAGCTGATTATGACAATTAAAACAAGGATACCCAACAACTAGTAAAACCAGGAAATAGTCAGATGTAAGATTTTTTCAGATAGAAGGGCATCAAAACCCAAGAAGTATATAAATATTTTTTAATTACATTAATCATTTCAGACTAAGGCTTCACTCTGTTCATTGCGACCTAAAAACAAACACAGTAGAAATTGATTAAGTTCATTGCATTTCAGTGCGTCAAAGAATGGATTACCAAGTATTTCAATAGTGACATTAATAATTCATTATTTTAAGAAAATTTAACACGCAAACTTATTATCAAATTTTTTATACTGTGATTTTTGATTTGCCTAGGTGTTGCTGTCCCACTCTTCTCGATGATCTTTGATGATTTCGGCGGCGCACCCTTTGATTTTAGAATACGCTACGCATATCGGGTGGGAGTGAAGGGAAAAGGCAAGAAAACTGACTCTAGCTTGATTCAGTATTGTGCGCTGGAGTACTAATGCTTACTCCTCTAATTGGCGGCGAATCTCTGATGCTTGAGTGGATGTGCGTTTTGATAGGCAATAAAAAAAACGCGTAAAACTGCACCAGGGGAGTGGCACACACTTAAGAGAGAATGAAAGGAAAACTAAAGGAAACCGCGTCTTCGTGCCTCCGTTCGAGGATCTTTTTGGTAACTATTCTTTCTGGATGGCGGCATCTGTTAAGCGTTTATGCCTATCCCCCTTTTTTTTATCGTGTGGGAGAATATGAAGCAAGCGGCAATGCAGCAGATTCGTTGGGAAAGATGAAGAGAGGAAGGAAAACAGCGCACACCGGCAACCACATCGGCAACGTCGCACGACGCGACACCTCCCCCCTTGAGGCAGTTCAGACCCGGGGGCTGAATTATCACATTGAATATTGGGATCGTCTCCAGTGTGTTGGCAAGATTTTCGCTTGCGAGTCCATCTGTTGTGGCCTACGTCGTTCATTAGGTACTCTGCAGGGTTCAGCGCACCTTGTAATTGATCTTGATGCCGGCTGAGTTGTTCCACATGAGTATCATTAACTGGTACCATTGGTCCCGAGGATGTGTGCGGAATCCTGGCATTCTGGGTCCATCGCTGAAGAAAGTCTCGTGCCCCTTCCGTAGTTGATAACCATAGCGTATCATTGCTTGACGTACACGTTCATCTAATGTTTGTAATATGTCTTGTTGTTGCTGCGAGGTTTGCTCCATGTTGAAATTCTCCGTGGCCACTTCTCTTCTGACGTCTCTTTCTTTACTGACCCCTCGTCCTTTACTGGAAACTGAAAACTAGATGTGGTTGGTGGCGTAGTGGGGATAAGAACGTCCAAAAAGATGTGGGTTTTCCCCTTTTTTTTTATCTGGTAGGGCGTGACACTGAAGGTAAAAGGAAGGTGGTAGTAAAAATGAGTGTCTAGGATAATGTGGGACAAAAAACAAAAATAGGTAGTGACTTAGATATGCGTGCGTAGTTGATACGTATTTTCTTAGTCTTGATTACTTATTAATTATTAATGACCATGGATTACTTGGATTTTAATTTGCTTACTTCATTTGTAGATAACTATCAAGTATTCGCTGTTAATTTCTAGTGGTTAAACACAAAATTATTTCACCATTACACCTGTGGTAAAACACAAATTGTTCGTTGCTACACTGAGTGGTTTAATACAAAATTAGTCGTTGTTATATAAACTTATCTGCCATTGCCCATATTGGTTAAATACAGATTTGTTCGTTGTTATACATAGTGATTAAATACAAAATTAGTCGTTGTTATAAAAAATTATTTGTCATTACCCGTAGTGGTTAAATACAATTTGTTCGTTATTATACAAATATATTTTTTTTTTTTTTTTTTTTTTTTTTTTTTTTTTTTTTTTTTTTTTTTTTTTTACATATCTTATTTTAAGTTCACAATACAATGTTGCATTTTTATCTGCAAGTTTTTTTTAGGAATATATATATATTTTACAACTATTTATTTTAGAAATTATTTACCTAGATTATGACATTTGGTTGTGCTTACTTACTACGTTAATACCTACTGTTTCTATGTTTTGCTTAATTACAGAAATAAATGCTTGATTATATAATGCAAGAAAGTTACCTTGTTCTAAACCCTCTTTTTTTTTATCTTTTGTTGCTAAAGGATATTGGAACCTGATTGATTACCGTTTGTATTTTCTTGTTGAACTATATATTCTTCTAATTTATTATTTACGTATTCTGCGTCTAGCATATTAAATTCCCTTATCTCTACATTTCGAGACAAAACAGGACTTGGAGGAGGAGCTGGTGGTTCAACTTTAACCGGTGGAAAACTCGGTGGCGAAAAGTTGTATCGAATGGTCTGATTCAATGGCCGCATCGGCACGTATTCCGGCTCCTTCTCCTCCTTCTTTCCAATTTTCTCTCGTTCATGAAGTTCCCCTATCTCTACATTTTGAAACAAAACAGGAGTCGGATGAGGAGCTGGAGGTCCAACTTTAACCGGTGGAAAACTTGGTGTTGCATAAACATGCGGTGGGGTTGAAAAGTTGTATCGAATGGTCTGATTTAATGGTCCTATTGGCGCGTGTCCCGGCTCCTTCTTCTCCTTTCCTGTTTTCTTTCGTTTACCCTGATACCACCTTATGGTAATTATAATTATGAGGATTACCGTAAATGTAATAATTACAACACTTAAATATACGTCGACCTTGGTGTTATCAATACTAATTCTATGATAGGTAGATGGGGATGCGGAATCCTTTTGTTCCCCTTCTATAATAACAAGTTGTAGAGGAGGTAAAATATAAACGTTGGATATCCTCATTAGATCAGAGGTACGGTACAATTTACTTTCAATTTCAACATAACATGGTTCAGGGATTATTATTATTCCCGTTCGTCCTAAGGTCATAAATGAAAAATGCTCACCGCAATGTACCCGTACAGTTGTTCGCCGTGGGACTGAAAAGAGCCATTGTCTGGGGTGAGCAGTTCTCACCAGCACCGCTTCATTGACCTCCTCATGCTGTATTTTACAAGTCTGATATGTAGTATATTTTGGATCCACGAGCAATTCGCTTTCACATTGAAGTTTTTTAATAATTGGAGTTTTTCGTTCACACAAATAGTTAGACCTTAAACCTACGCATTCCCTTAAATCGTCCCGGTTAAGAAAGACAAACTTCTTATTATCTTTAGAGACAGCGATATACTCGCTTCTAGGGCGAATGTAAGCCGCTTTCTTTAATTGCGTTAATGATAATTGAAATACTGGTACGGCTATCATTCTGTACAGAAGATATGGCTGTTTTGCGAGTATAGGCACTGTAATCTGTGATATTACTCTTCCTTGTATCACGATTATATCTGTTCGGGTTCCCTCCTCTAGTGTAGCAGCATTTATTTCTTCTATGGTAATTGGCGCTCTTCCTGGAGTTTGATGTTCAGCAATTTTAATCGCCTTTTCCATCACTCTAGTTGGTAAGGTAAATCGACGTACTTCCATGAATTTGACTATTTCTTTCGCAAGATAAATGTTTTCTCCTACTAGTCGTATTGCCTCGTTCAGAATGTTTTCTATTTGTGATTGTTTAATATCCGTTACTCCAAATTCCTGCTGTATAATTGTCAAATTACTTTTAAGTAATAACACGTCTGTTGAAAATTGTCGTCTAGCACGGTCTATTGCGTTGTCAGTTATTATTTTTTGTGTTTTATTTAGTACCATGCTTTCCTGATTCTCACGCCACAATTGTTCGATATCCTGAAGAGTTTCGGCTGCTGTGTTGTTGCTTAGGTAGTCTTCGTTTTCTCCCTCCTGGAATGGCACTACCCATGGTGCATAAGAGTGTGCTAGATTCACATAGGCTATTTGTAACTGAGTCAGCTCTTCAATTTTCTCCTGGAAGACGTATTTTTGTTCAATCAGCACTGGATCCGACAATCTTGTATAAGTATCTGTTTCAGAGATATTTTTCATTGCTTTAATAAAAAAATCTGTTGTAGAAAATACTACTCGGGCGTTTACTGATGTTATTATCTTCCATTCTTGCTTAATGAAATCCAAACCCCTGTCTTGATTAAAAATAATGCCTGGATTGTTGCGCTCAAGGATACGCACTTCTGGTGATTTTATGGCTGCTATTAAAGCAAGGGTCATCATGAAGAACACTGTCTTTGTCATCATTCTTAAAAAGAAAAAATAAAAAAAATGATTGCATATTATGTTTTACTCAGTACTCTCTCGAGGGCGTTTATGTGTCGTGGAAAGGTCGTAAGGCGGGGGTTCCATTGACTCTGAGGCATTTTCTAAAGCTCTTATTATTTCATTTAATATATCCTCGTCAGGGATATTGAGTTCTTCTAACGGGCTTATAACTGCATGGTTTCGAGTACTCTGCCTATCCGTAATAATCTCTCTCTCCTGCATTCTATATTCTCCGCGTTTCCTCTTATTAGATATGGATGCTTCTCGCCCCGGTGGTAGTTCATATAAATTTTCGCCAAGCTGGTGACGTACAAAATTAAATAAGGTAGTGTTGGCAGTATCCACCATATCATCGCTTAAAAATGCAACCACCGCGTTTCCTTCTGGAATCTTTAAACCCTTAATTTTTTCTATCGCGCAGCCTTGTATCTCTACATCCAATCTCCCTTTATTTACAAATGTTTGTTTTATGTTTTGTTTCAGAAAAGTTATTGGGATGCGACATAGTGAACATATTTTTACGTTGATTTTTATGCATGTGGCAATGGTAGCCCGTACCACTACTTGATTGTACAAGATGCGAGTGTATGATCCAATTCTGAACTTGTAGCAATAGAGACATATTCTTGCTCCCACATGTTCATAATATACTAATTCGCGGTTCCTTAGTGGTATCTCATTGTAGTTGGCTCCTTCCATTCTTTTTAGAGGTGATGGGTTAAAAGTAACTAAAGAAGAAAGAAAAAATAAAAAAAATAGCGGATAAATGATAATGTTAATCAAAGATGTATGGAATATCTATGTTTAATTTTTCGTAAGTCTTCTAAACTGGAATGAATGCGTTTCGCGTGTCCCATCGCTTGATGTAGAGAAACGTAAATGTGCGGTTTACATATATAACGCTTAATCTCCGGACGCAGTCCGCGTAAAAATGTTTCGATAGCCATTTTTTCTCTAACTAACGAGGAATCGCATACCTCCCTAAACTCAACCTGTGATATTTTTCCTAAATTGTTGTATTCATGCAACATTTTTTCCATTCTACCGCAAAATTCATAAAAATCCTCATCACTTCTTTGAGCTGCCCATGCAAGTTTCATTCTTAAAGTCATTAGATTAGAAAACATGTTATGTTTTTCGGAGGGAGTTAGAGGCATTTTCCTTTATGAAAATAAAAACAAAAGTAATAAAAATGAAAAAATCTTGCTTACAAGACGGCTCAATCTACTTATTACTACGGTAATTACCCTCTTCTTTTTTTATTAAACTATTATTACAAAAGAATTAAACAAAATTACATTTAATAGATTTACATAAGCGCTACCATTAATCTAATTTCTTATTATTTATTTACTTTAATCAATTATTCATCGTCATTTGTACGATTATTCCGCGGTGGTAAGGATGGGATATCTGGGTCAGTTGCTAAAGTTGGATAAATTCTTGGTATTGTTGGAGTAGTACAGTTTACTTGTACTCCCTGCGCTCTCGCCGGAACCTGCACCACCGCGTGCTGGCTTTGAAATTTCGAAAAATCAGAAAATGACGGAGGCGGGGCTAGTGGTGTTGTTGGTGGAGCGCTCGGTGGTTTTTTTACAGAGCTATATTCTTCTTGAGCCCGCTTCTTTTCTTCCTTTCGAGTGGGCTTATGCCGTGCAGTGTGCAATAGTAATTGCGTTACCGAATTCCAAATGGCTCCTATAATATAAATTGACCAGCCATATAAACTATATAATGCATATCCATGCAGAATTGTATCAATTAAAAATTTTATTACACGACCTATCATAATTATTCCTATTATTCCTGCACTTATAGAACCGAAAGATAGAAATTGACCCCATATTTTTTTCCATGTATCGTTCGCAAGTGCAGTTAATGCTTTCTCATCGAACAAGCGTGCTATAGACATACCATTTTTGTCCGTTGATCTGCCTGACATACCCATGGCTAAAGAATTCAACATTGCACCTCGCTCGACTGGAAACATTAAATGATGTCTTAACGCTTGTATGTCTGACTGTGTGTAAATACCGCTTTTTGCTAATTCGAGAGGTTCAGTATAATTCCAATTGTTTTTTGTGGCTGGTTTGAGGATAGCGGGTTTAATTCCTTTTGTGGTACCATGAGGCAGTACCGTGTACCAATCTTCGCCTAGTAGAAACATAGTTGGGATCAATGGGTTGCAAGTAGTTTCAGTACCGTATTGCTTCAAAATATGTGTTTTAGGAGATAAAAAATAATTTTTTTCGTCTTTTACTACAGGCAACTCTTGATAGCACCTTGGTGTTTCTCGTCTTTGAACATCTATTTGCACACATTTCATTAAATGAACTACTTCCCCCGCTACCAAACCCATATAACCACTTTTTTTCATTATTTGATAGGCGAACAGATCTGGTTCGGTACTTGCGATACTTAATGCGTTCGCTATAACTCTTTTTTCTAATTCGCATTTTTGCATAATTAAATCTCGACATAAGCGCTTTAATTCCCCTTTTATGTGTTTTTCGACAAACAAATTTAGAATTAACATATGCAAAGATATCCAAGTTATGTACTGTAAGATGTTTAATTTTTCCAAATGCTTCTATAGCAGGACCCTCAAAGAAAAATAATTTAGGATGTTCTGTGCGTATTAAGTCATATGAGCAAACTGAAATAGTACCGACTGCCGTAAATGCAAAAGTTATTTCGCTTGACTCCATTACATAAACTGGATGTCTCTCATTTCCTTCCTCTATTATTTTATTTACATACCCCGCGTATAATTCTGAATACTTATGTTCTTCGCATGATGACACCGGTAATGATTCCCAGAAAGCGTACCCTGCTTCAATATCTATACATATGTCTTCGTTAAATTTGCAACGAGTACCTGATTTTAGTATAACCTCATTAGCATTTAAATTCACAGGAGTATAATAATCTTGTAAGGTTATTGTGACATAACCCATGACTACCGCATCATCGAATACTCCATACGGGTCGGAGTATGTACCTGGATTACTACAATCTCCCGCCTGATCTATTTTCCCCACAAAAGTCATTGGATAAACGATAGTCCCATTATGTTTTAAATTTGAGATAAGCTCGTCGCGAACTCTATGGCTGCGATGCACATGCATTCGCCGACATTCTTCATTAGTAATTTCGTCTAGAAACTTAACTTCCCCCCTATTCTTGTCTTTTCGATGCGAGAATGCCCCACAATATGTAACTGAACGCTTAATTTCTACCTTACATAGTCTTACATGAGTGCTTCCAAAATCGTTCAATTGTAATAATCTAACATAAACCTTGGTAGTATTGACCACGGGCTCCGCTAAGTCACATTCCCCGACGTTTATTAATGAAAATGTGGTGAGGTTCAAGACTTGCTGAGAGCAGTCGTAACCAATTATGGTATTAACTGTTTTTGATGTTAGCAACGCTAGTACACAAAAAACGATTTTCATCTGCAAACATTACAAAGTATTAATCTTTTTGATTTCAAGAAAAGAAAATGGCAAAAATGCTCTATTTATCATAAAGAAAAAGAGAACATCATAGAAACTGCACTAATGTTAAAACAGTAACATATATCAAAATTAACTTAAAAAAAAAAAAAAAATAATAGTTGGTTTAAAATAATAAAATTAATAGTATTACTAGTTTTCTCTTTTTCGCATTTTTGCTATTTATTAGTTATAATATATTTTGCGTTATATTTATAGTTATAATAATATATTTATAGTTATAATAATATATTTTGCGTAGTAAATATTAACCTACTACAACGTGCCATTATCAAAGAAATCGTGCTTATTATCCTTATTTATATATAATGTAACTTAGAAAGCAAGCGTAGGATTAGGTATGTTAAAGCAACGATTTAAGCTTGTTTTTGCTCTACATGTGATTTGCGCAGGCGATTAATGTGCACTATTTTACTTTTAGTACTACTTAATTGTATCCTCACATTTCCATTTACAGAGACGTCTAAAACTAAATACGGCCCCGTATATTGACTATCAAATTTGTGTGGTTTCGGTCCCTTTTGCAACCACACGTAGTCCCCAATTTTTAATGTTAAATGATTTACTTTTCTGTCATAGTATTTTTTTGATCTTATTTTGGCTCGCAATAAATTTTCTCTTGCTATATTTTGCAAGTAGTTTATTCGTGTTATGAGAGTTTCCATATAGCCCTTATAAGTAGGCGCTAGATCCTCACTTTCTATCGGCTCACTACCTGGCGTTCGAGCTAAACGACCAAATACTAATTCGAAAGGTGAGTGCCATGTTGCCTCACTTATGCCTGTGTTAAAATTAAATGTTGCTAACTCTATATAGTCATCCCAATCCGACTTATTTTCTTGCACAAAAAATTTTAAAAACTCGATAAGACTTGAATGTGATCTCTCCAAGGACCCATTTGTTTGTGGATGAAAAGCCGTAGTGTTGACTTGTTTGATTCTAAATCTTTTTGCCACTCGTTTCATTAATTTGCTCATAAAATTAGTGCCCTGATCCGTTAAAATAACTCGCGGTGCCCCGAACACAAATATGACCCTCTTAATTAGACTGTTTGAAACGTCTATTGCTGTAGTTTGTGCTAATGTTTCCGCTATTGCAAATTTCGTAAATAAATCTTGGAAGGTTAATATATACTCATTGCCTTTATTAGATCTAGGCAATGGCCCTACAATATCCATACTAATGCGATCCATCGTATGTGCCCCAGAGTTAGTAATAATCATTGGCACACGTGTTTTTACCCTGACTAATTTTTTTAATTGACACTGCACACATTTTCGAATAAAATCCTGTACATCTTCTTTTAAATTTTCCCAGTTGTAAGCTTGTTTAATTCTTTTGTATGTCTTAGTAACTCCCCTATGTCCGCCTATTACCGAGCTGTGTGCTTCTTGCATAATCGGGTCCCTTTCCTCGAGGGGAGGATACCTGACTATCCCTAAACACACTACCAGTTTGATGGTACTCTTAGAAAATGGATCTCTTAATTTTCTTATTACTTGTTCCCATTCTAAATTTTCTATTATTTCCGTTTTTGCTATACTTATCGACCGCGCGTCGATTTTATTTAAGATTGGTAGTAAATTAGTACAAAGTAAACTTAAATTATTGTTTATTATGCTCAAGCCTACTCTGTTTTGCGTACGTAGTGGCATGACTATGTGTATTTTAGAATTTGTTTTTATAACTTCTGGTATTCCTATTGTTAAATTTTTAAAACGTGGGAGCTTGTTCTGTAATTTTAATTGCATGGCACCGTCGTCGCATGGTTCACCTTCGGATGTAACAAAATACAAATAATTATCTTTTCTCATAAATAATTTTTCACGGCAGAAAATAGTTGAATGAGTCGGGTTTAAATTTTCCAACATAATTTCATCTTCCATCTCCCCGTTTCCTTTCGATAGTTTGTCTCTCTCCTCTTCTTCCGAGAGAAGGTTACTCTTATTCATGTTGGTCTGTGGGTCACCCCTACTTCGTGTTTCGTTCAGTATGCTATTGTTTTCCTCGCCTTCGGTTCCCGCTGATGCGGTAATATGTTGTGCATCTCTACCGCTGACCTTTTCCTTTTCTATTACGCATTTATTTTTATCGTTTTTCGGCAGTTTTTTCTTTTCTGCTTCAATGTTTTCTTTGTTCCGCTCACGGGCTATACGTCCCCTCGTGACCATATTATGAACGCACTCCTCCCCCGTTTGTTCGGTGACCGCCTCTTTTTCTTGCTCTTGCTCTTTTAGTTTTTCAGCCAGGGCAGCACTTCTTGTGACAATTAACACTCGATCCACCGGATTTCGAGAGAGAGCATCCGCTACATTCATTCTCCCTGGTCTGTATATCACCTCAAAATCATATTCGGCCAGTGTTAAACGCCACCTCATAACACGTGAATTTGGATCTTTATGTGTCTGCATCCATACTAGAGGGTGATGGTCAGTAATTACATAGAATTTTCTCCCAAAAAGATAAGGTCTAAAATGTTTTATAGAAAATACCAACGCTAGTCCCTCTTTATTGAATGTATCCCATCTTCCCTCTACCTCTGATAACACACGTGAGACATATGCAACTGGTTGATCATAGCCTATTTTACCCTGAGATAAAATTCCTCCTATCGCATAACCCGATGCGTCTGTAGTTAGGTTAAAAGGTAGTTCGAAATTTGGAAAAGCTAATATAGGTTCTTTACATAATTTATCACGTAGAATTTCAAAAGCATACTGCGTATCATCGGTCCATTTAAATTCCATTTCTTTTTTTAATAAGTTTGTGAGGGGTTTAGCTATTTTTGAAAATTGATGAATGAAGCGTCTGTAATAGCCTGCTAAACCTAAAAATTGTTTAATATTTTTTGCGTTTTTTGGCACTGGATAATTCCAACAGCTTCCAGCTTGCTTGGATCTGGCCTTACGCCCTCTGCGCTTATTAAATGCCCTAAATAAGTTACTTCTTTTTTGAAAAATTCACATTTTTCCGGTTGTACTTTTAATACCGCCTTTCGTAATCTGATGAATAATCTTTCTAATCTTTGTATGTGTTCAGCAAATGTGCGTGAGTAAACAATTATATTGTCAATAAAACAAAATAATTCCTTATTAACTAAACTCGCGAGCGCTATAGATAGTGCTCTTGAAAATGTCGCCGGCATAGTTCTTAGCCCAAAACTACCTCGATTAAAGTGATAGAGCCCACCATTTGTCACAAAAGCTGTTTTGTGGCGGTCGCGCTCATCGATTTCTAACTGATGGTAGCCTGATGCGAGATCGAACACAGAGAAGTATTTTGATCCTCCCAACTGGTCAAGTATTTCGTTAATATTTGGAAGAGGAAATTGATCATCGAGTGTTTTTTCGTTTAATTTTCGATAATCAATTACCATTCTGTACTTTCTATTGCCATGTATATCTTCTTTCTTTGGTACTAAAAAACAAGGACTAGAGTATGAAGATGTAGAAGGCTCAATTATGCCATTTGCCAATAACTCTGCAACTTGTCTTTCTATCTCGTTTTTATGCACTGGTGGCAATCGAAACTGTTTTGAAGTAACTGGCACTTCATCTACGGTTGGGATAGTTAATTTTAATATAGGTGTAGCCGTTAATTTTTCACCCGGAATGTGAAAAATATCGCTAAATCTTTCTATTAATTTTGTTATCTCTGTACGCTCTTCTGACAGCAAATGTTCAAAACGTAATAAAGATTTAATCTGACCGACGCGTTCGTTTGACAAAACCCTTTCTACCCGACAAATTACATGTTTCTCAATTTTTGAATTTGTAGATTTCCCTTTAAGAAGTTTTTACCACTTTTCTATTACTTCTACACAATCATCAATCAGATATGTGCACGATGAGTCGTCGAATGATCTGAGCTCAAAATGCGTTTTTAAATCGCGAAACATTTTGTAGTGCTCGTTAAAAAACTCATTTTTATTTATTATCTTCAACAATATTTCAATTAATATTTCTATATCTTCGGCATTATCATACAAAATACTGTAATTTGCTTGGCTTTGATTGAGTAACTTTTGTAACATTATCAATCTTTCAAAAATGAACTCCTCATTAATTCCTTGATTGTTACTTGTATTAAAATTTGCTTTGTCTTTCTTTTTCTTAGAATTATCTCCAGAATTTAATTTAGCATTTATATCCAAACTTGATTCCTCTTTCCCTTTTGAGTTAGAATTTTTATTTTGTTCTGAATTTCTTTTCGAATTTTCGTTTGCACTCGAGTTTGTTTTAATCCAAGACGAAAAATTTTCTTTAGAGTTTGATTTCAAATTTTCTTTTGAATTTGAAAAATTTTTATTAGAATTTGGATTTGAGCTAGGATTTTTATTAGAGTTCGCACTAGAGTTAGGATTTTGATAAAAATTCGCAATTGAGTTAGAATTTTGACAAGAATTTGCATTTAAGTTAAAATTTTGATAAGAATTTGTAATTGGGTTAGCGTTTTTACAAGAATTTGTACTTGTATTGAGATTTTGACAAGAGTTTGTACTTGAGTTAGGATTTTGACAAGAATTTTTATTCAAGTTAGAATTTTGATAAGAATTTATGATTGAGTTAGAATTTTGACAAGAATTTGTTCTTGCATTAGGATTTTGACAAGAGTTTGTAACTGAGTTAGAATTTTGATTTACTTTGTGATTTTCTTTTGAATTTAATAAATTAACGTCTTCATTAGAATTTGATATAAAAGTAGAATTTGATTTAGAATTTTCATTTGAATTTGATCTAAAAGTAGAATTTGTTTTCGAATTTTCGTTTGAATTTAACAAACTAAATTTCACATTTCTCAAGTGGAGATTTTCTTCAGCGTTTGAGCTAACTCCAATAATTATTTTTAAATTTTTATAAGAGTCCAATTTTAATGTGACATTTTGATTTGCAAAATTTATTTCTTTTATATTATGTAAACTTAAAATCTCTTCTGTTTCAAGTTTAGCTTGCTCCCGGTTGCTGGTGACCGTTCTTATTTCGATAAAGTTACTTTTGACCTGTGTTGGAGTTTGGGGTTCCACGGGAAAATTTATGAGTCGAAAAACTTCCTCTTTATTCTGACTTAGAATTTTTTTATAGCTTCAGCCGTATCTTCAGTTTTCTTTTCACTCCTATTTTTATGTTTTATAATTTCCGAGTAAACTTCCTCCGCTGTATCATTCTGGTCTACTTTGTGTGCGTAATTAATGCGTTTACTAGAATTTACTAAAGTTTTTTCATTTTTTTCATAGAACGGAATAGACAAATCACCAATGATCAGTTGCTTAGTTCCATAGTCGATTTTTGTTCCTAACTGAGAGAAAAAATCACTCCCTAGTAATCCATCTTCGTTTATTGGAAAATCGTTATTCACAATATGAAATTCAATGGCGAATTTAAAAAAATATAGTTTTATTTTACCTAAAGTAAAAATGCTACTGTCTGTTATGCCTTTCAATTCCAAAATTTCATTTTTATTAATTGCTGTTTTTTCAGCTAAATTGTTCTTTTTTAACAGATTTGGTCCCACGCCTGAATCTAATATTAAAAACATTTCTCTGTTATTACTCGGATTACTAAAGGAAATTATTGGTGATTTGCTATTTTCGCTTAACCGAACGTGTCTTTGGATGATTGCGGATTGTTCTACTTTTCGTCTGGGCGCTTTACTAAGTCCGTCTCCCGTCTCGCGCCTTGTTGACGGGGACTCTGACTGTTTCCCGCCTGTACTTGTGTATTTCTCTGACTATTGTTGTATGCGAGTTTTCGACAGTTTATTATTTCATGCCCCTCTTTTTTACAATATCGACAAAATAATTTCGTTAGTTCATTATTTGAAAATGTGGCGTTCTGTCTTTGTACATATTGGTTCCCCGTATTTCGTGGAGCCTGCGCGGGTCTATCCTGTGTCCATTGTGTCGGCGCGCCCGATCTCCGCGGGTCCACCCAGGTAGGTAATGGTTGCCTATTTTGGAAGTTTGGTGGTTTCCCTGTGTATTGCCAGCAGTTTAAAGCAATATGACCTCTTCTGTTACATATTTGACACGTTTCTATAGTTTTACTATCCACTAAATATATTTTATCTTCTCTTGAAGAATTAGTTTTCTTTTCTGTAATTATTTTAATAGTGTCATTTAATTCTTCTGGCTCATAACACGCGAAGTCCCTTTCGATTTCTATTGCTTCCGCAGTGGCCTTTTCTAAAGTTCTTGCTTCTCCCATGCGTGCTTTAATTACCCAATGTAAACCTCGAATAAAAAATTTTACCAAGTCTTTTTCCAATGCTTTTTGAGAATCTCGCGTAGATCTCTTCTCACGATGTTCTGACTCAGTAATTTCGTGTCCTATCGCACGCACTCTATTTGAAAAAACTACTACGCTTTCATCGCGTTTTTGTTTTACACTAGCTAATTCCCCGTGTAGTTGGTGATACGTTTTAGCCGAACCGAAAATATTGTCGAAAAAATTCGCTATATCATTTATTGATTCAAATATCTTTTTTGCTGCACTTTTTAGTGCCTCGCCGTATAAACGTAATTTTATTAATTTTGCTAAATCTACCTCAAATTGTTCTGGGATAATGCTACATGCTTCCCGACAGCCTTGTATAAATTGTGTTAAAGGAATATTTACTCCATTATATTTCGGAATTAATTCTAACGCGTCCTTAATTGACAACGGCCTAACTTGCCCTAGGGTACTGTTTCCGGAAAAATTATTCATCCTTTGTGACAAGTTATACTTTGGATTTATCAAATATGTATCCAAATTAAATGGTGTGCTGTATTTAAGCTGATCGTTAGGTAAAAAAAAATTTTCGCCGTTTCCTGAACTTATTTTATTTTTTTCCTCGTCTGATGATTTTTGTAAAGATGTTTTATTGTTTTTTAATATGGAATAAAATTTTGTGTTGTCGGCCGTAATTTCTGGATTATCGAAACTTATGTTGTTGATTATTAATTCCGATTTTGCCGTTACAGCCCCCGTGATATATTTGATAATATATTTTGGATCGATTCTTTGATTTATTAAATCTCCGAGCGCTTCAATTAAATATTTATCTTTACAACATTCTATTATATCGTCTTTACTAACATGATCTGTTAAAATTTCAATAAGTGATTCTATTCTTTTATCCTTTGTTTGCACTTCCGCGTCTAGAAAACCGCTTTCGTTACGGCTTTTAAAGAAATCTAAAATATTTGTTAGCGTTTGTCCCTCTGGTAAGTTAGGTTTTAGTTTTAACGCCTGTTTTAGCAGAATAGCCTCTGCTTCTTCATTACGCCTATCGTCACCTTCCTTGGCTACCGACATATCATTCAAGCCCGCAAAACAAAAACTATCTGCCTAATCCTTTCTAAGGAGGGGCCCCCAATTGTTACGTCCGGGTTGCGTAACAATAACAATAAGAATGTTAGTCTAATGGCTAAAAGCGCGTAATGAGACTTTTCCCGATTCGGACACAATGTGCATTGCTCCAGGATGGGACGGCAGGTAGGAAAATGAAACTGACACGCGGTACGCCTCGAGACAGTGTGTAGAATTTTAATGACTTACCTTTAGAATGTCGAACAGCTTTGTGAGAATCTGCACGCCCGCCGTGACCCTTACAATGTCAGTGGTCAGTTGTCGCTCCGTGGGGGTCTTGTCAGAAGAACGCAGGAGTGAGGAGTTTAGGACTATTAAGGTCACGAAAAAACTTAACACGGATTAATATATAAATTTAACGTTTATTGTGAAATGGGCTCAACTAAGTAAAAATTACAATTGCACGAGGTGATGCGTAGTCTACGCGAGTTGGCTTCTAAGTCCCTGTACCAGGAGTCTTCGCCCCCTTTTAAAGGTAAAAAGTTGTAAATCTTCCTGCCGTCGCCTTTTTGATTTGCCTAGGTGTTGCTGTCCCACTCTTCTCGATGATCTTTGATGATTTCGGCGGCGCACCCTTTGATTTTAGAATACGCTACGCATATCGGGTGGGAGTGAAGGGAAAAGGCAAGAAAACTGACTCTAGCTTGATTCAGTATTGTGCGCTGGAGTACTAATGCTTACTCCTCTAATTGGCGGCGAATCTCTGATGCTTGAGTGGATGTGCGTTTTGATAGGCAATAAAAAAAACGCGTAAAACTGCACCAGGAGAGTGGCACACACTTAAGAGAGAATGAAAGGAAAACTAAAGGAAACCGCGTCTTCGTGCCTCCGTTCGAGGATCTTTTTGGTAACTATTCTTTCTGGATGGCGGCATCTTTTGAGCGTTTATGCGTATCCCCCTTTTTTTTATCGTGTGGGAGAATATGAAGCAAGCGGCAATGCAGCAGATTCGTTGGGAAAGATGAAGAGAGGAAGGAAAACAGCGCACACCGGCAACCACATCGGCAACGTCGCACGACGCGACAATACAAATAATTATGTGGTTATTATGTTTTAATATAAAACCTTCTACGAAAGTATGAAATACGGCAAGTATAGAGTTTTTTCTTTATAATCCCCCCCCCCCCCCCCCCCCTCCCTCCAGGTACGTATTTCTTGAAAGTATGACTCTTGGTATTTTCTTAAAGCCCGGTCGCCTGATAAACATTGTTTAATGTAGTACTTGACTACTTATAAATTGATTTCAGTACTTTCTTGTGTTTAATTTGTGTGGAAGGATAAACAAATTTTAAGACATTATTGTCACGTCGAGCATTACTGACCGCTACTCACACTTTTGACACCCGTGCTACCATCTATCCTTACCACCCTACAACCTTTTTTTTCCTTCATGTTACCATGAGTCCTCTTTCCTGTCAGTGGCACCACATGGTAGCAACTGGGTTACCTACGTGAGCCACAGTTCGCATGGTAACGAATCCTACCTTACTCGTATTCGTACCGCCTATCGATCCAACCCTTGTCCTTGGCAGCGCCACATTCGAACCCGAGTACCCCACCCGCGTCCTTGCCACCCCATGCAAAAGATGAGATACCCTACACTCCCTTACCTTTGCATCTGCCCTAGATACATGCGCGGGTATAAAAGCCGCGACGCGCCTCCACTCGAGGCAGAAGCTTTTCTTCTTTTTGTTTCGAAGGGCGAAGCTCTTGACCGACGACTATTTAATTGTAACAATTGGACTTAGAATAATTTCCGACATTCTGTATTCTGACTTAGAATATTTTCGAGCAGAATTTACTTAGAATATTTTCGAGCAGAATTTACTTAGAATAATTTCGAGTAGAATTTACTTAGAATAATTTCGAGTATAATTGACTTAGAATATTTTCGTGTGGAATTAACTTAAAATATTTGTCAAGCTTCTCTGATTGTAGTCTCGCGAATAATTGTTGATATTACATCTCGACTACAATCAGTTTGTAACAGTTTATAACGTAACTTTATGCAATTAATAAACATCACATAATTGCATTTTTGGAGTGTTACTTTATTTCTACGATCCTCTCCTTCTACCATTTGAATCGCCCGCTGCGTTTGGGTCCTGAGACTGACGAGGGCTAACTGAGAGAACGAGCCAACCGCAACCGCCCCAAAGTAAGTAACTCTGAAGCTCGCTATCCTTTCTCTTTCTCTGTCACTCTAATTGTTCGCTAACGCTGTCGCTTGCCGCTTAATTAGTATCGCGAATTATCATTGTTTAATTTACCTGTCCGATTAACTATTTTCACGCGTTCCTACTCCCGTGGTTATTACGTGTAGGCGTAAACCGAAACTGGAACATTTATTGCGTTAACTTTATCGTTTTCGCGACATTGTAGCACGGACGTTACAATTGGGGGCCCACCTCCGGGATAAAAGTGAAAATAGTGAAAATTTTTTTTTTATATATACATACATACCACAGTTATAAAAATTTTCTTTTTCTCTTCGTTTCTTACGTTCAAAAGTAAAATATAAATAAATTATTAAAATGGCAGCTTCAAACGGTGCGGTCGCTAGGAATTCAGAAGCAACTGAGATTTTACGGAAATACCTTAGTATAGAGGAACCTACATTAATAACGGCTACGGTCAACGAGTTAGTAGCAGTGCTCAGGGCTAGATATCAATCGGCATCGGAAATAAATCCGGAAAGAATTCGGGATGTTAAGAAGTTGCAGTTGTCTCTCGCAGAAACCGTGGATAGGGCATTAGTTAAAAAAATTTGTCAAGACGAAATTATGATAGACATTTTACGTGAATTTATGCATCACAATATTAGTGTTATTGAAATTATGGAAGCAATCTCGAGCGTGGATAAACATTTGATTACTGAAAAACTTCCAGCTCTAGTCAAATCCGACCAAGAATTAACTGAAGACGGTGAAGTTACGCAGTATAAAACGGTAATAAACACAATAGACGGGGATAATACACAAAATAAAGTGAATTTTGATACAAACTTATTAAATTCGGCAAATTATACTCCGCACGTAGCAGGGGGAAGGGGGCACAGTACGCCTTTAGCTACGAATGTTAGAACAACACTGCCAACAATGAATTCTTTTCGTCCAAATGCAACTTTAACTCCGTTAAAAAATTTGTCGATTAAAGATGCACTAGACTGCATACCAAAATTTGACGGTACCAATATTCCACTTAGTACCTTTTTATTCGGTTTAAGAGAAGCCATTAGCATGATTCCGGCAGCAAACGAAGCCGACTTGGTAAAATTAATTAGACGACGGCTAACGGGTGAAGCAGCAAAGTCAATGGAGGAAATAGTTTTTTTTAATATGACTGATCTAGTTAAATATTTTGAGGCAAATTTTGGATCGTATAAAACACATCACTCCTTGATGGGGGAATTAGCCGCGGCCAGACAAAGAGAAAGAGAAAACATTATAACATTTGCAAACAGAGTTAGGCGTATCGCAATAGAATTAAAAGAGGCCGCAAAAAGAGAAAAAAGGGATGATGCGGGGTTCATACAAAATGTAGAAGCCGATAAATTAAAATTTTTTGTACGCGGTATGGATTGGGAAATTAAGAGGTACATGGGGGTGGCCGCAACTTTTCAGGAAGCCGTAGAAAAAGCAATAGAAATAGAGCGTGAGGTTACAGATTTAGAGAAAACCGAATCAACGCGTAAAAGTAAATTAAATCAAGAAAATAACAAATTGAAGGCAGAATTAGCTGAAGTTAAAATTGTTCAAAATAAACCGACAGAAATTTGTCAATATTGTGGCAAAAGAAATCACATCGCGAAAAACTGTTGGACTTTAAAATCATTGTTACCCCCGGGTACACAGCAACCCGCGACACAGCCGACTACATGGGCGCAGCCCGTAGCTACGCAAGCGCGCGTCTCGGCACCAGCCGCGAACCCATTGGCTAGCGCGCGGCCAGCCACGCCCCAAGTCTCACAAAATCAATATAGACCGCGATCGCATAGTCCCGCAGTGGCACAATCGAATCAAATCAATAATTTTGTTAAAATTTGCAATTATTGTAAAAAAGAGGGACACTGGAAGAATGAATGCCAAATATTGGAAAGAAAAAGTAGAGAAAAATTGCAACGTGAAGCGGGAAACGCGAACAGCCCCACGGCACAGGGCGCGACCTGGGGGCAATCAGAAAGCACGCGCCCACACCAATCAAACACAAATCAGAATTAAAATTTGCGCGAAAGTCCATTTTGTTGAGTATTAATAGTAAGTCACCTGTAATAGAATTGCCATTTGAAAATTATCAGGTATCGCTCAAATTAATGTTAGATACGGGGGCAGGCCCGTCGTTGCTTAAAATTAGTAAAAAACCTAGTAAGGCCATTTGAAAACGAAATTCTTGAACTTAAAGGTATTACTAAGGAATCGATTAACTCGCGCGGGAAAATACCCTTGATTTTCCGCGATTTAACATTGTATTTTCATTTGGTTCCTGACGATTTCCCTATTGAAGAGGACGGGTTAGTCGGCAGCGAAATGTTAAGAAAATACGGGGCAAAAATTAATTATGAAGAAACTTTTTTGGAAATAGCTTCTCACGTAATCAGTTTACGGTGCACGAGTAGTGTAGATATCGCGCGGCCAATAAACAAAGAGAGTGTAAGTTTGGCACGAGCCGAACGACATAAGGAAGTAACGCAGGGTACGATGTGGGGGGATGAGCGCAATTCCGGACGCGGATACGCGAAAAATCCCGTTGCAACTGCTCGGTCGCACAAATCCAGTGTTGTTTTAGGCGAGTGTAGCACTCAGAACGTTTATAGCGATTTACCTGCTTCGCATGAGAAAATTATTTCACATATCTGTCTTTCTTCGCTTAAAAGTATCGCCCAATTTGAAATTTGTACCGTGCACGTTTTGGAAAAAATTGATTTAAAAAATGGAATTGATGAAAATAAAAATTTGAATTTGAAATTTGAAAAAGCTAGCGATTCGGAAAATAAAATTGATGAAAGCAAAAACTTGAATTTGAACTTTGAAGAAGCTAGTCATTTGAAAAATAAAATTTGTAAAAACAAAAATTTGAATTTGAAATTTGAAAAAACTAGAAAATTGAAAAATGAAATTTGTAAAAATAAAAGCTTAAACTTAAAAATTGATAAAAATAAAGATTTGAAAGTTAAGCATTGTGAAACTAAAAACCGGTTAGTTAAAATAGCTAAAAAGCAAAATTTGAGAACTAAGTTTTGTAAAAATAAAAGTTTGAAAGAAAAAGTAAACAGGATTATATTCGGAAATAATTTATTTAGAGAGCAAACGTTAAAAAATAGCGTATCTCAACAGTATTTGGACTTGTTAAATAAAAATTGGAAAAATAGAGTTAGTGAAGATCTTCTTGTAAAAAATTGAGCTAAATTTCAAAGTAAAGTTAATAAATGTATTGTGGTAGAAAATAAGAAAAATTCGGAAATTTTAGCTTGTAAAAATAGTATGAGTGTTAGCACTCAAGGGGGAAATGTTGGATTGAATATAAAAAATTATAGAGCAAAAACGGTATTGAATAAAAATAGGAGAAAAGTAAATTTTGTTTGTAATAAAATAAGGAATTTTACGTGTATTAAATACAAGCATGAAACTCATAAAAAAACTAAAATTAAAAGGAATAGTTTTAGCAAAATTAGTAAATTATTGAGGAAGCAAAAGTTATCGTTGTCCGGCAATATTGAGAAGGGCGGAAGTAATAAATTAACCAGCGCATTGTCTTATGCTTTAGTTCGAGAAGACTTTCAGCTGGCGCACCTTTTTGAGGGGTTGCGTGTCAAGCTAGAGAAGTTAACCTTTTTGCAAGCATGGAAAAGTAGTTCATTATTACGCTTATACTCTTGCGCTTTAAGATAATGTGTACTTACCGACAAATTTTAGAACATGTATATCTTTTGCAAATAATAATTGAATTACTAAAAAAAAAATTGAGTATAGTATTTATATATACGGAGCGCCTGACAGAGCTGTTTTTCCAAAAATCTACTCAGAATTTATTTAATTAAATAAAAGCCGCAATGCCGATAAGTAGGGATCTGTAATACTTCGAATTTTGCCAGTATTAAAACGAGCGTATCGCATGGAAATGCTGATAGAATCGCACAAAAAAAATCTGAGCATAGTATTTACATACACGGAGCGCCTGACAGAATTGTTTTTCCAAATAAACGTTCGAATGTTTATGAATTAAATAATGAAATTGGGTTGATTTTGAGGTTCACATCGCCTTAAATGTTACGTGTTTCACCGCCATTCCTATTTTTAAGAAAATGAGAGAGTATCGCGTGTCGGAAGGCGAGGTGACCTCTGACATGTTATGCACTTTACGCCAGATGCTACATCAAATTAAAAGAAATATAAATGGAGTAGTCTGGTCAGTATGGAAGCATAGGCCGCACCCTCCGCACTTAAGTAGCCAAATTAGGGTAGAAAGGCGGAGCCATAAAATAGGGGAGCCACGCGACCATCAAATTATGTGCATGTCAGACACGGTTTTCCTTTTAGGAAATGAGAGGGTGGCTAAATTAAGAGAGCTTTTACGTCTTAAGCATTTGTCACCTAATCAATTAGCTGAAGTTGAGTCACTCCTTGTGAAATTTTCGGATCGATTTTATTTAGCGAGAGATATTATGCCCACGACAAATGTAATTAAACACGAAATACCCACAACAACGAATATTCCAATTAGAATTAAACAATTTAGACACCCACCTATTCTAAAAGAAGAGATCAATAGGCAGGTAAAAGAAATGTTAGAGAAAGGCATCGTCGAACCTTCAACAAGTGCCTACTCGGCGCCCGTGTTCTGCGTTGACAAAAAACCGGGACCCGACGGCAAGAAAAAATTTCGGGTAGTAGTAGACTTTAGAAAGTTAAACGCCATTATACCCGATTACAATCATCCGGTTCCGAACATAGCGGATATTTTGGATCAGCTTGGTGATGCCAAATTTTTCTCAGTTTTCGATTTATACGCGGGTTATCATCAAATTAAAATTAAAGCTGAGGACAGAGAAAAAACAGCTTTTTCTTGTGAGCTCGGTTTATTTCATTTTGTTAGATCGCCTTTTGGATTAAAGACAAGCGCTCCGGTATTTTTGTCACTCGTTCTTAAAGTAATTGCTGGTATGAAAAACGTGGTTCATTTTTTTGATGACATTTGCGTCTACTCTAAAACTTTTAACGAGCACATAGAAACAATCGAGACGTTGTTTGAAAAACTGCACCATGCTAATTTAGTTTTGCAACCGGAAAAATGTGAATTTCTTAAACCGGAAATTAATTATTTGGGACATATAATTAACGGTGACGGTTTACGCCCGGACCCGGAAAAACTAAAAGCAGTTAAAGAATTTCCAGTGCCTAGAAATCAGAAAAATATTAAACAATTTTTAGGACTAGCTGGTTATTATAGGCGATTTATTAATGGCTTTGCACGAATAGCCAAGCCTTTAACTGACCATCTTAGAAAAGAACAACTTTTTGTTTGGGATGAGAACGCGCAAACGGCATTTGAGACTCTTCGTGATAAATTATGCGAACCACCGGTTTTAGCGCATCCGCATTTCGAAGAAAAGTTTTTAGTAACTACCGACGCTAGCGGGTACGCAATCGGGGCAGTTTTATCGCAAGGAGAAATTGGAAAAGATCGTCCCATAGCCTTTGTGTCGCGCGCAATGAATCGAGCAGAAAAGAATTATTGTACGTTTTCAAAAGAAGCATTAGCAATCGTGTACGCTATTACGCAATTCAGACCTTACTTATACGGGAATAAATTCACTTTAATTACTGATCACAGGCCGCTAGTTTGGTTGAACAATCATAATGATCCAGGATCTAGAGTCACGCGTTGGCGTTTAAAACTTTTAGACTATCAATTCGATGTACTCTATAAGAAAGGTGAATTAAATCTGAACGCGGACGCACTGTCACGCAACCCGATTATAGAAAAAGTATGCGTAGCTACACAGGTCAGCATAGGGGGAGAGGGGCACCATGCTGTCGCTGGCGAACAGACAGTAGAGCCGCCCCAGGAACGGCAAACCCAGCAGGGGGACGGCGCGCCCACCTTGCATGCAATGGCCACGCGTAAGCGTGCTGGCCGCCAAGCCACTGAAAAGTATAAGCAAGCCATTAAAGCTCTCGCGCCGCGTAAAAGAAAGGAAGCTCCCGCGGTCGAAGAGGTTCAGAAATGCGCGTCCTTTGTCAAAGATAAGGAGACGTCTGCGTCTCTCGTACCGCAAGCTGCGGATAGCAATAAAAAAGAAACGCTGCACAGACCAATCTCGCCATCTGTCTCTGCGTTCACGCCCGAGGAAAGTCAGCAAACGGTTATGTCAGGAGAGCTCGCGTGCCGGGAAGCATCCGGGCGCGATAACATCTCGGTGTTTAAAGGTCCCCTTTCCGACATGACTTTCGGGGACGAGGACGCGGTCAATGAAAAAAGTGTCGCGCTGAAAGCAGTCGGTCCTCAAGACAATATAATCTATTGTAGAGAGAAATTGTTTATGAGGAAGGATAGTTACCTTTATTTTGTGAGCACGGACGGAGAACCGCTCGATGAGAGGTCTAGGCAATTAAAGGATTTAGGGAAGCTTCCGCATTTTGAGAATTTAGTAACGGGAGAACCTAAAATCATTAAGGCCAATAAAAAAATGCATTTTGTATTACCACTTAGGGGCAAAGGTAAAAATAGTTTATCGGATACCTTAGAAATTTTGGCCCAGTTACTTAGGAAGTTAGCAAAATTTTTAGATATTAATCAAATTGCTTCTTTTAGTATGGCTAGGAGCAGTAATATCGAAAATGTTGAGTTTGAAGATATTTTGGCCTCTTTAAGACGTGAATTAGGTAATAATAGTGTTAAAATAATTATTTGCCGTGGACTCATACAGCACCCGGAGCCGAGTAAAAGAGCGGATATAATTCACGAAGCTCATTGTTCGGCGGCGGGTGGACACAAAGGAGTAACTAAAACTTTGAATAGAATAAAATATAAATATCAGTGGGAGCATTTAAAGGAGGACATACAAGCCTTCATTCAAAAATGCGTTCCTTGCCAGCTTAAAAAATTAGTGCGGGTCAAAACAAAACAGAAAATGATTATAACGGACCACCCTTGTATTCCATTTTTCACGGTTAGTTTGGACATCGTAGGACCGTTACCGAGAACTAAAGGCGAATCCGAGTACATTTTAACTATGCAGGATCAATTTACAAAATTCTCGGTGGGAGTCCCTTTAAAAGACCAGACTGCCATTACTGTAGCAGATGCTTTTATCAAACGCTTTATTTGCACTTTTGGCGCGCCGCAAGCTATGCTTACCGATCAAGGCACCAATTTTCTTAGTAAATTAGTTAAGCGCGTTGCAAAACGATTTAAAATTAAGCAAGTAAAAACTACCGCTTTTCACCCTCAATCTAACGGCTCTTTAGAGCGCTCGCACTCGCCACTTAGTGAATTTTTGAAAATGTTTGCCACGAAACATTTAGATTGGGACGAGTGGGTTGAGTTAGCAATGTTTAATTTCAACACGGGCAAACATGAAGGAACCCAGCATACTCCGTTCGAGTTAGTGTTCGGACGCCTGGCGAGAGTGCCCTCGAGCGACCCCTTAGAGCCGGAAGATTTATTGCCTACTTACGCGGGGTACATGACAATCTTGGTCGAAAGATTGAGTTTTCTCCAAAGAACCGCACAAGAAAACCTATTATCCGCTAAACAAAAAAGTAAAGAATATTATGATAAAAAGTCAAATCATAAGAATTTCAAAATAGGCGATTTTGTGTGGTTGCAGAGCGGGCCAAAGCCGCATAAATTTGAAAATCAATATTCTGGCCCTTACTTAATAATTGAAATCTGGGAAAAATGGCAATGTAAAAATTCAAATTAAGGAAAATAAGACCAAAGTCGTGCATAGTAATCGCTTACGCTTGTCGCATATTAATCCGCACGCAGAGTCCGAAAGCTTGTAAGAATAAAAAGTTAAGCTTAACGTAAGTTAGAAAGTTAACATTTTTATTCATGTTTACAGATGAGGACGTTGCTGTTCATTCTTGCAACAACTTTGAAATTGAAACCAGTTTTCGGACTAATAAAGATAACATATTACTTTCATGTTTGCAGATAAAGATTCTTCAAAGTTGTACACACAATGGGTTTTTAATTCTTAGCAGTTTTAACTTAGTTCTTTTGAAATTTTTTAGAACAAATGGTAATTTAAAGCGAGCAGCAGTGAACGTCAAACTATTAATCGAAGTCACCGGATTTCTGCTGTCCTTTCTAGCATCCGCGCAAGGGATGGGCTACTTTACTATTATGCAATCGACACCAATCCAGGACTGGCATTTGAAAATGCGAATTTGTACCAGTATGTAATTTAAACCAGCGAAATTGGATGAAGAAAAATTACTTTACAAGACGCGTATCAGCAATTAAATGAATCCGATAACACGATAACATACGTAATAAAAATCTTAGATATAGGTAGATTTGCATAGTTTAGGCACACTAACTAATAATTTGAAAAAGAGTGAGTTATTTTATGACCTTGCCGTTGTCTCAAGTGGGAGGAGTACAATGTACCACCTACTAGCTATTTGTTAGAAAATTGTAAAGAAATTAATAGGGCAATGTGGACATCGCGAGACGACAAGGTCAAAATTATGACGGGTGAAAAAGAACCTATATTTGTATAATAGAGAATGATTACGCAAGCGAGAGAACGGCTATGGCAAAATAGTTTGAAAGGTTGGATAATAAAGTAAAAGAATTTCTGATTGGAAAATACAAAAACAGAAGTCAATCTTGACTTTAGCTTGAAAAATTTATACGCGTTAATGCATATTGTATTCAAAACTAAACAGCTCGTATCGAACTTATGCGATTTACTGGATCGCCAAAAGGTGCTGTTCGTTTACATCGGCGGAATTAAATAAATCTTTGCTAAGCATAAGAGATACGAAAAGTTTAGCTTTACAGTTTTTTCTATCAAAAGTTCGATTTATTTTATTCGATTGCGTTGTGAAAGTAAATATAGTGTAAGTAGTGAATTATGTATTGAACTGGTTGTACCTTTTACAAATAGGGACCCTTCTTTTTGTGTACGCAATGCAATCTTTTCTAGTTTTTCAGACTAAATCCGGATAACAAAACACTAATCGAGTTTATTATACAACTGCAAGCGGACTATACTTATGATAGTGGCTGATATAGGCAACTGTTATGTATGCTTAAATCAATGAAAGAATATGTAATGAAAGAAATGCTTTTTTTGTGAAAATCAGTGTTATGTTAAAAATCTTATGTCTTGTGAGAAAATGATCTTATCAAAAACTAATTATGATAATTTACCATTTAGGTAACATATAGTTTTCACAAAGAAAAGAGCGTTATTTTCAAAAGAATATTATGGCTTATTTCGACTATAAGCGAATTTAGGTTAGAAGTTGCTTATTCCGGAAAGTTTATAAAATTCCGATTTTGGACTGTCAAATAATTGAATTTCCAAAGAATTGTATAATGCGAATTGACGAATGTGTGGAATTCGACGATGTCTATAATGATTGGGACATTGTGAAATGAAACTTGCACATAGAATTATCTATTCAATAAAACTTCGAAAATTAACATAGTATACACGTGATTAACTTTCGAAGTGAGATTTCAACAAAAGATTTGTTATACATAGTACTTTCTGTATTTCTTATTCTGATTATTGTTAGCTTTGTAGAAATATTTATCTCTTTAGTCTTTCGCTTACTTGAAAATAAAGATTAAAATTAAGTTTTGGATCGCAATTCCGTATAGGAGTACTGTATTACTCTACTTTGTGTTGCAATTTTGTAAGGGTATCGTATTACTCAGAATTAAGCGAGGCGAGCACATCTCCAACGCCAGTATAGGGGGGAAGAAAATAAATATGGTATTGTTATATGGTATAAAAATTATGAATTTTAGTATAAAAATTATCAATAGGGAATTTGTAAACTTGGTTAGAGGAAATTTGTCAGTAAAGATAAAGTCGATTAGGGTACGATACTTTCCTTCCAATTTTCCTTTTTCTTTTAGTAATATTCCTATCCCATCCAAATTGAAACCAAGCGGTCGAGGGAGTGTTCATTCACCAGCTATTGTGCCAGCCACAGCGTCCCCATTGCAACCTTACGACACTACACTTTGCCCGCCAATACTTAGTAATCGCCGACAGCGCAGCTCGTACGACTTTATGCCCTCGCTCAGCTATGGTGGAGTCTCATCGTGAACTTCAAGCAATGTAACGACCTTGGACGTCAACGACCAAAGGGGATACGCATAGCCTTACGGATTCACTTTATCTGACGAACTGCCGTTGTTATGAGGTATGTGGAAGTAACACAAATCTAGTAGAGCAAGGTAGACGCACTCCAAAGGCAAACATTGAAGTCGACGAGCTGGAACTGAAGGGAATAACCAGAGGCAACCGTCTGCAGTTTAAGCTGCTGCGAATTATTTTTCTGTGGTTCGCTGTGGTACGACTCATGTATGGCCACAGTGAAGGAGAATCAGGGCGCGGCGATGAACAGGAGGCAATTGCATCTGCTCATAATAAGACAAGTATTAATTTGTTCAAGGGAGGAGATGCCTGGAAGCTACTGGACAATACTGACGACCGGTCCATCGGCATGGCAAGAGAGGGAATATGCGTTCACTAAACGAGCTTAATAATCATGGATACGCTTTCAAATTTACCGAGGACGAGGAAGTCGTGGAATGGAAACGACGACTACTTACCTCGCCCGCTACTAAGCAGGCTAAGCCAGAGCGAACAGGAAGAGGTTACATCTTGCACCTAAAGTTCGGAAAGGAAGGCTTCGAAGACAATCAGACATACTGCGTATGTTAAAACTGCGACACTTGGACGGAGGGACCAGCAAGCGCCGCGCCGCAGCGCACGTCTTTGGGGGGGATGTGTCACGTCGAGCATGACTGACCGCTACTCATACTTTTGACACCCGTGCTACCATCTATCCTTACCACCCTACAACCTTTTTTTTCCTTCATGTTACCATGAGTCCTCTTTCCTGTCAGTGGCACCACATGGTAGCAACTGGGTTACCTACGTGAGCCACAGTTCGCATGGTAACGAATCCTACCTTACTCGTATTCGTACCGCCTATCGATCCAACACTTGTCCTTGGCAGCGCCACATTCGAACCCGAGTTCCCCACCCGCGTCCTTGCCACCCCATGCAAAAGATGAGATACCCTACACTCCCTTACCTTTGCATCTGCCCTAGATACATGCGCGGGTATAAAAGCCGCGACGCGCCTCCACTCGAGGCAGAAGCTTTTATTCTTTTTGTTTCGAAGGGCGAAGCCCTTGACCGACGACTATTTAATTGTAACAATTGGACATAGAATAATTTCCGACATTCTGTATTCTGACTTAGAATAATTTCGAGTAGAATTTACTTAGAATAATTTCGAGTATAATTGACTTAGAATATTTTCGTGTGGAATTAACTTAAAATATTTGTCAAGCTTCTCTGATTGTAGTCTCGCGAATAATTGTTGATGTTATATCTCGACTACAATCAGTTTGTAACAGTTTATAACGTAACTTTATGCAATTAATAAACATCACATAATTGCATTTTTGGAGTGTTACTTTATTTCTACGATCCTCTCCTTCTGCCATTTGAATCGCCCGCTGCGTTTGGGTCCTGAGACTGACGAGGGCTAACTGGGGCCTTTCTACATATGTGTGTTCTGTGTGTTATGTGTGTTCCCGACAAAGACAGATAGATCTATTCCGTTTATGTAAGACAGAGACAGACATAGAGAGAAGTTGTCTAGAACAGACAGAACACACATATGTAGAAAGGGCCCTGAGAGAACGAGCCAACCACAACCGCCCCAAAGTAAGTAACTCTGAAGATCGCTATCCTTTCTCTTTCTCTGTCACTCTAATTGTTCGCTAACGCTGTCGCTTGCCGCTTAATTAGTATCGCGAATTATCATTGTTTAATTTACCTGTCCGATTAACTATTTTCACGCGTTCCTACTCCCGTGGTTATTACGTGTAGGCGTAAACCGAAACTGGAACATTTATCGCGTTAACTTTATCGTTTTCGCAACATTGTAACACGGACGTTACATTATTCTGACAACAGTAGCACATTTGTTTCGAAGAGTTGTTCGCGTTACTTGACTATTGATAATTGATTTCACAAATTTTGATTGTTTAATTTGCACTGATTATTATTCTACAGATTATACAGAAAACACTTATACTTGCCTTATTTTATACTGTCGTAGAAAGTTTTATAACAATACTATTTGTTTCACTGATTGTTTAAAAAAAATATTTAGGTTCTCATTATAGTTTGTGGTACAGAGTGTGGCAGATGTTGAGGGAGTACTGTGAAGGAGGGTGTGAGCGAACAAGAGCGGGGGGTGAGAAGGATGGACAATAAGTACATTGTATGCAATATTGCCTAAGTTTTTACTTTTATGAAAAATTCTTTTAGAGTGATTTCACGGCTTTTCAAGATAAAAGTACATTAAACAATGTTTGTCAGGCGACCGGGCTTTAAGAAAATATCAAGAGTCATACTTTCAAGAAATACGTACCGGCAGGGGGGGGGGGGTAGATTATAAAGAAAAAACTCTGTACTTGCCGTATTTTATACTTTCGTAGAAGGTTTTATATTAAAACATAATAACCACATAATTATTTGTATAGTTACGGAAAAATTCAGAATTATCTGAAACTATTCAAAATTGTTTCATACTGTTCGAAACTGTTACAAACTATTATAATTAGAAAAAATTATTTATTCGTAGAATCCCTTTTCATAAATTAAATCGTAAATATAATTTTTAAGGATTATTTTATTATTCTATAGATTATACAGATATATATATATATAGTTTGTAATAGTTTGACTCGAGTACACACTCTATACTTTCAACATGTGATATAAGGAAAATGGAACGACTTTGTAGTATAGCAACCTTAGACTGATTAGTTCATTCTATTTTATCAACAGTTCGTCCAATTAAGGAATGAACCAATATGTTAGGGTTGCTATATTAAAGCGAATGGCGCACCCGGCGCAACGGCGCACGAAGCACCTATGTGGAAAGGCCTTAATTATAGACTGCAATCACAGATCAATTTTTATGTCTATGGTTGAGGCATAGAGGTTGCATTTTGTATTTCTCGCACCCTTCTAAAGGCCTCGACATGAGAAAAGGATCAAAGAGGAACAAAGCCACAGATACACGAATAACATGGGTTACTATATCTATATATACCAGGAACAGTGAGATACAAATATCTTTTCTTCATCCCCTAGCCGAAAGTACGGTCTTCCCGGCTCGATTTCGCGCCGGGAAGAGCGACTTTTGTGGCCGCTCTTTGTTGATCGTTGCGTGGCAACGTCCGCGACAGCTCACGTGTTGTAACCTAAACTATGCTAACCCTTCCAAATGTGATGACAAGAAAATCATTTGTAACATCGGAAAATTGAAAAGATATAGGTGTATTAAATTAATTTTATGTTATTATTAATATATTGAACAATATATTTATAACTCTGATAATCAATTACGTTCTTATATTGCATACATGCTGTCAGAAAGCTTCTATACATATATAGACATGATGTTTACATTTTGAGTTTCAAGACATGGTGTAACTATATACTTGTATGTGAAAGTTTTTTGACTCTCATTCTATAATGTATCGCTTATGGGATAGGAAAAGATAAACAGAGGAACCATTGAGAGGTTGTTCTGTAGTTGAAACGAGTATCAATTAAGTATGTACATATTGTTGGTCCATCATCTTTTTTAAGCATCTTTTGCTAGTGTTTTTAATGCCCGCCCCGACCAGCAAAACCTCGGCTTCGCCTCGGTTTTGCAAAAGTCGGGCGGGCATCAAAAAAAGCAGAAGTCGAGCCTTACGCTCCGCGATATGTAAAGTGACGCTGAAGCAGGCCTTTTATACATATGGCCGAGCCGTAGTTAGCAACCAACAACGCTATTTTATTAATTAATATCAAAACTATATGGGCGTACTTTCGGCGGGGGATGAAGAAAAATAGTATACGACACTTGGCCAGAATGTTGGATGCCTTGGCCGGCGCGCATCGACGCCCTCGGCTTCGCCTCGGGCGTCAAAATGGCGCCGGCCAGGAAATCCAACTTTTTGGCCTTGTGTCGTAATATACTATTGTTCCTCACTATTCCTCTATATATAAGTATAGTAAAGGGCGCTACAGGCAAAAAGAAAAAGCAAAAGCACAGGAACAGATATAAGAATAACATGGATATGTATATCTATATATATGAAGAACTGGAACAGCTACAGGAACAGATCTAGGTGTTCCTTCTAGCTGTTCCTGTTCCTCATATATATAGATATACATATCCATGTTAATCTTATATCTGTTCCTGTGCTTTTGCTTTTTCTTTTTGCCTGTAGCGCCCTTAACCCATGTTATTCGTGTATCTGTGTCGTTGTACCCCTTTGATCCTTTTCTCATGTCGAGACCTTAAGGCCTATTAAGGGCGCTATTATAAATATTTAAATTATATAATATCTTCAAATTAGAATATTAAAATATCAAAATTATATATAGCATGCAATAAATATTGTCAAGACAATTAAGTTCTTGTGAAGTAATCTGTATTTTACAATATATTATCAACAATAATATTTTGATAGTATTTAAATAGTTAAGTATAAACATGACTAACCAAAATAATGTTCAAGCTAATGTAACATGTCCTAAATGTGGCGTAGAATTTTTAAATAATGAATTTTTACAAACACACATCGCAGAATATCACAAACAAATTAAAAAATTTTGTCAATTATGTGGTAAAATATTTAAAAATTCCAAACATTACCCAAGACACAAGACAGAATGCCATAATAACCTAACTAAATTACATGGGTTTGAAGTTTGCAACGTTGCGATCCAACGAAAATTCGATTTTCGAAAAACAACTTTTTTCCACATGGATGATATAATGTACTACAAATAATGGTAGAATACATGAAAATTGATTAAAATAAAACAATTCCAAACCACCCCCCACCCGTAACACGGAATTTGTAAGATGACCTAAGAGAAAAAAATTCTCTCTCCGCGGCGTTTGGTATTTCCAAACTTTTTATTGCTGGAATTATTTTCTGAGGATACAAAATACCAGAAAAAAAATTAGGAACCAAATCGACTCCCCGGAACACCCCCAAAAAGCTGATTATATAGGGGTAGTAACGGAAAAAAAATTCTCTCTCCGCGGCGTTTGGTATTTCCAAACTTTTTATTGCTGAAATTATTTTCTGAGGATGCAAAATACCCGCAAAAAAATTAGGAACCAAATCGACTCCCCGGAACACCCCCAAAAAGCTGATTATATAGGGGTCGTGGCGGAAAAAAAATTCTCACTGCACGGTGTCTGACATTTCCAAACTTTTTAATGCTGGAATTACTTTTTGAGCATAAAAACTCCCTGTAAAAAAATTACGATCCAAATCGACTCCCCGGAAACCCCCCAAACAGCTGATTATATATTCAGGTATATAGGGGTCGTGACGGAAAAAAAATTCTCACTGCTCGGTGTCTGGCATTTCCAAACTTTTTAATGCTGGAATTATTTTATGAGCACACAAACTACTCCTAAAAAAATTATGAACCAAATCGACTCCCCGGAATACACCCAAACAGCTGATTATATAATCAGATATATAGGGATCGTGACGGAAAAAGAATTCTCACTGCGCGGTGTCTGGCATTTCCAAACTTTTTAATGCTGGAATTATTTTATAAGCACACAAATTACTCGTAAAATAATTACGAACCAAATCGACTCCCCGGAAACCCCCCAAACAGCCTATTATATATTCAGGTATATAGGGGACGTGACCGAAGAAAAATTCTCTCTCAGCGACGTTTGGCATTTCCAAACCTTATATCGCTGAAATTATTTTATGGGCACACAAACTATTCGTAAAAAAATTATGAACCAAATCGACTCCCCGGAAAACCCCCAAACAGCTGATTATATAATCAGATATATAGGGGTTGTGACAGAAAAAAAATTCTCACTGCGCGGTGTCTGGCATTTCCAAACTTTTTAATGCTGGAATTACTTTTTGAGCATAATAACTCCCTATAAAAAAATTACGAACCAAATCAACTCCCCGGAAAACCCCCAAACAGCTGATTATATAGGGGTCGTGACGGAAAAAAAATTCTCACTGCTCGGTGTCTGGCATTTCCAAACTTTTTAAAGCTGGAATTACTTTTTGAGCATAAAAACTCCCTGTAAAAAAATTACGAACCAAATCGTCTCCCCGGAAACCCTCCAAACAGCTAATTATATATTCAGGAATATAGGGGACGTGACCGAAGAAAAATTCTCTCTCAGCGACGTTTGGCATTTCCAAACTGTTTATCTCTGAAATTATTTTATGAGTACACAGACTACTCGTAAAAAAATATGAACCAATTCGACTACCCGGATAACCCCCAAACAGCTGATTATATAATCAGATATATAGGGGTCGTAACGGAAAAACAATTCTAACTGCTCGGTGTCTGGCATTTCCAAACTTTTTAAAGCTGGAATTACTTTTTGAGCATAAAAACTCCCCGTAAAAAAATTACGAACCAAATCGACTACCCGGAAACCCCCTAAACAGCAGATTATATATTCAGGTATATACGGGACGTGACCGAAGAAACATTCTCTCTCAGCGGCGTTTGGCATTTCCAAACTTTTTATTGCTCGAATTATTTTATAAGCACACAAATTACTCGTAAAACAATTACGAACCAAATCGACTCCCCGGAAACCCTCCAAACAGCTGATTATATATTCAGGTATATACGGGACGTGACCGAAGAAAAATTCTCTCTCAGCGGCGTTTGGCATTTCCAAACTTTTTATTGCTGGAATTATTTTATAAGCACACAAATAACTCGTAAAAAAATTACGAACCAAATCGACTCCCCGGAAACCCCCCAAACAGCTGATTATATATTCAGGTATATAGGGGACGTGACCGAAGCAAAATTCTCTCTCAGCGACGTTTGGCATTTCCAAACCTTTTATCGCTGAAATTATTTTATGAGCACACAAACTACTCGTAAAAAAATTATGAACCAAATCGACTCCCCGGAAAACACCCAAACAGCTGATTATATAATCAGATATATAGGGAACGTGACGGAAAAAAAATTCTCACTGCGCGGTGTCTGGCATTTCCAAACTTTTTAATGTTGGAATTACTTTTTGATCATAAGAACTCCCTATAAAAGATTAGCAACCAAATTGACTCCCCGGAAAACCCCCAAACAGCAGATTATATAGGGGACATGACGGAAAAAAATTCTCACTCAGCGGCGCTTGGCATTTCCAAACTTTTTATCGCTGGAATTATTTTATGACCACACAAACTACTCGTAAAAAATTACGAACCAAATCTACTACCCGGAAAACCCCCAAACAGCTGATTATATAACCAGATATATAGGGGTCGTAACGGAAAAAAAATTCTCACTGCTCGGTGTCTGGCATTTCCAAACTTTTTAAAGCTGGAATTACTTTTTGAGCATAAAAACTCCCTGTAAAAAAATTACGAACCAAATCGACTCCCCGGAAACCCCCCAAACAGCTGATTATATATTCAGGTATATAGGGACGTGACCGAAGAAAAATTCTCTCTCAGCGGCGTTTGGCATTTCAAAACTTTTTATTGCTGGAATTATTTTATAAGCACGCAAATTACTCGTAAAAAAATTACGAACCAAATCGACTCCCCGGAAACCCCCCAAACAGCCTATTATATATTCAGGTATATAGGGGACGTGACCGAAGAAAAATTCTCTCTCAGCGACGTTTGGCATTTCCAAACCTTTTATCGGTGAAATTATTTTATGAGCACACAAACTACTCGTAAAAAAATTATGAACCAAATCGCTCCCCGGAAAACCCCGAAACAGCCGATTATATAATCAGATATATAGGGGTCGTGACGGAAAAAAAATTCTCACTGCTCGGTGTCTGGCATTTCCAAACTATTTAATGCTGGAATTACTTTTTGAGTATAAGAACTCCCTATAGAAAAATTACGAACCAAATTGACTCCCCGGAAAACCCCCAAACAACTAATTATATAGGGGTCGTGACGGAAAAAAAAATTCTCTCTCAGCGGCGCTTGGCATTTCCAAACTTTTTATCGCCGAAATTATTTTATGAGCACACAAGGTACTCGTAAAAAAATTACGAACCAAATCGACTCCCCGGAAAACCCCCAAACAGCTGATTACATAATTAGTTATATAGGGATCGTGACGGAAAAAAAATTCTCACTGCTCGGTGTCTGGCATTTCCAAACTTTTTAATGCTGGAATTACTTTTTGAGCATAAGAACTCCCCATAAAAAATTACGAACCAAATCGACTCCCCGGAAAACCCCCAAACAGCTGATTATATAGGGGTCGTGACGGAAAAAAAATTCTCTCTCAGCGGCGTTTGGCATTTCCAAACTTTTTATTGCTGAAATTATTTTATGAGCACACAAAGTACCTGTAAAAAAATTACGAACCAAATCGACTTTCTGGAAAACCCCTAAACAGCCGATTATATAGGGGTCGTGACAAAAAAAAAAAAATCTGATTCCGCGGCGTCTGGCGTTTCCAAACTTTTTAAAGCTGGAATTACTTTTTGAGCATAAAAACTCCCTGTAAAAAAATTATGAACCAAATCGACTCAAAATAAAAAAACGGTCAATAATCAGTCATTTTTTATGTTTTTCATGTCCTCTTCCAATTGATATATTTATTAATATGAACAGGGGCCCACTTACGATCGTTGCACAATTTGTTTAACTTTTTTGGTTGCCAAAAACTTTAATTTGAGCCCTGGTAGGTCGGTGTGCTATGAAAATTTTTTAAGGTGGCTCCAGCGGTCTAGTAGACCTAAAGCTATGAACATTTTTTACAAAAATTCATTTACACATTCGAATCTGAAAACTAATATGACACGAAGCAGAGTTCTGAACATAACGGAAAATATTTTTGTTAGAGAATTTCCAATTTTGCAAAAGTATGTTTTGTGCATTAAAAAAAAAAATCAATATCAAATACAAATCTTTTTTGTTTTTCATTCAATTTTAATTTGCAAGGTCTCATTTTCTTCCTTTTTAAATTTCAGGGGAAGTTGCCGATATCAAAATTGAAAAATTTTCAAAACCTGCAAAGTTATATGCATTTGTTTGTAAAATTCAGTGACAAATCTGCAAACAATACAAACAAGATAGGTTAGCGTGCAGGCAAGCGTAGCGCGCTCTGTTTAGAATCTAGTTCCTATTGTAAAAAGGTGGTAGTGATTATTATCGAATTGAAGCTTACAGAGCCAACTTCAGAGCGTTGTCAAAAAATTTCATTTGCGAATTCAGTAGGTAAGATAGGTTCGTGTTCAGGCGCGCGTAGCACGCTCTGCTTTAGAATCTAGTACGGGTAAAAAGTAGGGGTGTACAAGTACTCGGCTTGGCGTGTTTGAACTGTATCGAGCTTTTTCTTCGAACTTGAATCGAGTACATTATACTTCGAACTGCTCGAGTCAGATCGAACTACTCGGACCAACTCGAACTACTCGAATGAAGTCGAGCTACTCGAATTAAGTAGTTCGATCTAGATAGAACCAGCTGGCTCTCTTAGTAACTTATAATATTATATACTTAATTAGCTGAATGTAATTTGTTTTTGGATTTAGCTACTACTTAGCGATAATAATTATAATTATCCTAAGATTACTTATAATTATCTATAATTTTTTATTTATAATTCTTTTATAATTTATTCACTACTATGCACTGGAAGTTGGAAGTGTTCTATAATTTCAAACCACTCGATCAAAGTTCAATATATCAAGTAAAACATTTGATTCGACTTGAGTTCGTCGAGTTGAGTTTATAGAGCAAATAGTTCGGATCTTCGAGTAGTCGTGCACCCCTAGTAAAAAATTACTGACATTTGTCAATACGTATTGATTAAATTTTCAGGGGAAAGGCTAGCATCCTTATCTATACCTATATCATTTCCAAAGATATTCCCTAAGTATTGGTATTTGTTACTCGTAAAGAAAATTATTTTATAAACGTGAGTGTGCAACGAACCTCCACAAGTTTCCTATTTAAAAAATTACTAATACCAATGTGTACCTAAAGTATAATTTTTTTTCTGTCAACTGCTTTATATATATGGGTCTGAAGTTTGCAACGTTGGGGCGCAACGAAATAAAAAAATAATTCATTTTACTTCAAGTTTATACTAATTAATATTAATTTTGTGTATAGATTTACTGTTTTATAGTATAAAATAGCTTTATAACAAAGGTTTAGATAAAATTTCCATTGTTTAATAACTTAAAGCAATTGTAAAAAATTATTTCGTTGCATTCCAACGATGCAAATTTCAGACCCATTTATATATAAAGACAAGAAAAACACGTTTTACTAATTTGCTTACTGTTTTTATGTGATATAATTAATTTTTCTTCAAGATGCAATAGTTTCTTACAAACAAAAAAGTTTTTTTTATAACGGACTAATAGTATTTAATTTAAATTTTTATAAAAATGCAGCGTCGCGGAGATAATATTTTTGTTAATAGTAGACACATCGTATCCAATCACATTTACCGAAAATTTGACAAGAGTTGATAGCCTAAAAAAGTTGGTACAGCGTTTTTTTACCATATTCTGGCTGTTTTTTTTATTAACGTTTATAAGTATAAAATTGTCTTGAGTACGCGGAGGAAATATCTAAATTCTGATGCCCCACGAGCGTATCCTTGCATTATAGTGAGTTCTATGTAGTGGAACATGTTACTGGAAGTGGATTATATAAATATTTACTTGACTTATAGTTAGCTAAATATGTGAGAACCATAGATGTATCACAGTACTATAAAAGTTATTTCCTCCTACCTCTCGAAAAAAATTAAAAAATTTTTTTAAAGGCACATCTGCAGGACAAAGTTTTCTTGTTCCTTAAGCCTTTCTGAATGTCAACAAAATTATTTACTTTGAAATCTAAAATTAAGAATAATTTTGTCTTTTTTCTAATCGACGACACCTTATAAATACTGGCATCTACCTATTTGATCTTTGCAAGAATAATTATCTACACTGAAATTATTACTTTAAAAGTTACAGTTTTCTAAGTGATAAATGTTATTACAATTATAACTTCCTATAATAATTTGCTACTAGCGATAATTCAAATAATATCTGAAAATATTAAATATCAATTTTTTTTCAATCATCACATCAGCTTAACGTATTTCTTATAATTTTTAAATAAAAAATTAAATGGGATGACTGATGTTCCTTATTCACTTATTTACTTCAATTACAATATGCATTACGTAAAGCTGATGTGATGATTAAAAAATATTGATATTTTATATTTTCAGATATTTATTGAATTATCGCCTGTAACAAATTATTATGGGAAGTTATAATTGTAATAACGATTATTCCTTAGAAAACTGTAACTTTTAAAGTAATAATTTCAGTGTAGATAATTATTCTTGCAAGATCAAAAAGGTAGATGCCAGTATTTATAAGTGTCGTCATTTAGAAAAAGACGAAATTATCTTTAATTTTTAGATTTAAAAGTATATAATTTTTTTCGCATTCAGAAAGGCTTAAAGAACAAGAAAGTTTGTCTAGTAGATGTGCCTTCAAAATTAAATATCTTTTCCAAGTTTCGTCATTTAAAAAAAAAGTGAAACTTCTTATTAATGCAAAATTGACTTATAAGTTTCGACGAAAAATGATACTATTAAATTGAGCTTGTACATACTTTTTTTAACATTCAGAAAAACTTTGTCCTGTAGATGTGCCCTCAAAGAAATTTTTTTATTTTTATCGAGACATAAGAGGGAAATAACTTTTATAGTACTGTGACATATCTATGGTTCTCAGATATTTAGCTAAGTCAAGCAAATATTTATATAATCCACTTCCAGTAACATGTTCCACTACATAGAACTTACTATTATGCAAGGATAAGCTCATGGGACATCAGAAGAGGCCTAAATTTAGATATTTCCTCCGTACTGAAGACAATTTTATACTTTTAAACGTTGCTAAAAAAAACTGCCAGAATATGGTAAAAAACGCTGTACCAATTTATTTAAGCTATCAACTCTTGTTAAATTTTCGGTAAATTTGATTTTGAATACGGTGTGCCTACTATTAACAAAAATATTATCTCCGCGATGCTGCATGTTTATCAAAATTAAAATTAAATACTATTTGTCCGTTATGAAAAAAATTTTTTGTTTTTATAATTTTCTAAAAATACGTTCTAAAGATGGGTCTGAAGTTTGCACCGTTGGAATGCAACGAAATAATTTCTTACAATTAATTTAAGTTATTAAACAATGTAAATTTCATCTAAACCTTTGTTAGAAAGTTATTTTATTTTATAAAACACTAAATCTACACACAAAATTAATATTAATTAGTATAACCATGAAGAAAAATGTTTTTTTTTTTATTTCGTTGCGAACTTCAGACCCATTTCTAAAGAACGTGATGTCGATGCGCCCCTCGTCGAAGAAATCATAATTTTTTCGTGGCACACATAAAGAGCGGTAAATAGGTAGGAAATATATGTAGAAAAAAGAAGAAATTTATATTTTTTTATAATTTTTTATATAATTTTTTATAATTTGAGGATATTTCCTCGGGTGGGAAGAAGAAGGTTCTATCTCAACGGAGCGCGAGAAAAGGTCCTATCTCAGTAGTGTCCCACCTTCTTACGCGCTCGTCTGGAATAGGACCTTTTCACGCGATTCGCTGAGATAGAATCTTCTCCCCACCCGATGATCACTTTTGTTTTAAAGATTTTTTTCATAACGAATCCTAGTTCAATGAATTTATTTATTCAATATATCGACGACTGAGCGGAACAAGGTCGTATCTCACCGCGTAGATGAAGAACGTCGTATCTCAGCGCGCGGACGAAGAGCGTCGTATCTCACCGCGCGGACGAAGAACATCGTATCTCACCGCGCGGATGAAGAATATCGTATTTCACCGCGCGGACGATGAACGTCGTATCTCGGCGTTCTTGCGGCGTACACGGCCAGTATACGGCGAGATACGATGTTTTTGTCCGCGCGCCGAGATATTTTATCCGCGCGGAGAGATACGACGTTCTTCGTCCGGGCGGTGAGATACGACGTTCTTCGTCCGCGCGGTGAGATACGACGTTCTTCGTCCGCGCGCTGGGATACGACGTTCTTCGTCCGCGCGCTGGGATACGACGTTCTTTATCCGCGTGGTGAGATACGATGTTCTTTATCCGCGCGCTGAGATACGACGTTCTTCATCTGCGCAGTGAGATATGACGTTCTTCGTCCGCGCGGTGAGATACAACGTTCTTCGTCCGCGCGCTGAAATACAACCTTGTTCCGCGCAGCCGTCGATATATTCACGCGCCAATAACCATGTAAAAAATTTGTGAATTTGACTTTTGACATAAACCTTTGTATTTTTAATTTGCAATTTAATAATTACGATTTTTCCCCGTAAATGTTTTCAAATATAATTTTATATATACTTTTCAATAATGTATTTATGCAAAATCAAATATGCACATAGAATGCAATTTTATATTAAAATATATTCATTTAAAAAAATTATTTTATGTAATTTATCTATTCTAAAATATGATTTTTCAAATTATTAAAATTTCAACTCCACTAGAGTAATAAATGTGTATAATATAATAACATTTTTTTATATTATAGACTATAATTAATTATATTTCAGAGGAATATGGTGTTCTGATTACATCAAACAACTGCAAACTGTAAAATCGTTTAGGCTCATCATCCTAGCCCGTATGGATTTTGACTTGAGATTGTCGTTTTAGTTTCTTTGCGTCTAAATAAACCAATTAACGGCTTTTTGCGCATCGCCGAATTGTTTTTTCGTGTTGTAAATCGTACTTTCGGTTATAGAGTTAAGCGATATTCTAATTATTCTCTGAATAAAAATGTTTTTTAAATTTTATCGCACCGTAAGATAATTGGAAATTTTACTCTTACTGTTGAGGTATTTGATTGTTGATTAACATTTAATCAATAATATATTAGGCCTTAGAGAGTAGGAATATGTATTATGAGAGAGTTATATATATAGTTTTCAAAAGCGCTTATAATCGGAACGTATACGAGCTCGCAACAATAACAAAGTCGACGAAAGTCGGAGCGCGGCGAAACATAAACACTCGGCCGGTCGAGCGAGCCGCAAGCTATAGGTATAGTTAGAATCTATAGCGGCCGAGCCCAGCAGCGCGAGAGCCGCGGAGAGAGAGAGATAGCTAGCTGCCATAGAGGCGTAGAGAGCGCAGACAACAGGCAACAGTAGAGCCTGTGCTCGAGGTGCGGCGACGGCGCGGCGCACGCCGGAGAGCCAAGCGCCTACAGTATATATAGTCTAGGAGCTGGGTACCGTCCCGTATGCAATATGTTCCCGGATAAAAACAGTTGTTTCTTATAGATTTTGACCCGTAGAATCCGAATATCGAGGTTAAAATTCGAAAAAAGTGGTAGAAATTGTTTAAAATGCAATTGTTTAAACAAATAATAATAAATTTTTTTTTTGCCCCGGAGTATTTTTTCCTAAAACTTTAGCTCATTTTAAAGAACACGTCTATTTTCAAAATCTCTATAAACTCAAAATTTGAAAAGTTATGAATTTTTGAAATTTGATTTTTACGTTTTTTTTGCAACTTTGATTAATAATAACTTTGAAAAAAATGAACTTTTTTTTAAAATGAAAGTTTCCTCTTATTCTTTGAGATAAAAACCACCATATTCATTTGCATTATTTTAAGTTTTCTGTTATTAACTATTTATTTCGTTATTTAACAAAAGCTAATTTTTCGATATTTCCTAGCGCTATTTCAGTATACAGTTGGAGTAATGCGCGCATTCAGGGATTTTCAAAATCATTATATTTGAAAGTTAAACCAATACTTGACAATTGGTGCGATGGCAAATCAATTTGAATGTTTAATAAATAAACAACTTATTGTTTAAACCAACAAAAAATCAATATTTAATTTAAATATAAATACATGAATAAAAATTCATAACTAAGTAAAATATAATATTATTCAAATTTATTTTTACAAGTTTCATTTTCTGACAAAAACAGAAGGAACAGCATGGAATTGCTACTCGAACACAACAACATGAGTTTTTGATGCATGCTTTACATTGGCAGTTCGGTACAAAATCATCTATAGGTGGTAATAAAATTAAAACTTTTTGTGGAGGACCAATAATAATATTATATTTTACTTAGTTATTCATTTTTATACATGTATTTATATTTTTTATTTTAAATAAAATATTTGTTTTTAATTTAATTATTAATGTTTTATTAATGTATTAATTATTTCGTAACATTACCTTAATTTTATATTTTTGAGTAAACGAACTGTAATATATTATTATGTATTAAAAAGTCATATGTTCATCATTTTTTTTTTTTTAAACAATAAGTTGTTTATTTAGTAAACATTAAAATTGATTTGCCATCGCACCAATTGTCAAGTATTGGTTTAACTTTCAAATATAATGATTTTGAAAATCCCTGAATGCGCGCTTTACTCCAACTATATACTGAAATAGCCGCTAGGAAATTTTTTGTATTAGATAAAATTAAGCTTGAGAAAAGCACGCAGAAGTTGCAAACAGCAATCGACTGAAGGAGAAGGGAGGCGGGACCTACCGAGCGCGGTTGCAGCGTCGGCGGCATTGTTGTTATGTCAGCGTGCGCGTGGACTGAGTGTCTTTGCCGCTGGCGAGCCGTTTTTCAGTTTCTAGCGATTCTAGCTAGCCCAGGCGCCGCAAAAGTTTTCGCTCCTGTTTCCCTTTCTATACCGGCTGTTGCAATTGAATAAAGTAACCATCGTTTTTTATAGATTTTGATTCGTAAAATCTAAATTTCTAGTTTACAATTTATCAAAATGGCAGGAACCTTGATTTAAATGCATTTGTTTAAACAAAAACGCCATTTAAACAAATAAAAACAATCTTTTGAGATCAGAATAATTTTTTCTTGAAAATTTAGGCAATTTTAAAATTAAAATGTTGCATTCAACATATACGAAAAACCAATATTCAAAGAGTTATAGATTTTTAAAATATTAATCTTCAGTATTTAAGAGATTTTGAATAATAGTCACAAAATTAAACATCAAGTAAAAATTATTACGGTTACTTATCGTTTACCATCTAAAAAGAGATGTGCATGTTTAATATTACTTTGTATCATAAATAATTATTCACATTAATATATGAGTAAAAGTAATATATCAGGAACTCTTAACTTTTTGGGAATTCCAATGTTTGAGCGCTAAAAAATGAGTTAAAGCTCAAAATGTTTGCCTTTAAAAAAAAAAAGAAACAATTATAAATAAGGGTAAAGAATCTAGCTACGTACACAAAATTAAAAAAAAAGGTCGACATTCAGTCATTTTTTATGTTGTTCATGTCCCTTTCCAATCAATATATTTATTTAATGGGAACAGGAACACACTTAGGATCATTGCACAATTTGTTTAGCTTTCTTTGTTTGCCAAAACCTTTAATTTGAGCCCTGGTAGGTTGATGTGCTGTGAAAATTAGCCCAAATATAAGATTTTTAATTTTCTAAATTTTTTAAGAAATTTCAGGGGGAAAAGTTACTGACATTTGTCAATGCGTATTGATTAAATTTTCAAGGGGAAGCCTTTCGATATCTATATCGTGGGCAAAGATACTCCCTAAATATAGGTATTTGTTACTCGTAAAGAAAATTATTTCATAAACGTAAGTTTGCAGCGAACCTCCACAAGTTTCCTATTTAAAAAATTAGTAATGCCAATGTGTAGCTAAAGCATAATTTGTCTGTCAACTGCTTTAGAGAGAGAAGAAAACCAAGTTTTACTAATGTTTTTAATTGACATAATGAACATTTTTTCTACAAGATGCAATAGTTTCTTACAAACATGTATTATTATTATTTAAATAAAATAATTTTCTATTTAAAGCCAAGTTATACTTTTAAAATAGAAATGATCTTTTCAGTCTAAATCTGTGTCTGATTCAAAAACAATTTTTCTTTCTATGAAGACTCGATTCCTACTCTCAGAAAAGTAATTATATTTCTTCGCCCAGGATATTCCGGCATGTTCTTGTTTGTGCACATAAGGATTGTGCACATATTTATTGTGCGCAGATACCATTGGTACATATCTATATATATAGATATATACCAATGCTAAAGTGTGCACAATTAATATGTGCACAATCCTTATGTGCACAAACAAGAACATGCCGATATTCTAGGGGTGGTTCGAGTAGTTCGAAGATTTCTGCCTATTTTTTTTATAAAACATGAACAAAATTATATAAATGATAGAATTATGTATTAAAATCACCCACGTTTTATAACCACTACATTAATTTAGTAAACTAATAAGGTTTAAAGGCTCCGAAAACATTTATGAACTTCATGCAAACAATGAAGTCTATGCACTCAAAATCGAACTTTTTTTCCGAGTTTTTACTCGAAAAAAAACTCGTAAAATACATGAGTCAAAAGTTATTGTTAAAAACTTTAAAATGAATTGAAAAGTGTTATATGAGCTTTATATATGTCCAAACATTGCAATTTCATATGCTTAAGAAATTTTTTCACCTACATGCTATTTTTTAATGCAAAAAGAAGAACTAAAAAATTTCGAACTATTCGGTTACATTCCTACGATATTCCCCTCAATATTCGTAATTAATAGAAGATAATAAAAAAATGTTCCTTTGGAGAATATAATGAATTATGAGTATTTATGACGAAATTTATTAACTTTTTAATAAATTTAGTCATAATTTATTAATATTTACATTATATGTATCTTAAGTTTTATTAAAAAACAAATGAATCTTATCGATGACAAAGTAAAGAGATATGTAAGTTATTTACGTATTTGAAATTCCGAACGTTCATAATGAATGAGTCTGAAGTTTGCAATGTTGGAGTGCAACGAAATAAAAAAAAATAATTCATTTTACTTCAAGTTTATACTAAATTATATTAATTTTGCGTGTAGATTTAGTGTTTTATAGTATAAAATAACAAAGGTTTAGATAAAATTTTCATTGCTTAATAACTTAAACAATTGTAAAAAATTATTTCGTTGCATTCCAACGATGCAAACTTCAGACACATCATAATGAACGAAATATTAATTTATAGTTTCTAATTTTGGTTGGAATTCGTCGAAGTGGTTTTATTCGTGACTGCAAGAGTGACAAGCGAAGAGATACAGTTATTATCATTTTTTAAATATATTAAGTAGTCAACTTTAGCTAAATCTGAAAATGGCAAAAATCTTTATATATAATCATCTGTTTGGGGGTTTTCCGGGGAGTCGATTTGGTTCGTAATTTTTTTACGAGTAGTTTGTGTGCTCATAAAATAATTTCAGCTATAACAAGTTTGGAAATGACAAGCGCCGCTGAGAGAGAATTTTTTTTTCCGTCACGATCCCTATATAATCAGCTGTTTGGGGGTTTTCCGGGGAGTCGATTTGGTTCGTAATTTTTTTATAGGGAGTTCTTATGCCCAAAAAGTAATTCCAGCATCAAAAAGTTTGGAAATGCCAGACACCGAGCAGTGAGAATTTTTTTCCGTCACGACCCCTATATATCTGATTATATAATCAGCTGTTTGGGGGTTTTCCGGGGAGTCGATTTGGTTCGTAATTTTTTTACGAGTAGTTTGTGTGCTCATAAAATAATTTCAGCGATAAAAAGTTTGGAAATGCCAAGCGCCGCTGAGAGAGAATTTTTTTTCCGTCACGACCCCTATATAATTAGCTGTTTGGGGGTTTTCCGGGGAGTCAATTTGGTTCGTAATTTTTTTATAGGGAGTTCTTATGCTCAAACAGTAATTCCAGCATTAAAAAGTTTGGAAATGCCAGACACCGAGCGGTGAGAATTTTTTCTCCGTCAAGACCCCTATATATCTGATGATATAATCAGCTGTTTGGGGCTTTTCCGGGGAGTCAATTTGGTTCGTAATTTTTTTACGAGTAGTTTGTGTGCTTATAACATAATTTCAGTGATAAAAAGTTTGGAAATGCCAAGCGCCGCTGAGAGAGATTTTTTTTTCCGTCATGTCCCCTATATAATCAGCTGTTTGGGGGTTTTCCGGGGAGTCGATGTGGTTGCTAATTTTTTTATAGGGAGTTCTTATGCTCAAAAAGTAATTCCAGGATTAATAAGTTTGGAAATGCCAGACACCGAGCAGTGACATTTTCTTTTCCGTCACGACCCCTATATATCTGACTATGTAATCAGCTGTTTGGGGGTTTTCCGGGGAGTCGATTTGGTTCGTAATTTTTTTACGAGTAGTTTGTGTGCTCATAAAATAATTCCAGCAATAAAAAGTTTGGTATGCTAAACGCCGCTGAGAGAGAATTTTTTTTCAGTCAAAACCCCTATATACCTGATTATATAATCAGCTGTTTAGTGTGTTTCCGGGAAGTCGATTTGGTACGTAATATTTTTACAGGGAGTTTTTATGCTCAAAAAGTAATTCCAGCTTTAAAAAGTCTGGAAATGTCAGACACCGAGCAGTGAGAATTCTTTTTCCGTCACGACTCCTATATATCAGATTATATAATCAGCTGTTTGGGGGTTTTCCGGGGAGTCGATTTGGTTCGTAATTTTTTTACGAGTAGTTTGTGTGCTCATAAAATAATTCCAGAATTAAAAAGTTTGGAAATGCCAGACACCGAGCAGTGAGAATTCTTTTTCCGTCACGACCCCTATATAATCAGCTGTTTGGGGGTTTTCCGGGGAATTGATTTGGTTCGTAATTTTTTTATAGCGAGGTCTTATGCTCAAAAAGTAATTCCAGCATTAAAAAGTTTGGAAATGCCAGAGACCGAAGAGTGAGAATTTTTTTCCGTCACGACCCCTATATATCAGATAATATAATCAGCTGTTTAGGGGGCTTCCGGGGAGTCGATTTGGTTCGTAATTTTTTTACGAGTAGTTTGTGTGATCATAAAATAATTTCAGCGATAAAAAGTTTGGAAATGCCAAGTACCACTTAGAGAGAATTTTTTTTCCGTCACGACTCCTATATATCAGATTATATAATAGGCTGTTTGGGGGTTTTCCGGGAAGTCGATTTGGTTCGTAATTTTTTTACGAGTCGTTTGTGTGTTCATAAAATAATTCCAGCAATAAAAAGTTTGGAAATGCTAAACGCCGCTAAGAGAGAATTTTTTTTCAGTCACAACCCCTATATACCTGATCATATAATCAGCTGTTTAGGGGGTTTCCGGGGAGTCGATTTGGTTCGTAATTTTTTTACAGGGAGTTTTTATGCTCAAAAAGTAATTTCGGCTTTAAAAAGTATGGAAATGCCAGACACCGCGCAGTGAGAATTTTTTTTTCGTCACGACCCCTATATATCTGATGATATAATCAGCTGTTTGGGGGTTTTCCGGGGAGTCGATTTGGTTCGTAATTTTTTTACAAGGAGTTTTTATGCTCAAAAAGTAATTCCAGCTTTAAAAAGTTTGGAAATGCGAGACACCGAGCAGTGAGATTTTTTTTCCGTCACGACCCCTATATATCTGGTTATATAATCAACTGTTTGGGGGTTTTCCGGGTAGTCTATTTGGTTCATAATTTTTTTACGAGTAGTTTGTGTGCTCATAAAATAATTTCAGCGATAAAAAGTTTGGAAATGCCAAACGTCGCTGAGAGAGAATTTTTCTTCGGTCACGTCCCCTATATACCTGAATATATAATCAGCTATTTGGGGGGTTTCCGGGGAGTCGATTCTGTTCGTAATTTTTTTACGAGTAGTTTGTGTGCTCATAAAATAATTCCAGCGATAAAAAGTTTGGAAATGCCAAGCGCCGCTGAGAGAGATTTATTTTTCCGTCATGTCCCCTATATAATCAGCTGTTTGGGGATTTTCCGGGGAGTCGATGTGGTTGCTAATTTTTTTATAGGAAGTTCTTATGCTCAAAAAGTAATTCCAGCATTAAAAAGTTTGGAAATGCCAGACACCGAGCTGTGACATTTTTTTTTCCGTCACGACCCCTATATATCAGACTATGTAATCAGCTGTTTGGGGGTTTTGCGGGGAGTCGATTTGGTTCGTAATTTTTTTACGAGTAGTTTGTGTGCTCATAAAATAATTCCAGCAATAAAAAGTTTTGAAATGCTAAACGCCGCTGAGAGAGAATTTTTTTTCAGTCAAAACCCCTATATACCTGATTATATAATCAGCTGTTTAGGGTGTTTCCGGGAAGTCGATTTGGTTCGTAATTTTTTTACAGGGAGTTTTTATACTCAAAAAGTAATTCCAACTTTAAAAAGTCTGGAAATGTCAGACACCGAGCAGTGAGAATTCTTTTTCCGTCACGACTCCTATATATCAGATTATATAATCAGCTGTTTGGGGGTTTTCCGGGGAGTCGATTTGGTTCGTAATTTTTTTACAGGGAGTTTTTATGCTTAAAAAGTAATTCCAGCTTTAAAAAGTTTGGAAATGCCAGACACCGAGCAGTGAGAATTTTTTTTCCGTCACGACCCCTATATATCTGGTTATATAATCAACTGTTTGGGGGTTTTCCGGGTAGTCGATTTGGTTCATAATTTTTTTACGAGTAGGTTGTGTGCTCATAAAATAATTTCGGCAATAAAAAGTTTGGAAATGCCAAACGTCGCTGAGAGAGAATTTTTCTTCGGTCACGTCCCCTATATACCTGAATATATAATCAGCTGTTTAGGGGGTTTCCGGGCAGTCGATTTGGTTCGTAATTTTTTTACGAGTAGTTTGTGTGCTCATAAAATAATTCCAGCAATAAAAAGTTTGGAAATGCTAAACGCCGCTGAGAGAGAATTTTTTTTCGGTCACAACCCCTATATACCTGATTTTATAATCAGCCGTTTAGGGGGTTTCCGGGTAGTCGATTTGTTTCGTAATTTTTTTGCAGGGAGTTTTTATGCTCAAAAAGTAATTCCAGCTTTAAAAAGTTTGGAAATGCCAGACACCGAGCAGTGAGAATTTTTTTTCCGTCATGACCCCTATATATCTGATAATATAATCAGCTATTTAGGCGGCTTTCGGTGAGTCGATTTGGTTAGTAATTTTTTTACGAATAGTTTGTGTGCTCATAAAATAATTCCAGCAATAAAAAGTTTGGAAATGCTAAACGCCGCTGAGAGAGAATTTTTTTTCGGTCACAACCCCTATATACCTGATTTTATAATCAGCCGTTTAGGGGGTTTCCGGGGAGTCGATTTGGTTCGTAATTTTTTTACAGGGAGTTTTTATGCTCAAAAAGTAATTTCGGCTTTAAAAAGTATGGAAATGCCAGACACCGCACAGTGCGAATTTTTTTTTCGTCACGACCCCTATATATCTGATGATATAATCAGCTGTTTGGGGGTTTTCCGGGGAGTCGATTTGGTTCGTAATTTTTTTACAAGGAGTTTTTATGCTCAAAAAGTAATTCCAGCTTTAAAAAGTTTGGAAATGCCAGACACCGAGCAGTGAGATTTTTTTTCCGTCACGACCCCTATATATCTGGTTATATAATCAACTGTTTAGGGGTTTTCCGGGTAGTCTATTTGGTTCATAATTTTTTTACGAGTAGTTTGTGTGCTCATAAAATAATTTCAGCGATAAAAAGTTTGGAAATGCCAAACTTCGCTGAGAGAGAATTTTTCTTCGGTCACGTCCCCTATATACCTGAATATATAATCAGCTATTTGGGGGGTTTCCGGGGAGTCGATTCTGTTCGTAATTTTTTTACGAGTAGTTTGTGTGCTCATAAAATAATTCCAGCGATAAAAAGTTTGGAAATGCCAAGCGCTGCTGAGAGAGATTTATTTTTCCGTCATGTCCCCTATATAATCAGCTGTTTGGGGATTTTCCGGGGAGTCGATGTGGTTGCTAATTTTTTTATAGGAAGTTCTTATGCTCAAAAAGTAATTCCAGCATTAAAAAGTTTGGAAATGCCAGACACCGAGCTGTGACATTTTTTTTTCCGTCACGACCCCTATATATCTGACTATGTAATCAGCTGTTTGGGGGTTTTGCGGGGAGTCGATTTGGTTCGTAATTTTTTTACGAGTAGTTTGTGTGCTCATAAAATAATTCCAGCAATAAAAAGTTTTGAAATGCTAAACGCCGCTGAGAGAGAATTTTTTTTCAGTCAAAACCCCTATATACCTGATTATATAATCAGCTGTTTAGGGTGTTTCCGGGAAGTCGATTTGGTTCGTAATTTTTTTACAGGGAGTTTTTATACTCAAAAAGTAATTCCAACTTTAAAAAGTCTGGAAATGTCAGACACCGAGCAGTGAGAATTCTTTTTCCGTCACGACTCCTATATATCAGATTATATAATCAGCTGTTTGGGGGTTTTCCGGGGAGTCGATTTGGTTCGTAATTTTTTTACGAGTAGTTTGTGTGCTCATAAAATAATTCCAGAATTAAAAAGTTTGGAAATGCCAGACACCGAGCAGTGAGAATTTTTTTCCGTCACGACCCCTATATAATCAGCTGTTTGGGGGTTTTCCGGGGAATTGATTTGGTTCGTAATTTTTTTATAGCGAGTTCTTATGCTCAAAAAGTAATTCCAGCATTAAAAAGTTTGGAAATGCCAGAGACCGAAGAGTGAGAATTTTTTTTCCGTCACGACCCCTATATATCTGATAATATAATTAGCTGTTTAGGGGGCTTCCGGGGAGTCGATTTGGTTCGTAATTTTTTTACGAGTAGTTTGTGTGATCATAAAATAATTTCAGCGATAAAAAGTTTGGAAATGCCAAGTGCCACTGAGAGAGAATTTTTTTTCAGTCACGACTCCTATATATCAGATTATATAATTGGCTGTTTGGGGGTTTTCCGGGAAGTCGATTTGGTTCGTAATTTTTTTACGAGTAGTTTGTGTGTTCATAAAATAATTCCAGCAATAAAAAGTTTGGAAATGCTAAACGCCGCTGAGAGAGAATTTTTTTTCAGTCACAACCCCTATATACCTGATTATATAATCAGCTGTTTAGGGGGTTACCGGGGAGTCGATTTGGTTCGTAATTTTTTACAGGGAGTTTTTATGCTCAAAAAGTAATTCCGGCTTTAAAAAGTTTGGAAATGCCAGACACCGCGCAGTGAGAATTTTTTTTTCGTCACGACCCCTATATATCTGATTATATAATCAGCTGTTTGGGGGTTTTCCGGGGAGTCGATTTGGTTCGTAATTTTTTTACAGGGAGTTTTTATGCTCAAAAAGTAATTCCAGCTTTAAAAAGTTTGGAAATGCCAGACACCGAGCAGTGAGAATTTTTTTTCCGTCACGACCCCTATATAATCAGCTGTTTGGGGGTTTTCCGGGGATTTGATTCGGTTCGTAATTTTTTTATAGCGAGTTCTTATGCTCAAAAAGTAATTCCAGCATTAAACAGTTTGGAAATGCCAGAGACCGAAGAGTGAGAATTTTTCTTCCGTCACGACCCCTATATATCTGATAATATAATCAGCTGTTTAGGGGGCTTCCGGGGAGTCGATTTGGTTCGTAATTTTTTTACGAGTAGTTTGTGTGATCATAAAATAATTTCAGCGATAAAAAGTTTGGAAATGCCAAGTGCCACTGAGAGAGAATTTTTTTTCAGTCACGACTCCTATATATCAGATTATATAATTGGCTGTTTGGGGGTTTTCCGGGAAGTCGATTTGGTTCGTAATTTTTTTACGAGTAGTTTGTGTGTTCATAAAATAATTCCAGCAATAAAAAGTTTGGAAATGCTAAACGCCGCTGAGAGAGAATTTTTTTTCAGTCACAACCCCTATATACCTGATTATATAATCAGCTGTTTAGGGGGTTTCCGGGGAGTCGATTTGGTTCGTAATTTTTTTACAGGGAGTTTTTATGCTCAAAAAGTAATTCCGGCTTTAAAAAGTTTGGAAATGCCAGACACCGCGCAGTGAGAATTTTTTTTTCGTCACGACCCCTATATATCTGATTATATAATCAGCTGTTTGGGGGTTTTCCGGGGAGTCGATTTGGTTCGTAATTTTTTTACAGGGAGTTTTTATGCTTAAAAAGTAATTCCAGCTTTAAAAAGTTTGGAAATGCCAGACACCGAGCAGTGAGAATTTTTTTTCCGTCAGGACCCCTCTATATCTGGTTATATAATCAACTGTTTGGGGGTTTTCCGGGTAGTCGATTTGGTTCATAATTTTTTTACGAGTAGGTTGTGTGCTCATAAAATAATTTCGGCGATAAAAAGTTTGGAAATGCCAAACGTCGCTGAGAGAGAATTTTTCTTCGGTCACGTCCCCTATATACCTGAATATATAATCAGCTGTTTAGGGGGTTTCCGGGCAGTCGATTTGGTTCGTAATTTTTTTACGAGTAGTTTGTGTGCTCATAAAATAATTCCAGCAATAAAAAGTTTGGAAATGCTAAACGCCGCTGAGAGAGAATTTTTTTTCGGTCACAACCCCTATATACCTGATTTTATAATCAGCCGTTTAGGGGGTTTCCGGGTAGTCGATTTGTTTCGTAATTTTTTTGCATGGAGTTTTTATGCTCAAAAAGTAATTCCAGCTTTAAAAAGTTTGGAAATGCCAGACACCGAGCAGTGAGAATTTTTTTTCCGTCATGACCCCTATATATCTGATAATATAATCAGCTATTTAGGCGGCTTTCGGTGAGTCGATTTGGTTAGTAATTTTTTTACGAATAGTTTGTGTGCTCATAAAATAATTTCAGCGATAAAAAGTTTGGAAATGCCAAACGTCGCTGAGAGAGAATTTTTCTTCGGTCACGTCCCCTATATACCTGAATATATAATCATCTATTTGGGGGGTTTCCGGGGAGTCGATTCTGTTCGTAATTTTTTTACGAGTAGCTTGTGTGCTCATAAAATAATTCCGGCGATAAAAAGTTTGGAAATGCCAAGCGCCGCTGAGAGAGATTTATTTTTCCGTCATGTCCCCTATATAATCAGCTGTTTGGGGATTTTCCGGGGAGTCGATGTGGTTGCTAATTTTTTTATAGGAAGTTCTTATGCTCAAAAAGTAATTCCAGCATTAAAAAGTTTGGAAATGCCAGACACCCAGCTGTGACATTTTTTTTTCCGTCACGACCCCTATATATCTGACTATGTAATCAGCTGTTTGGGGGTTTTGCGGGGAGTCGATTTGGTTCGTAATTTTTTTACGAGTAGTTTGTGTGCTCATAAAATAATTCCAGCAATAAAAAGTTTTGAAATGCTAAACGCCGCTGAGAGAGAATTTTTTTTCAGTCAAAACCCCTATATACCTGATTATATAATCAGCTGTTTAGGGTGTTTCCGGGAAGTCGATTTGGTTCGTAATTTTTTTACAGGGAGTTTTTATACTCAAAAAGTAATTCCAACTTTAAAAAGTCTGGAAATGTCAGACACCGAGCAGTGAGAATTCTTTTTCCGTCACGACTCCTATATATCAGATTATATAATCAGCTGTTTGGGGGTTTTCCGGGGAGTCGATTTGGTTCGTAATTTTTTTACGAGTAGTTTGTGTGCTCATAAAATAATTCCAGAATTAAAAAGTTTGGAAATGCCAGACACCGAGCAGTGAGAATTTTTTTCCGTCACGACCCCTATATAATCAGCTGTTTGGGGGTTTTCCGGGGAATTGATTTGGTTCGTAATTTTTTTACGAGTAGTTTGTGTGATCATAAAATAATTTCAGCGATAAAAAGTTTGGAAATGCCAAGTGCCACTGAGAGAGAATTTTTTTTCAGTCACGACTCCTATATATCAGATTATATAATTGGCTGTTTGGGGGTTTTCCGGGAAGTCGATTTGGTTCGTAATTTTTTTACGAGTAGTTTGTGTGTTCATAAAATAATTCCAGCAATAAAAAGTTTGGAAATGCCAGAGACCGAAGAGTGAGAATTTTTTTTCCGTCACGACCCCTATATATCTGATAATATAATTAGCTGTTTAGGGGGCTTCCGGGGAGTCGATTTGGTTCGTAATTTTTTTACGAGTAGTTTGGGTGATCATAAAATAATTTCAGCGATAAAAAGTTTGGAAATGCCAAGTGCCACTGAGAGAGAATTTTTTTTCAGTCACGACTCCTATATATCAGATTATATAATTGGCTGTTTGGGGGTTTTCCGGGAAGTCGATTTGGTTCGTAATTTTTTTACGAGTAGTTTGTGTGTTCATAAAATAATTCCAGCAATAAAAAGTTTGGAAATGCTAAACGCCGCTGAGAGAGAATTTTTTTTCAGTCACAACCCCTATATACCTGATTATATAATCAGCTGTTTAGGGGGTTTCCGGGGAGTCGATTTGGTTCGTAATTTTTTTACAGGGAGTTTTTATGCTCAAAAAGTAATTCCGGCTTTAAAAAGTTTGGAAATGCCAGACACCGCGCAGTGAGAATTTTTTTTTCGTCACGACCCCTATATATCTGATTATATAATCAGCTGTTTGGGGGTTTTCCGGGGAGTCGATTTGGTTCGTAATTTTTTTACAGGGAGTTTTTATGCTCAAAAAGTAATTCCAGCTTTAAAAAGTTTGGAAATGCCAGACACCGAGCAGTGAGAATTTTTTTTCCGTCACGACCCCTATATAATCAGCTGTTTGGGGGTTTTCCGGGGATTTGATTTGGTTCGTAATTTTTTTATAGCGAGTTCTTATGCTCAAAAAGTAATTCCAGCATTAAACAGTTTGGAAATGCCAGAGACCGAAGAGTGAGAATTTTTCTTCCGTCACGACCCCTATATATCTGATAATATAATCAGCTGTTTAGGGGGCTTCCGGGGAGTCGATTTGGTTCGTAATTTTTTTACGAGTAGTTTGTGTGTTCATAAAATAATTCCAGCAATAAAAAGTTTGGAAATGCTAAACGCCGCTGAGAGAGAATTTTTTTTCAGTCACAACCCCTATATACCTGATTATATAATCAGCTGTTTAGGGGGTTTCCGGGGAGTCGATTTGGTTCGTAATTTTTTTACAGGGAGTTTTTATGCTCAAAAAGTAATTCCGGCTTTAAAAAGTTTGGAAATGCCAGAGACCGCGCAGTGAGAATTTTTTTTCCGTCACGACCCCTATATATCTGATAATATAATTAGCTGTTTAGGGGGCTTCCGGGGAGTCGATTTGGTTCGTAATTTTTTTACGAGTAGTTTGTGTGATCATAAAATAATTTCAGCGATAAAAAGTTTGGAAATGCCAAGTGCCACTGAGAGAGAATTTTTTTTCAGTCACGACTCCTATATATCAGATTATATAATTGGCTGTTTGGGGGTTTTCCGGGAAGTCGATTTGGTTCGTAATTTTTTTACGAGTAGTTTGTGTGTTCATAAAATAATTCCAGCAATAAAAAGTTTGGAAATGCTAAACGCCGCTGAGAGAGAATTTTTTTTCAGTCACAACCCCTATATACCTGATTATATAATCAGCTGTTTAGGGGGTTTCCGGGGAGTCGATTTGGTTCGTAATTTTTTTACAGGGAGTTTTTATGCTCAAAAAGTAATTCCGGCTTTAAAAAGTTTGGAAATGCCAGACACCGCGCAGTGAGAATTTTTTTTCCGTCACGACCCCTATATATCTGGTTATATAATCAACTGTTTGGGGGTTTTCCGGGTAGTCGATTTGGTTCATAATTTTTTTACGAGTAGGTTGTGGGCTCATAAAATAATTTCGGCGATAAAAAGTTTGGAAATGCCAAACGTCGCTGAGAGAGAATTTTTCTTCGGTCACGTCCCCTATATACCTGAATATATAATCAGCTGTTTAGGGGGTTTCCGGGCAGTCGATTTGGTTCGTAATTTTTTTACGAGTAGTTTGTCTGCTCATAAAATAATTCCAGCTATAAAAAGTTTGGAAATGCTAAACGCCGCTGAGAGAGAATTTTTTTTCGGTCACAACCCCTATATACCTGATTTTATAATCAGCCGTTTAGGGGGTTTCCGGGTAGTCGATTTGTTTCGTAATTTTTTTGCATGGAGTTTTTATGCTCAAAAAGTAATTCCAGCTTTAAAAAGTTTGGAAATGCCAGACACCGAGCAGTGAGAATTTTTTTTCCGTCATGACCCCTATATATCTGATAATATAATCAGCTATTTAGGCGGCTTTCGGTGAGTCGATTTGGTTAGTAATTTTTTTACGAATAGTTTGTGTGCTCATAAAATAATTTCAGTGATAAAAAGTTTTGAAATGCCAAACGTCGCTGAGAGAGAATTTTTTTTCCGTCACGACTCCTATATATCAGATTATATTTGGCTGTTTGGGGGTTTTCCGGGGAGTCGATTTGGTTCGTAATTTTTTTACGAGTAGTTTGTGTGCTCATAAAATAATTCCAGCATTAAAAAGTTTGGAAGTGCCAGACACCGAGCAGTGAGAATTTTTTTTCCGTCACGACCCCTATATAATCAGCTGTTTGGGGGTTTTCCGGGGAATTGATTTGGTTCGTAATTTATTTATAGCGAGTTCTTATGCTCAAAAAGTAATTCCAGCATTAAAAGGTTTGGAAATGCCAGAGACCGAAGAGTGAGAATTTTTTTTCCGTCACGACCCCTATATATCTGATAATATAATCAGCTGTTTAGGGGGCTTCCGGGGAGTCGATTTGGTTCGTAATTTTTTTACGAGTAGTTTGTGTGATCATAAAATAATTTCAGCGATAAAAAGTTTGGAAATGCCAAGTGCCACTGAGAGAGAATTTTTTTTCAGTCACGACTCCTATATATCAGATTATATTATTGGCTGTTTGGGGGTTTTCCGGGAAGTCGATTTGGTTCGTAATTTTTTTACGAGTAGTTTGTGTGTTCATAAAATAATTCCAGCAATAAAAAGTTTGGAAATGCTAAACGCCGCTCAGAGACAATTTTGTTCAGTCACAACCCCTATATACCTGATTATATAATCAGCTGTTTAGGGGGTTTCCGGGGAGTCGATTTGGTTCGTAATTTTTTTACAGGGAGTTTTTATGCTCAAAAAGTAATTCCGGCTTTAAAAAGTTTGGAAATGCCAGACACCGAGCAGTGAGAATTTTTTTTCCGTCATGACCCCTATATATCTGATAATATAATCAGCTATTTAGGCGGCTTTCGGTGAGTCCATTTGGTTAGTAATTTTTTTACGAATAGTTTGTGTGCTCATAAAATAATTTCAGTGATAAAAAGTTTTGAAATGCCAAACGTCGCTGAGAGAGAATTTTTTTTCCGTCACGACTCCTATATATCAGATTATATTTGGCTGTTTGGGGGTTTTCCGGGGAGTCGATTTGGTTTGTAATTTTTTTACGAGTAGTTTGTGTGCTCATAAAATAATTCCAGGATTAAAAAGTTTGGAAGTGCCAGACACCGAGCAGTGAGAATTTTTTTTCCGTCACGACCCCTATATAATCAGCTGTTTGGGGGTTTTCCGGGGAATTGATTTGGTTCGTAATTTTTTTATAGCGAGTTCTTATGCTCAAAAAGTAATTCCAGCATTAAAAGGTTTGGAAATGCCAGAGACCGAAGAGTGATAATTTTTTTTCCGTCACGACCCCTATATATCTGATAATATAATCAGCTGTTTAGGGGGCTTCCGGGGAGTCGATTTGGTTCGTAATTTTTTTACGAGTAGTTTGTGTGATCATAAAATAATTTCAGCGATAAAAAGTTTGGAAATTCCAAGTGCCACTGAGAGAGAATTTTTTTTCAGTCACGACTCCTATATATCTGATTATATAATCAGCTGTTTGGGGGTTTTCCGGGGAGTCGATTTGGTTCGTAATTTTTTTACAGGGAGTTTTTATGCTCAAAAAGTAATTCCAGCTTTAAAAAGTTTGGAAATGCCAGACACCGAGCAGTGAGAATTTTTTTTCCGTCACGACCCCTATATAATCAGCTGTTTGGGGGTTTTCCGGGGAATTGATTTGGTTCGTAATTTTTTTATAGCGAGTTCTTATGCTCAAAAAGTAATTCCAGCATTAAAAAGTTTGGAAATGCCAGAGACCGAAGAGTGAGAATTTTTCTTCCGTCACGACCCCTATATATCTGATAATATAATCAGCTGTTTAGGGGGCTTCCGGGGAGTCGATTTGGTTCGTAATTTTTTTACGAGTAGTTTGTGTGATCATAAAATAATTTCAGCGATAAAAAGTTTGGAAATGCCAAGTGCCACTGAGAGAGAATTTTTTTTCAGTCACGACTCCTATATATCAGATTATATAATTGGCTGTTTGGGGGTTTTCCGGGAAGTCGATTTGGTTCGTAATTTTTTTACGAGTAGTTTGTGTGTTCATAAAATAATTCCAGCAATAAAAAGTTTGGAAATGCTAAACGCCGCTGAGAGAGAATTTTTTTTCAGTCACAACCCCTATATACCTGATTATATAATCAGCTGTTTAGGGGGTTTCCGGGGAGTCGATTTGGTTCGTAATTTTTTTACAGGGAGTTTTTATGCTCAAAAAGTAATTCCGGCTTTAAAAAGTTTGGAAATGCCAGACACCGCGCAGTGAGAATTTTTTTTTCGTCACGACCCCTATATATCTGATTATATAATCAGCTGTTTGGGGGTTTTCCGGGGAGTCGATTTGGTTCGTAATTTTTTTACAGGGAGTTTTTATGCTCAAAAAGTAATTCCAGCTTTAAAAAGTTTGGAAATGCCAGACACCGAGCAGTGAGAATTTTTTTTCCGTCACGACCCCTATATATCTGGTTATATAATCAACTGTTTGGGGGTTTTCCGGGTAGTCGATTTGGTTCATAATTTTTTTACGAGTAGTTTGTGTGCTCATAAAATAATTTCGGCGATAAAAAGTTTGGAAATGCCAAACGTCGCTGAGAGAGAATTTTTCTTCGGTCACGTCCCCTATATACCTGAATATATAATCAGCTGTTTAGGGGGTTTCCGGGCAGTCGATTTGGTTTGTAATTTTTTTACGAGTAGTTTGTGTGCTCATAAAATAATTCCAGCAATAAAAAGTTTGGAAATGCCAAGTACCACTGAGAGAGAATTTTTTTTCCGTCACGACTCCTATATATCAGATTATATTTGGCTGTTTGGGGGTTTTCCGGGGAGTCGATTTGGTTCGTAATTTTTTTACGAGTAGTTTGTGTGCTCATAAAATAATTCCAGCATTAAAAAGTTTGGAAGTGCCAGACACCGAGCAGTGAGAATTTTTTTTCCGTCATGACCCCTATATATCTGATAATATAATCAGCTATTTAGGCGGCTTCCGGTGAGTCGATTTGGTTAGTAATTTTTTTACGAATAGTTTGTGTGCTCATAAAATAATTTCAGTGATAAAAAGCTTGGAAATGCCAAGTACCACTGAGAGAGAATTTTTTTTCCGTCACGACTCCTATATATCAGATTATATTTGGCTGTTTGGGGGTTTTCCGGGGAGTCGATTGGGTTCGTAATTTTTTTACGAGTAGTTTGTGTGCTCATAAAATAATTCCAGCATTAAAAAGTTTGGAAGTGCCAGACACCGAGCAGTGAGAATTTTTTTTCCGTCACGACCCCTATATAAACATCTGTTTGGGGGTTTTCCGGGGAATTGATTTGGTTCGTAATTTTTTTATAGGGAGTTCTTATGCTCAAAAAGTAATTCCAATATTAAAAAGTTTGGAAATGCCAGACACCGAGCAGTGAGAATTTTTTTTCCGTCACGACCCCTATATATCTGATTATATAATCAGCTGTTTGGGGGTTTTCCGGGGAGTCGATTTGGTTCGTAATTTTTTTACGAGTAGTTTGTGTGCTCATAAAATAATTCCAGCAATAAAAAGTTTGGAAATGCTAAACGCCGCTGAGAGAGAATTTTTTTCCGGTCACAACCCCTATATATCTGATTATATAATCAGCTGTTTAGGGGGTTTCCGGGGAGTCGATTTGGTTCGTAATTTTTTTACAGGGAGTTCTTATGCTCAAAAAGTAATTCCAGCTTTAAAAAGTTTGGAAATGCCAGACACCGAGCAGTGAGAATTTTTTTTCCGTCACGACCCCTATATATCTGATTATATAATCAGCTGTTTGGGGGTTTTCCGGGGAGTCGATTTGGTTCGTAATTTTTTTACGAGTAGTTTGTGTGCTCATAAAATAATTCCAGCAATAAAAAGTTTGGAAATACCAAACGCCGCGGAGAGAGAATTTTTTTTCCGTTACTACCTCTATATAATCAGCTTTTTGGGGGTGTTCCGGGGAATCGATTTGGTTCCTAATTTTTTTGCGGGTATTTTGCATCCTCAGAAAATAATTCCAGCAATAAAAAGTTTGGAAATACCAAACGCTGCGGAGAGAGAATTTTTTTTCCGTTACTACCCCTATATAATCAGCTTTTTGGGGGTGTTCCGGGGAGTAGATTTGGTTCCTAATTTTTTTTCTGGTATTTTGTATCCTCAGAAAATAATTCCAGCCATAAAAAGTTTGGAAATACCAAACGCCGCGGAGAGAGAATTTTTTTTCCGTTACTACCCCTATATAATCAGCTTTTTGGGGGTGTTCCGGGGAATTGATTTGGTTCGTAATTTTTTTATAGGGAGTTCTTATGCTCAAAAAGTAATTCCAATATTAAAAAGTTTGGAAATGCCAGACACCGAGCAGTGAGAATTTTTTTTCCGTCACGACCCCTATATATCTGATTATATAATCAGCTGTTTGGGGGTTTTCCGGGGAGTCGATTTGGTTCGTAATTTTTTTACGAGTAGTTTGTGTGCTCATAAAATAATTCCAGCAATAAAAAGTTTGGAAATGCTAAACGCCGCTGAGAGAGAATTTTTTTTCGGTCACAACCCCTATATATCTGATTATATAATCAGCTGTTTAGGGGGTTTCCGGGGAGTCGATTTGGTTCGTAATTTTTTTACAGGGAGTTCTTATGCTCAAAAAGTAATTCCAGCTTTAAAAAGTTTGGAAATGCCAGACACCGAGCAGTGAGAATTTTTTTTCCGTCACGACCCCTATATATCTGATTATATAATCAGCTGTTTGGGGGTTTTCCGGGGAGTCGATTTGGTTCGTAATTTTTTTACAAGTAGTTTGTGTGCTCATAAAATAATTCCAGCAATAAAAAGTTTGGAAATACCAAACGCCGCGGAGAGAGAATTTTTTTTCCGTTACTACCTCTATATAATCAGCTTTTTGGGGGTGTTCCGGGGAATCGATTTGGTTCCTAATTTTTTTGCGGGTATTTTGCATCCTCAGAAAATAATTCCAGCAATAAAAAGTTTGGAAATACCAAACGCTGCGGAGAGAGAATTTTTTTTCCGTTACTACCCCTATATAATCAGCTTTTTGGGGGTGTTCCGGGGAGTAGATTTGGTTCCTAATTTTTTTTCTGGTATTTTGTATCCTCAGAAAATAATTCCAGCCATAAAAAGTTTGGAAATACCAAACGCCGCGGAGAGAGAATTTTTTTTCCGTTACTACCCCTATATAATCAGCTTTTTGGGGGTGTTCCGGGGAGTCGATTTGGTTCCTAATTTTTTTTCAGGTATTTTGTATCCTCAGAAAATAAGTCCAGCAATAAAAAGTTTGGAAATACCAAACACCGCGGAGAGAGAATTTTTTTCTCTTAGGTCATCTTACGAATTCCGTGTTAGGGGTGGGGGGTAGTTTGGAATTGATTTATTTTAATCAATTTTGATGTATTCTTCCATTATTTCTAGTACATTATATCATCCATGTGGAAAAAGTGGTTTTTCGAAAATCGAATTTTCGTTGGATCGCAACGTTGCAAACTTCAAACCCATTAAATTACAAAATTGTCCACATTGTAGAAACAAATTTAAAAGATTTAGTAATTATATTCGTCACTTAAAAACACATGAAGAAAAAAAAACATATTTGTTTTAAATGCGGAAAAATGTATCACAGAACAGATGTTTTAAAGAGACATGTGAAAACACATGTAAAATGCTATTTTATTATGTGATTATTTAAAACAAAACTAATAATTTACTTTTTTTCAGACAATATGAAGCGTACCAGCACTGACACTACTAATGAAATAAATGAAAAAAAAAATAAAAACAATTCCTTTTTCGAGTAATGAATATTTAAAAACAAATATCCATGTTGGTGATAAGTCAGCAGCAATTATAGGTTTTGTTGAAGAAAAACACCTGGAAGAAAAGTTTTGGAATCAGTTAAAAAATTCTGAATTCAAAATTTTTAAATTTATATTAAACAATAATAGTGGTATGAGGATTCAATGCAACATTTACGACAACAACATTGCTAAATTTAATTCACAAGTTAAAATTAATGAGGTAAGAAATTGCAACCTTATATTTTTATTTTATCTTAAACAGAAATTTAATTAAATTTTATTTATTCTATTACAGAAAATTTTGTTAGAGACCGTAAATGTCACACAGGCAAAAGGATATACAAACAGAAATTTAAACTATGAATTAACATTACAGTATTACTCCACAATTACAGTATTAAATGACAGTAGTTTTATAAAAACTTTAAAACCTCAAAAAACTAAATTCGATGAAATAAAACAGTAAACAGGATTAGTGAGTAAGTAATATCAATTACTATTTTTCTATTTCTAATTCATTGAATTTCTTTGCTTTTATAATTTTTTACTGTCTTTTTTTATAATTTACATATACAAATTATATCTTTTTTTTAGAAATTCAAGGTGACGTTAGAAATAATTTTGTACGTAAAAATGTTAGTAGTGACGACGAGTACTTTGGGACAATAACAGACGGTACATATAAATTAGAAGTAATAATATTTGAAAAGAGGAAGACGACATCACTTTTGAAAAAGGTACAAAATTAGAAATGATAGGAGACCTTCAAGAACATGGTAAAAAAAATAAAAATTCAAAATATTAATATCATTAATAGATAAAAACACTAATATATATTTATTTTCACAGGAATCAGTTATATATTAAAAATTAAAGATTTCAGTAATACCAAAATATTAAACGAAGAGAAAATGGAATTAGACAAGCTTATTTTGGGGTCAGCAGTACATTTTCAGGATAATAACCAGAACAATGGATAAATTGTGAAATAGAATAACAAAATTTAAGCTATTTCTACAGCAAATAGTATTATAAAAATTCTACATAACAAAGTTGTTGTTGTACTCACTCATATTATTATATGTATAAATAACTTCTATAATGAAATAACTTTTATTTCATTTTAGACATCAAGACATATACTACCAAGACATGTTACATAAAAAATACAAATTTTGGTGAGTTAATTGCTGTTACAGTTATAATCGATGAGGATTGAACATGATAAAAGAAGCCTGTGCTCCAGCAGTAAGTGCATTAACACCCACCACTAAAACAGTATGTATTTTTTTATTATTTTTCAAAATTATTAAAAATTAAATAGTTAAATTTAATATTAAATATTTTTGTTAATAAATATTTTGATTTTTTATCAATAGGATTCACAATAATAAAGTGGAGGAAATAACGCTGATAACACTCCTGCTGCAGCAGCAGCAATAAAAAATCTAATACTACCAAGTGGACAGTGTTTGCTTCTGCCACAGCAGCGACAGTACCAGCAGTATGAACACCTACATCTGCAATACCTGTTGTATCTCAAGAAGATCATACATTCCTGTAAGATTTATTTATTATTACTTTTAAAGATTTATACACTTATATTAACATTCGAATCATTGACATAATAATTTTTTTGTTAGTATCAGTACTCAAACTATTGCGCTAACCAAGGAAAAATATCAAGTGTTACGTCAAGATATTTAAAAAGTTCATCAATTGCAAAAACACCTTTTTGATAACATCAAAACATAATCGCTTCATGTTTTTAAGTCTAACAGTTTCAGTACAGCAAGATTTATATAGGACTCTTAAGATTTTTAAAATTTTTTCTTATTTTTATTCTAAAACTATAGGACATGCTTATTGTTAACAAATAATAAAACACGTGTGTCGGCATTTTTGTAAATGAGCCTTTTTCCGATATTCAAGCTATTTTATGTAAAAAAAATTAACAATTTTCAATAAAAATGAGATTTCTTTCTTTAGAAAAAGTTTTTTGAATATTTCATCTTCCTTGTTGTGTATTATTATTAATATTTTGACAGCTGAGCAAAAGAAGAACATATGTCGGCGCGCTGATAAAGAATAACGTATCATCTCTGAGTATGGATATAGAACGATAGTTCTCTTTATCCCCATATTCATAGTACAAATTATAATATATTATAATTATAATTATTAGGTATATAATAATAATTTAAACAATAAATTTTTAATAAAATAATTAACAATATAATTTTTCTCATTTTTTTAAAAATAAATATTATATCATATGCAAATACAAAAAATTATTTACATAAATATTTAGCAAAATCTAAACAGTTTTCATTCAAAAAATATAAATTAAAATTAGCGTGATAAATAGAAAAGCTTGAGTCTTTTTCATATATAACTTGATAATTATCTTCAAACGCACTTAAAATTTTGTTAAGTTAAATTCCTGTAAATGTAAAGAAATTGTAAATGTAGTTAATGAAATTACTAATTATTATTAACATTACAAACAAATAACTCACCTAAATTATTAAATGCTTCACGTAATTACGTAATATTTTCAATATTAGTTTTCTTTTTCTTAATTTTTGTATGTGTAAAGGATCGAGAATTTAATTTTCTTAATTTACTGGTTTCAAATTGGTCTTTTTCTAAATTTATCATTGTTAGAATACGTGTACATTTATGTCAGCGTGCGAAATAGAGAGCGCATGCGTGGCGCCATCACGCGAGCATAGCTGGAGAGCTAGCGAGAGCGAGCGGCCGAAGCGGGCACTCACTCGTTCGCCGTCCTCTGCCGAGAGCAGTTGTAATCAGAGAGAGAGAGCTGTACTGTAATTGAATAAAACGTTGTTGCTGTTAACCAGAGTGGGTTATTTGAAGAACCCTGCCTTCCACATCCTAAATTAACATGGTAGCAGTGTGCCTGGTTTATTTTTAGTGCGGTACTGTTTCTCTTTACGAGAGCAGTAACACACTTTAAATTCCACGAAAAGGAAAAGTGATTTTAAGTTTAGCGCATGGTAAGCGTAAGAACAAAGGAAAACACATGAGTGTAAAAGAAGAACCAAAAGTAAAAATTGAAAAGTCAAGTGAAACTGAAAGTGAAGAAAAATTTTACAATATTGAAAATAAGGAAGTTAAAAAGGAAATTCCTGTTGAAAGCGAGATGGCATCGGAGAACAAAGGATTCACGTTACAAGTATTTGATGGGACACACTATGATAAATGGAAGTACAAGTTAAAATTATTCTTGGAATTTAAAGAGTGCAGTAAAGTTATCGAAAATGATGAAAGACCGGAAGCAATAACAGAAGTTGAGTGGAAAAAGAAAGAGATAAAAGCTAAAAACTATATAGTGAACAGCATGACAAATACACAACTAGAATTAATTATTTCAGAAGAAACAGCAAAGAAAATGGTTGCTAAGTTGGATGAAAATTACTTAGTTAAAAGTAGTGCTGTGAAATTATTGTGTAAAAGAAGACTGCTCGATTTGAAAATGGGAGAAAGTGAGAACCCGACAGACTTTTATAATAACTTTGAAAAATTAGTGAACGAATTAAAAAATGCTGGAGAAAATGTGACGAAAGAAGATAAATTGAATTACTTCTTATTAACGCTACCAGAAAGTATGTCACATGGTTGATATTGTGGACGCATTAGCTGAAAAGGACAAAACAGTGGAATTTGTGAAGTCAAAATTGGAATTCGAATTTAAGAAAAACATGGTGAAAGTGAGAATTCGAGATCAAACGCGTTTACGTTTGAGAAAAGAAGAGAGGATAAAAGGACATGTTATGTATGTGGTGGTGTAGGACACATACAATACGATTGCCCGACGAAAAACAATTCCGGGAATCGCGCGCCACAGCAAGGAGGCGGCAGAGGAAGCCGTGCGCCACAGAGAGGAGGGGGCAACGGCAGAGGCTACACACAGCAGCGAGGAACGAGTTCCAACCGGCGTGGAAGGAGCGGATACCGACAGCATGGCCGAGGCGCGAGAGACAGTGACAACAACAGCAGCGGTCATCAAAATACCGAGAAGAGCGAAGTGTTGAGCACTTCAGTAGAAATAATGTCTGCGAATAAAAGTTACGGTAAAGTAAACGAAAATAAGATAGATTGGATTTTAGATAGCGGTTGTACAGACCACGTGATAAATAACGAAAATTATTTTAATGATGCAATTGTATTGAAAGAACCGATTAATGTAAAAGTAGGAGACGGTAGAATTTTGAAAGCAACAAAAGTAGGTCATGTAAAAAGTAAATTCAAAACGTTTAATGAAGAGATAGATATAGAATTAGAAAATGTATTTTACGTAAAAGGTATGGACAGAAATTTAATGAGTTTTGCTAAAGTAACTGATAAATGTAAAGTGGTATGTATCGGTGATAGTGCTACAATTTATAATAAAAATAATAAATTAATTGCGATAGCTTGGAAAAAAGATAGAATGTATAAAATGACTAGTTTTATTGAAAAAAGAACAAGAGAATCAAATTTGACAGTTAAAAATGAGAAAATGACTTTAAAGGAAAAATGGCATAGAACTCTAGGGCACGTTAATTTTAACTATTTAAAAACAATGTGTAAAAATCATGTTTTGAAAGGTTTGCCTAACGAAATAGAATCAGATTACTATAAATGTGCTACGTGTATTGAAAACAAAATGCACAATATCCCGTTTGAGAATAATAGGAAAAGAGCGAAAGATATATTAGAAATAGTACATACAGATTTGAATGGACCACACAATACAGTAGGTTATAAAGGAGAAAAGTATTTCATAACTTTTATTGATGATTTTAGTAAATTAACAAAAATTTATGCAATTAAGACTAAAGACGAAGTACATGATAAATTTATTGAATATATAAATTTAGTTGAAAATAAGACTGGAAAGTAAATTAAGAAATTAAGGTGTGATAATGGTACTGAATATTTGAATAAAGACATGTATAAATTATGTAGAGAAAAGGGAATTGAAATAGAAACATGTCCACCTTATGTACATGAGCTTAACGGTACAGCAGAAAGGTACAATAGGACGGTTATGGATAGTACAAGGTGTTTGTTAGCTGAGTCTAAGATCGAAAGAAGATTTTGGCCAGAAGTAGTCTGCGCCGCAGCCTATTTAAAAAATAGAACTATTGCTAACACCTTAGTTAGAAATAAATCTCCTTATGAGATATTTTTAAATGAAAAACCAGACACGAAGCATTTAAAATTATACGGAAGTAAAGTATTTGTTAGAGTACCGGAAAACAAAAGAAATTCGAAATGGGATAGGATGGCTGAGTTAGGAACGTTGATAGGTTATGATGTAACAGGGTATAGAGTTTTGATAAACAATAGAGTCATTGTTGCAAGACACGTTGATGTCGTTGAGGAAGATGTAATATGTATTGGCTTAGATGATAATGATTTAGAAAATGAGAGTTTAAATAAAAATGTTGATAAAGAAAATGAACATGTAGAAAATATAAATGAAAATTTGAATAATATAGAAAATGCTGAAAATGAAGCTAAAGAAGTAACTGATTTAAGAAGGTCACAAAGAACGAGTAAAAAGCCTAGTAGATTTGATGATAATTATGTATATAGCGGATGTATTTATGTAAATTATTGTAGTGCAGATAGTCCTGTAAGCTTTAAAGAAGCTATAGATAGTAATGAGTCTAGTTTTTGGGTAGAAGCTATGAACAAAGAAATGAATAGTTTAGAGAAAAATAAAACATGGGTATTAGTTGAAAAACCAAAGAATGAAAAGATATTAGATTTAAAATGGATTTATACTAAAAAAAGGTGAAAATATATATAAAGCGAGAATAGTGGTAAGAGGTTACCAACAAACAGATGTATTGGATGACATTTATTCACCTGTTGCGAAAACACAAACTTCGAAAGTATTGTTATCGTATTGCTGCCAAAACGGATTGTTAATTGAGCAAATGGATGTAGAAACAGCGTTTTTAAATGGTAAAGTTAAATCAAAAGTATTTGTTAAACAGCCTGAAGGTTATGAGGATGGAACAGAAAGGGTTTGTAAATTAAATAAAGCGTTGTATGGTTTGCGAGAAAGCCCAAGAGCTTGGTATGAGTGTCTTGATAATTATTTAAGTTCTTTAGGATTTGTAAGAAGCGAACATGATTATTGTTTGTATACTTTAAGAGAAAGAGATGAGATTATATATTTAATTATATTTGTGGATGATTTGTTAATATGTTGTAAGAAAAGACAAAATTTGAATTACATAAAAGGAATGTTAGAAGAAAGATTTCAGATGAAAGATTTAGATAATGTGAGTATGTATTTAGGTATTAATATTGAATATGATGAAAACAAAAATGAGATGTCCTTAGATCAGGAAAAGTATATTGAATCGTTAGCTAGAAAATATCAGATTGAACAAGCAAAATTGTATGAGACTCCAATGGAACAAAATTTAAAGTTAGAACCCGCTGAAGAGATAGATGAGAAAATAAAGTATAGAAATTTGATAGGAGCACTTCTTTATATTAGCTCAGGAACAAGACTAGATATAAGTTATAGCGTAAATTATTTGAGTAGATTTCAGAATTGTTATGATGAGGCACATTATAAATATGCTTTAAGAATTTTAAAATATTTATATTTAACTAAAAGTTTAAAATTAAGATTTAAGAAAAACAATAATGTAGATATTCTTGAATGTCATGTAGATGCCGATTGGGCAGGAGACTGTGTAGACAGAAAGTCGACAACTGGATATATTGTTAAGTTGTATGGAAATGTAATATATTGGAAATCGAGGAAACAAGGAAGTGTAACTAAGTCTTCGACAGCTGCTGAATATGTCGCACTGTCTGAAGCAGTAAGTGAAGTAATATTACTAAAAGACTTGTTAAGTGACTTTAAAGTAGAAATTAAGAAACCTGTAAATATTTATGAAGACAATTCTGGCGCTGTGAGCATTGCGAAATTTGGTAATTTTACAAAGAAATCAAAGTACATAGAAGTACATTATCATTTTGTAAATGAGAATTATGTTAATGGATTAATTGATATTGTTAAGGTCAGTGCAGAGAAAAATGTTGCAGATATTTTGACAAAGGCTCTTGGACGAGTAAGGTTTGAAAACTTGAGAAGTTTATTGAATTTGATTTAAAGAATATTGTAATTGCGAGAAACATAAATGTAAGGAGGCGTGTTAGAATACGTGTACATTTATGTCAGCGTGCGAAATAGAGAGCACATGCGTGGCGCCATCACGCGAGCATAGCTGGAGAGCTAGCGAGAGCGAGCGGCCGAAGCGGGCACTCACTCGTTCGCCATCCTCTGCCGAGAGCAGTTGTAATCAGAGAGAGAGAGCTGTACTGTAATTGAATAAAACGTTGTTGCTGTTAACCAGAGTGGGTTATTTGAAGAACCCTGCCTTCCACATCCTAAATTAACAATCATATATGTTGAATATTTTTCTTCGTAAGAAATATAATCTAAAACTATATATATATAATATAAAATTTTAACATAAATTATTACATATTTTGTAATTAGTTTTTATATATAACCAAAAATTCAATACTTTCCATATCTATTTTATCCAAATTTTTGTCATTATTATTCATAATTTGAATTTTGTCGAGAGAAAAATTTACAAAAATATTAATTTAATAAAAAGTGCCATGAACACAACAAACAAAAAAAATTAAAAAATATATACTATATTCTTTTGTTATATATAGGGTAAGTGTGGGTACTACTGCGGATGTGGGTATTATTGTGTATATATTACTGCTGTATAATCTTATGGAAAATCGCAGTAATACCAGCGACGTACTTTTTGGGGTTCTGCGCATGCGCGAGTGCTCTCCCTATGCTTTAACATGGCGCCGTAATACCAACGCAGTAGTTGCAGCTGCTTCGCAGTAGCACCAGCAGGGAGATGTTGTTTCCAAAGTCATTTTATACATTTATTTATCAGTTTTTGTTCTAAAATTGTATTTTAATCGATAGATATGATACCTAAGTTCCGTTATTAAAAAGAATCAGCATAATTATTTTGCATGGAGACGAAATATAATCGTTTGAAACTAACCTGAAAAAATACCGCCGTAGTACCCACATTTACCCTATTGTAACGGCTGGCGCGTCTGTGTGTGTAAAATTCGAAATCCGAAGTTTGATTAGATCAAATTGTTTTTTTTTCCTACGGATTGAAGGAAAAGTGGGTGGTACTGATAACCGCAACGCGTCGCGTACCAAATTTCGCGAGCGCACGGTAACTTACGTGTGTAAGCGTGTGTGTGTGGATTCTGTCGGTACGAGAGACCGACAGTGAGAAGTACATTTTTTTTCTCGACCGGAAAATTGGAATGTAAAATTTTGGAAACGGTTTCGCGGAAATTTTTGTTTTATTTTTCGAGATAAAAGTAGCGGTTGAACGTCTCCCAGATGAAGGTACAAAATTGTAAGACCTCAACTGGGAGTCGAACCGAAACACACACACACACACGCACTCAAAGGGAGTGTACCTGGTTAGGCGGGAAAATTAAATTGTATTTATTTTTTACTTTTTGTATTTTTGGTGCGCCAACCACATACGTATGAGCGATCGATTAGCCGCGCACAGGTACACTCAGAGAGAGGTGAGAACTTGTAGAGAGCGAGTTTCGTGCGGCTAATAACCCGTAAACGAGTTGCGCTAAACAGATTTTGACAGTGATTAGTCAAATCAGCATAGCGATGGCGGGTTCGGCAAGAAAAGCCGTCGAGGATTGGTGTAGGTGTCTCAGCGATGAAGAGACACGGCAATACATGCAAATCCTCGGTTTAAGGATGGATGGTAGACTGTTCACGAGATTGATCCGCCTCAGCCGGTGGCTATCCGGCGACTACGATCCCAGGGATTTTGCGGGGTTAGTCGCCGATGATGAGGATTCGACACTGTTGGAAGCATTCATGGATCACGTGATCTCCACCAGTGACAAGCCACATACACTCGAGATACTGAAGTTGGATGCGACAAAAGCACAGTGCCTCGAGCGAAGCACTGTACGGGCAGCGGATGTCCCAGGTGCACAAGTTGAGGGCGACTTGACCGAGGCTGAGGAGAGTACCGGACGTCAATTGGAAAATGGCACAACGCACACGATTACGATGGCGGACGGTACGACGATTCAAGTCCCGAACGAGTGGGCAGCATATGTTGAGGGAATGGAAGCCAGATTGCGGAGGATAGAAGAGACCCTCCGGACATTGACTGGCAAGTCAACAACCCGTGCGACGAGTGACACGACAGAGCTCGTCAGGACAGGTGGAGAGGCCAATCACGACGATTCGGCAAACTCGACGCCCACTTGTCTGCCACAGGAAGAAGAAGCCGCAGCGTAGAACTCCGGACAAGATGAAAGAACGATAAGAAGAGTCAGAATACACCAACCATCCCCCGGTGATAGAATATCACCGTTGCCACCCATCCCGCTCCCGCGCCGAACGAACCTCGGCGATGCCGGGGGGGGAGCTCAGAATCAAGTGCGGAACACTTCCGATTGTGAGCAACGGCGCGATTCGCGGGATGCGTCGTTGCTGACGGCGATACCCAACGTCAAAGATACGATCGGCGGAACACCAAGGGAATCGGTCTATTAGTTCGAAGTTGGGAAATGAGGTTCTCCGGAGACCGCGAGGAAAATGCCGACTTATTCCTCGATCGAGTCGAAGAGAAATGGGCCCTGGTGAAGCTCCCGGGAAACGAGATATTAAGCGCTTTGCCCGAACTCTTCGTCGGTGTAGCAGGGGTGTGGGTCCGTTCCCATAGACAGAGTTGGTCCATGTGGAATGAATTCCGCCGGAAAATTCATCGATGGTTCAGCGTGAAAGACCGGTTCCACCAGCGCTTAGCCCACGAGGTGGCGATGCGCACCCAAGGACCCGACGAATCGGTGCATGACTTCATCACCTGCCCCGAGGCAATGATGAGTAAGATGGAGGCACCACCCCTCGAAACCCAGCTGGGAACGTTTCGTCGAAATACGAAGCCATGGATGCAGCAGCGAGTTAGACGAGGGGAATTCGCCTATGTCGATACGCTATTCGACACAGCGGTGGAGGACGAGTTAGCGGGGCACGCCGAAAAGCGTTATAAGCCCCCGCCTCCACCAGATGCTCGTGTTTACGCTGAGCTAGCGCACAGGGCACCCAAAGCGGCACCGTTAAGGGGGAAGAGAGCGGCGGTTGAGGACAAGGAGCCGCCACCGGTACTGCCCCCCCCAGAGCAATGAAACACTGGACGAGATGCTGGAGCGCTTCTCCCAAATGATTTTGGAAGAGATGAAGCAGATCAGCTCCGGATCCGCGCTGTCAGCCTCTTCATCAGAGACGTCTGCGTCTCGAACCGAATCGCCAGAGAGACTGAAAGAGAAGAAGAAGAACAGAAAATTTCGGCGATATCGGAAGGAGAGCTTGGATAGCAGCGGCCCGTTCAGCTCGAGTAGCGGGACGAACACCAACGACCGAGCAGGAACAGGCTCCGACGGAATAGCGGGCACGAGGGCAGCAGCGTACGGGCCGTGGAAGTGCTGGGACTGCCGGGTGCCTGGTCACATTCGCCGAGAGTGCCGGAATCGAACGAGAGGCCCTCGGTAAACGAGTTCGTCTGCTGACAACACGCAGTGAACTCCTGAACACTGACGGGTCGGGTACGGAGCGACGGAGACGAATCCTTCCATCGTACGAACCAGCAGAAGGGGAGATTTCCCCCTGGAACAACGAGACATCCCCTCCAAGAGACGAAGAGGCCATTCAAGTATGAGAGATCGCGGCCACCGAGGGATCGACCGGTGAAGAGCGACCCACCGAAAGCCGGCGGAGCGCCGCCAAGCAGCGAGTGTCATGCGACCGGGTGAAAGCGTCCCCGGGGACGCCCGCGCAGATCGGTTCGCGCCGCGATACGGACGGCAGGAGGAGGAATCTGAGAAACCCCCGAAAGCCTTATAGAACGCGGAAAACGGAGAGGGGGGTAAATCGGTTCGAGGCAGGAACGAATGGAAGTTCGAGTCCTGTGATATCTCTCCGGGGAGGTAGCCGACGCGCCCCCGTGTAAGGGATTCAAGGATGCAGAGCTGACTATCCAGCGTATAGTCCGCGTCTGGACGGGGGGTGTAACGGCTGGCGCATCTGTGTGTGTATATGTGCGGGAACACGGAGCTCGGATCGAGCCGATCTCCAACACACGATATACACACGGGTAGATGCCCGAAAACGTAAACATGCCGCGGCCTTGGAGAAGGCAAGGCCGGCGATTTCGGTATGAGGCTGCGCGAATCTAGTCGGGCTTGTCCTCGTGTTTCTCCAGGGAATTTTGTATGTGTATGTAGTTGCACGCGTGTGTAGATGTGCGAAAAGTACTGAGCGAAACTACGATACACAATAAGCCCCGTGATGCGGGCGCACCACCCTAACCGGCGCGTACTAATAGCACGCGCTGCGCGTGTATTTAATGAATAGCCTCCAGGGGTAATAAAGGCGACTTTTTTCACGCATCCTGATTTCGATTCCATATTCGGTGGCACGGTGAAGAATACCGCCGGCCTCCGCGGTCGCGAGTATGTAGTACTCGCGTGATACTGACAAGGAAAGTACCCGAACTGTCAAATTCAAAAAAATTCCAAACCCATATTAAAAAGTAGACCTCCATGCGAGATTCACGAAACCATTTTTTTTATCGGCTGAGAAGCGCTTTATAAGGGTTAAAATCACCCCTAAAGTTTACCCCCAAGAAATTTTTTTTTATATATCTCGGCTTCTACTTAACTTTTTTTAACGAAACAAAATGGAAAGAGTTTCTTATTAAAAAGCCAAGAAATCCGTGGTAGTATGAACATTAAGAGTTGCATCCCTTATTTTTTAGAGGGTGAAATTGTGCTCTTTTAAGAATAATTTTTGTTGTGAGAATTCATAAAATAATTAAAAATAGGTCAAAACATTATTTTTACCAACTATAATAAATAACAGTTGGCGTTTTTGGGCATTCTTCGCGAAACAACCCCTTAAGAGGTGGTAAACCACCCCTAACACAAATGAATTAGGTATATTTTTTTGATCATTAAAAATATTACTTATGTTGACTGCAATTTACTATCAACTGATAAGAATTTTTCCATCGGTCTTACAGTCTTACAAATTAATTTAAAATAATTAATATTTATGGCAGTCAGATTGCCCTTGTTTATAATCACCCCCGCAGAATCTGAAATAAAAACTTAATTAAAACCTGGAAAAAACTTTGTTAGCAAAGGACGATCTGACTGCCCCCCACCACCACCACCTTGTCCAACGTTTCGAGCCTGCTCCGGCTCCTCCTCAGGGACTGAATATATATATTTTTTTGGCAATTATTTTTTTCCTTAAAATGGTTTCTTGAAGTCGTTAATCGGAATCCACAGTTAGATCCACAATAAAAATTTGAAAATAGTGAATTCAATATGGCGAAAAATTTTTTAGAAATATTTTAAATTCCACGAAAAATAGTATGTAGACCCCCTAGCGGAAATTATATTATGTAAATAAGTGTATAATAATGTAACAATGTTTTGTTATGTTATTCTATTATTTATTATTTTTTTATCATACACTTGTTTATCGTACGATAAACAAGTGTATGATAATGTAGTTGTTTGTAAAAAAGTGTAAGAAAACGTAACAAATTGTACTTTTCTACTGGATTTCGGATGCTTTTACATTTTACCACAGTTTATACCATTTTTTAATAATTTCTCACTTTTCCTTACATTTGTCTACGTTTTATTACTTTTTAATTTGTACTCTTAATTCAAATTTTATAGGCATTCTTACACTTTCGTACATCTTTTTACATTTTATTATATATTTGTACTTTTAATTACATCTTTTTACGTTTATATACAAATTTTGATACACATTTTACATCGTATCACATATTTGTACACTTTTTTCAAATAGTTCATAATTATACTTTTATAATAATTTATAATTGTACTTTTATTTAAATAAAGCTATAAATAAAATATTTTCAAAGATGTAAAGAAAAAATACTAAAACGTAATAAAATATAAATTATTATGTATTAGAAATATAATTAATATATATGTAAGTTACTGTATAAAAGTTTAAATTTTTACAAATTCTTACAGATTTTTACAATTTATTATCTTTTAATACAAATTCTTATACAATTCTACCAATTTCTAAGCAGCACAACGACCAACTTTAAATCCTACGGGTCAGCCAATAGCAGACGGCAAGCTAGCTAATTATTCTGACGATCATGGATTATATGTTTTACAATAATGATATTCATGAAAAAAATGTTGTAAACATAGCGATTTTTTGCACTATGAACATGTTATAATCGCTCGTTTACCACAAATATCGCATGTAATAAAATTAGAATTGAAGCAAAATTTTTTTGGGGTTTCAATTTTTTCTGGCCTTTCATCAATGTAACCGGCGGCGTACCAAGCATATTTAAATAAATTTTGAAACCTGGGACTTGATAATTGATTATGTACTAATGAATGCATTTTGATTATATTATTTCTATCGTGTAAGTTGAGATCCTCATTTGTTAGAAATATCATATCCGAAAACGTTCGAACGAAGTTCTTCCACATTCGAAAACCGTTAATATCAAGCGGTTGAAGTTCACTTGTTGTTCTTTGTGGAACTTGTAGAATCGTTAAGATTTTATGTTCCGGTTTTACTTTATAAATTATATCTAGGCAGTGACCTCTCCATGAATCAAGCAATAGGGTACTTGTTATGGTAGTTGATGGAAAATATACATCTTGCGCACAAGTTTCAACATGTTCTTTAGTCAATTTACCTGATTTCGATGCCATTACATAAACATTTTCTGCTGCAAATAAATTTTTTCTGACTACAGTTCCAAACTCTCACTTTGGTTCTTGCATGACTAAAAAGAAGGGTGATAGAAGTTTTCCTTCAGCAGATACAGTAGGTTGGATAGTATAAGAATGAGTTGTCGAATGCACTGATTGCACTATACTCTCTACACTTTTATCTCCTCTAAGATTGAGGGTTCAACCACTGTGTATTTTGTAATTAAAACCACTTTGGTCGGAGTTATAAACACGTTTTGCATCATATTCTATGATGGCATTTTTTACTCTATTGCGAAATTCCTGTTTTTGTGCTGACCATTCTTCTGAATCTTCTATAGATTTTTTAGTAATAATTTTTGTTATTTTTCGAGAAACGACATTAAATCGCCGTTTAAATTCATTTAACCAGTGTCTAGAAGCTTTAAATTCATTGAAGTTTAACTCTAATGCTTTTTCTTTTGCCATACGTCTTACATCAATGTCATGAATGGGTATTCTATTCGATCTGGCTACGTTAAATTTTTGTAAACAATATTCCTCAATTTTTTTCAATTTATCGATCCTACTTCCTCCTATTGCCACTTGATCTCTCCATCTATACAGCTGACGTGCTGTTTTTAATTTTTTCAATCGATTTTGGACTGTTTCAAATTTTAACTTGTTTTTACTACTTAACCAATACTCTACAGCTTGCTTTTTGTAGTCAAAATTAATACTCTCTGATTCGGTCCTACATTGATTTTCAGTTTCGGGTGTTGTCATATCTTCTGCATCGATATCTTCATGTAAATCATCTGCAGGTATGTCATCGTAAGGTTCGCAGGTATCATCATAATATAGAAATTCTTCCGTTTCTTCGTAAATACTACGATCATTTATACTTGATATTATAATATTATACACTATATTAGCAACATTTCTTTCAGCGTCATTATCAGGTAATTTCTTTTCTTGATCTTGAAACATACTGTTTAAAATAAATAAAACATTCATCGCATTTACCAAATTCATATTTATGGAAAATATTTTCTTTCTTCTTTTAGATACGTTGAGTCGCAGTGTAAACCTGTAAAAGTTTTAGTTATTATAGCCTTTTTATAGCCATAACAGTATAGGAATGTACAATAGTATGAATGTACAGTAAGTGTAAAAAGTATTCAGACATCCAAAACTTTTGAGGAAAACATTTTACTAAATTCCTTTGTAAGTGCATGGGAATTCGTTATTGTTTGTCAATGTTTTGTCTACAAGATACACTATTTTATTAGCATTAAATAGTTGCTAAACGTTATTATTATAAGTAAAGTACTACTTCTATTCACTCGTATGAATATTTTTTTACACTTAACTTAACTGATTAAATCGTCAGTATGTCATATTTTATATATTAGAATAACAGTAATGTAACAGTAATTCTAAAAATTAAAATCAAAACATAATTTTTACTATCATAAAATAATTCAATGCATGTATTAAGAGTAAAGTTTCACTATCAAAATATTTACAATTGGTACAATAAAGATTCTATAATAGATTTTTACTGATTTTGACTTTCTTAACTTCGGCTACTTGTTCAAAATTTATTGTATATTTTGACGAGTTTTATATTTAAAAATGCTGCATTCTATTTAACTTTTCAATATTATATCTATTATATCCTTCTATTAGAAATATTTTGAATAATTATGTAGAAGAAAGAAATTTCAATTATATGGTTACTTACGACTATTATTATTGTTGTTATCATTCAATTCAAATAGGATTTCGTACTCGTAAAATATTTACTTGCCATTAAAAAATATGATGCAAGTATCTCCAGACACTTATATTTTCAATTAATACCCATAAGATAATGTTGACATTGGATATTAATTTAACACGAGCGTAGAAAAACGTTCAGTAACGTATATTTATTTTCGACTGACCGATGTTTCACTTATTTATGAATAAAAGAGGAGGAATTGGGAGATAAGCCATATCAATGCAAGTGTACGTAATCTTGTATATTGCGCAATAACCATGAATTGCTATAATTATCATTATATTAAAAATTTTGTTCATATTAATTTATATTAATAAATCATAAATAAACTTTTCTTGTTAAAACCTATCATAATTTCAACAAGCATGAAAATCTCTCCTAGCTGAAATTATAAAATATGAAAGAAAATAAGAAAATACTTATAAAATGGAATAAATTGTCGAAAAATGTAAGAAATCATACGATACTGGATTTCGGGCATATTTAACAAGTTGTTAAAGTTTCTTACATTTTCTTTCAATTCCTTACGTTTTCTAAATATTTCCTTGTGTAGCTTATTTTTATGAAATTATAAGGAAGTATTTGTTAGAAAAATCTGTAAGAATTAATTTGTTAGAAAAATCTGTAAGAATTAATTTGTTAGAAAAATCTGTAAGAATTAATTTGTTAGAAAAATCTGTAAGAATTTGAAAAAATTTAAACTTTTGTACAGTAACTTACTATTTGTAACATATATTAATTATATTTCTAATACATAATAATTTACATTTTATTACGTTTTAGTATTTTTTCTTTACAACTTAGAAAATATTTTATTTATAGCTTTATTTAAATAAAAGTACAATTGTAAATTATTATAAAAGTATAATTATGAACTATTTGAAAAAAGTGTACAAATATGTCATACGATGTAAAATGTGTATCAAAATTTGTATATAAACGTAAAAAGATGTAATTAAAAGTACAAACATATAATAAAATTTACAAAGGTGTACGAAAGTGTAAGAATGCCTATAAAATTTGAATTAAGAGTACAAATTAAAACGTAATAAAACGTAGACAAATGTAAGGAAAAGTAAGAAATTATTAAAAAATGGTATAAACTGTGGTAAAATGTAAAAGCGTCCGAAATCCAGTAGAAAAGTACAATTTGTTACGTTTTCTTACACTTTTTTACAAACAACTACATTATCATACACTTGTTTATCGTACGATAAACAAGTGTATGATAAAAAAATAATAAATAATAGAATAACATAACAAAACATTGTTACATTATTATACATTTATTTATATAATATAATTTCCGCTAGGGGGTCTACATACTATTTTTCGTGGAATTTAAAATATTTCTGAAAAATTTTTCGCCATATTGTATTCACTATTTTCAAATTTTTATTGTGGATCTAACTGTGGATTCCGATTAACGACTTCAAGAACCCATTTTAAGGAAAAAAATAATTGCCAAAAAAATATACCTAATTCATTTGTGTTAGGGGTGGTTTACCACCTCTTAAGGGGTTGTTTCGCGAAGAATGCCCAAAAACGCCAACTGTTATTTATTATAGTTGGTAAAAATAATGTTATGACCTATTTTTAATTATTTTATGAATTCTCACAACAAAAATTATTCTTAAAAGAACACAATTTCACCCTCTAAAAAATAAGGGATGCAACTCTTAATGTTCATACTACCACGGATTTCTTGGCTTTTTAATAAGAAACTCTTTCCATTTTGTTTCGTTAAAAAAAGTTAAGTAGAAGTCAAGATATATCAAAAAAACGTTTCTTGGGGGTAAACTTTATGGGTGATTTTAACCCTTATAAAGCGCTTCTAAGCCGATAAAAAAAATGGTTTCGTGAATCTCGCATGGAGGTCTACTTTTTAATATGGGTTTGGAATTTTTTTGAATTTGACAGTTCGGGTACTTTCCTTGTGAGTAGCTAGGGCAGCACGCTCGAGAGAGAGCGCGACGACGAAGTCGCGCGTTGTAACGGGGCGTAAAGGCGCGGCTGCTGTTGAAAGCAGCCGATGGCGAGCAACCGCAAGGAGCTGACGGGCCGCTAATCGTCGAGGGTTGGCACGAGTAAGTGCTCGCGCCTATCAATTGCTGCGCCGTTCATCGGCAAGTCCGCGTTGAGATATAGCGCACCGAGGACAGCTTTTAGCCCGTTATAATATATATATATATATACACACACATATATATATATATATATATATATATATGTATGTATATAATTATGTATATATATATATATATATATATATATATTATTTGCTATGTATATATATTATATATATGAATAAATTTAATAATTTAAAACGATCGAATACATGTGATAAATTAAAAAAAAGACTAAATATTTTTTTTTTTAATAATTGAAGAACATAAAAAACAATATTAAAAATTTTTATATTTTTAAGGAAATAACGAATTCTGTTTATACTTTTAATAAGATATTTCTTTGTATTTCAAGGAAATTGTTACTACTGTACTGTACTGTATTAATATTAACAATAAATCAAACATAAAAATGAAACGTATAAAATAACCGTACCCCAGTGGAAAGGCAAAAAGCTGTTCGAAGTATAGTATAAGACCTGTTACTAAAAAAGAATATTTTTTATTTTATTTTTTTTGTAATTTAGATTTATTTCTAAATTCTTTTTATAATCTGGGTTCGTTACGCCCTCTACACATCCCCATAATATTTTCCCAATAATCGCTGTACATGGGGGTTGGCGAGCGGAGCGAGCAGGGGACGAAGCCCCCCTAGTATATATATAAACACGTATATACATACTTATGCAGACCAGTCTGCATACACGGCACAACACCAACAGGGAACACACGAGTCACGAGCACGACACTAGGCACACGCAATGCCACGGGATATGCGGCTCCGGGGCAGAGATGTGAGCGAGCGAAAGCATATGTACCGCGAGATACATGCGGGAGTTATGTGAAAGTGGGTGAATGTAGATAAATTCCGATTCACAGGGAATGGAATAATAAGACAAATTCACACACACATAATAAGTAGAAAAGAGTGTTCTTTATTAAAACATATTGTTACAACTCGAGGACCCGACAGAGACTGAATGTGACTAAATTATATTGTTGCCCCCAACTCCTTTCTTCTCCTTATCTCTTGATAACTTGAAACTGCAAGCTGGCACGGCTAGCAGCCGCTCGTGGACGGTCAGCGCAAGGAGTGTTACATTACTCGAGCGCGAACCTCCGGCGGTAATGCGCATGCGCACCACGAGAGACAGACTGTCTGCGCGCGATGAGAGTGAGTGAGAGAGAGCGAATGCGGTCATGTGGGAATGAGAGAGAGAGAGAGAAATATACCGGCGACGACGGCACGTCAAGCTGAGTGCAAGCGTATGGGCGAGAAAGGGAGAGAGAGTATAGCATAGCAGTGAGAGAGAGAGGGAGAGCGAGTATAGCATAGCGGCGAGAGAGCGGGAGAGAGGGAGAGAGCAATGCATAGCCACAGCAGTTGTAGATACCGGCGCAGATACGGCTGGACGAGAGGAGCGGGGGGAAAAAGGCTGAACGGTTATAGGCCAGGCTCCCAGCCCAGCGCCGTGATTACCGCTGCACTACACAGTTAGCGGAGATAGCCGAGAGAGAGAGAGAGAGAGAGAGAGAGAGAGAGAGAGAGAGAGAGAGAGAGAGAGAGAGAGAGAGAGAGAGAGAGAGAGAGAGAGAGAGAGAGAGAGAGAGAGAGAGAGAGAGAGAGAGAGAGAGAGAGAGAGAGAGAGAGAGAGAGAGAGAGAGAGAGAGAGAGAGAGAGAGAGAGAGAGAGAGAGAGAGAGAGAGAGAGAGAGAGAGAGAGAGAGAGAGAGAGAGAGAGAGATAAGTCTTTATTTCACCCAACAGGTAAAAATTATAAATCATACAATAATAAATACATAAATATCATGACAATATATATATGAGAAAACATATGAAAACACGTGTATAAAATAAATATAAAAAAATAAATATTAAAAAAACAAAGAAGTCATCAATGTTACTAGTTAGAGAAAAATGTAAATAAAAAATTACTAACAAAGCTTTGGTCAAGGCAAGTAACACTAATAGTATGAATATAAAAAGCACTTCAAGAAGTGTTAACTAGTGGTGACTAGTGGTCGATATCACAGTTAGCGCTAATTGTTAAACAATATTAGCTAAGTCGAGAGGCAAGATAGCCAGAATTTAATTCGATAAAAACAGATGATAACAACAATACTTAAAAGTAGTAATACTAATACAGCTGCATGCTGACCCGCAGAGAGGGCTACGAGTCCAAGTCTAAAAGATATTGACGTACCGCCCTCTTGAAAGAAAAGATTGACCGTGAGTGGCGAAGGGAAGAAGGAAGAGAGTTCTAGAGACGGGCACCTTGAACTTGAAAACTGCGAGCACCCGATTCAGTGCTCACCAAAGGGACTTTAAGATCTTGTTCCTGACGGGCACCCCTACTAGAAGACCTGGGAGTATAGGCCGAAAAAAACTCGGCAAGGTAGCCTGGCTCTTTGAGTTTTAAAACTTTGAAAAGTAAAATCGCCATGAAATAAAGTCGGCGCGAATCAGTGAGGAGCCAGTCCAGATGTCTTCTAAAGGGGGAGATATGCTCATCCCTCCTAACACCAAAAATGTACCTCACACATGAATTGGAGAGTCTCTGAAGTCGAGTACGTTGTTCAGTGCTAGCGTCAAGAGTTACCACAGAGCAGTAGTCAAGATGGGGTTGGACTAGAGACTCGACTAATCTTTTGCGGAGGGTCTCGGTGGTACATGCCCTAATGAACCGCAGACTATAGAGGGCTTTGTTAACTTTCTTTGTAATTTGGTCAATGTACGGTTTCCATGTCAGTTTACTGTCCAATGTAACACCAAGACTCACGACCTCATCACTGAACGGGATGAGGACCCCGTCCCGCAGCCCGACGCCAGGTAAACCCAATGAATTAATATCATTAATATTGCGCTTAGAACCGAAAATTATCGCTTTAGTTTTCCGGGCGTTGAGCTGCAGACCAGAGGCCTCCGCCCATCCAGCAACCAGTCGTGCCGCATCAGATAGCCGAGTTATGCCATCCAAGATATTCTCCTTGGTGGTATGAAGAAAGATCTGGAGGTCGTCTGCATAAAAAATGTGCTGAGCTGCACAACCACAGAGAGTGTCCGTAAGATCGTTGACATATAAACAGAAGAGTAGGGGACCCAGAACGGACCCCTGTGGAACTCCCAGATTAGTTTCCAACCATTCTGCATTAGTATCATTTCTTGATAACACTATCTGGGAGCGCCCCTGCAGATAGGATTTAATCCACAGGAGAGCCGCTCTGGAGAACCCGAGCCTTTGAAGTTTGGATAGCAGTTTAGTCGGAGAGATAGTGTCAAAGGCTTTACTGAAATCAAACAGTAGTAAAAGAGTCACTTTCCTTTTGTCTACGGCCATACGTATGTCGTCTGTCAGTTTAAGTAGTGCAGTTTGCGTGCTGTGGTGTTTGCGGAAACCGGTCTGGAGGGGATCGAGTAGAGCATGTTTATTAAGATACTCTGTAATTTGGGTGTGGGCTATCTTTTCGAGAACTTTGGAGAGAAAGCATAGTAGTGCAATGGGCCGAAAATCAGAAACACACGAAAGAGCAGTGATTTTCTTTAAAGCAACTAACTGCGCTTGCTTCCAAGCCCGCGGAAAGATGCCCTGCGCAAAAGAGAAGTTAAAGATGTTGACAATAAAATCCCCAATCACCGGGAGAGCCTTAACTATCACCGACTGAGGAACTCCATCCACCCCTTTCGACTGAGAGGAGAAGTGAGAGATAGCCAGGACCACATCATTGATGTTAACCGGTTGAAATGAAAAACCCTCATCACTAGCAGTCGAAATAAAGTCCATAGCCTCTTCGATATTTTCAAGAGGTGAGATGGAGATTCCCGCAAAGTGAGCGTTAAGCTCTCCCGGGGTGAAACCGATAGAATCCTCCTCATTTCGCTTAGGTAAGAGGCCGAGGTTACGCATTTCCTTCCAAATGTTTTTGCCATCGTTAAGGGCGTCCGAGAGATGCTGATGAAGATAGGAGTTACGCTCCTGTGTTATGCAAACGTCGACCTCGCTGCTGAGCCGAAGAAACTCATCAAATAAATCTGCACGACTAGTGCGCTTATAATGCCTATGCGTAGCATCACGCTTATTGATGAGTTGCCTCAACTCTGGCCCAAACCAGGGAGCATGTTTATTTTTGAGGCAAACCGATTTTATAGGCGCCAATGTATCTATTGCAATGTTAAGATTAAAATTCAAATTATTCAAAGCTTCCTCCAGATCGGTTTCAATGGAGTTTGTGGCCACCCAGTCGCAGCGAGACAGCAGCACATTGAGTGACTCCGGGCAAACCTTGTTAAAATCACGGTACGAGAAAGAGGTCCTAGGGGGACTTGCCGTGAAGATGTCTATAGTCACATCAATGATGCTGTGCTTACCAAAGACAGGTAGCCACTCATTCCGCCAGTCTAAGGTGAGGTCATTCTCGTCAGTCAAGACAACGTCAATCCAGGTGTGTGAGGTGGGGGTTCTATGAGTAGGGCCGTGAGGGACAATTTGAAGAGATAACTCTTTAATAATGCGCCTGATGGTGGTGGCATCATCATTCGCTGACAATAAATTGGCATTAAGGTCGCCCATAATAACCTTATGACTAAACTCGGAACTTAGATCACGCAAAACAGAAAAGAAATCAGAGTTCTTTTGTATGGGAATCTTCGGAGGTCGATAGATTATTCCAACAAGAACAGGAGGAGAGTCGCCCTGCTGCACCGTACAAAAAAGATACTCAGGGGTACCCGGCTTGCCGGGACCCAGAGAGTTCGAAAATTCAAGTTTCTTGATATGAAAATCATTTCTTACATACAGGACAACTCCTCCTCCATTCGTGTTACGATCTTGCCTAAGCACCGAGTAACCAGGGATGTTAATAATATTGTCATCAACAATGGGGCCTAACCATGATTCAGCAATACCAAAAATTTGATAGGAGGGATTGTCCGCCAGGAACAAGCGAAGGCTCTCAATACGAGCTCTCAACGAGTTAATGTTAACAAAACCCGCCTTGAAGGAACCACCATCCCTCCTCCCATTACCACTTGGTGCAGCCAGTCAGGGCGCATGTACCGACTTACTTGCCAGAGCTGGCTCCCTGGCGTCACATCCGTTACTTCCTTTGTCATGACAGTCAGTAGCAGTGACGTCGACGTCAGTGGTTGGCCTGAGTTTTTTAGGAGCACTCTGGCTCGCCGTGAGAATGACCTGTAAGTCAGCGGCCGAGGCAAAAACGTGCGCACGCTCGCCCCCCCCCCCCCCCCCTGCGCCTAGCCAGGAACACTCCACCTGAATGCCAAACGTACCTGAAGCCAAGCTCCTGAGCAGTATGCCTCAAGTTTTTAAACAACAAAAATTTATTATGAGGCAGTAATTCATTAATTAAGATTTTACGTTTGGGCAGGCAGGGAGAGAGAGAGAGAGAGAGAGAGAGAGAGAGAGAGAGAGAGAGAGAGAGAGGGAGACGGCGCGCCAGCGGTATCACGGTGGTAGCCCGGACCGCCAGCCAGCATCCATACTTGGCGGAAGGAGAGAGAGGCTACACGATTGCGGCCCCTGCGCACTCCACCACGACGCGAAGCCATATAGCAGGCTGCGCGGGGGAGTTTTGTACGGAGTGGAAGCGCCTATGCTATTAAAGCGGCGCCTCCACTGACTTTGCCATTTATGAACAAAACTAATTCATAAATAGTGCGTATGTACGAGTTGGGGAAATTGGCGTGACATCAGTCAGGAAGACCCAATCACGTACAGACCAGAGACTTGACGACTCCGGGTTGGAGCACGTAGAGCCAGCGTAACTCACACACACGTTGTGTGAGTACCACACGAGGAAAGGCGTGGTTGGCAGCCAATGGAGTACGTGGAAAATCGTGAAGAAGACGGAAGGAGCACGAAGAAGAAGGAAACGACGCCAAGCCATCCATCTTGGCGTCATTCTCGAGTGTGCCGTGCCGACGTAAAGACGTGCTAGCGAGTTTCAGGGAGTATTTTGGAGCGTAGTGGAGAGAGTGTTGGAGAGAGTAGTGGGAAGAGTCGTGCAGAGAGAGAGTAATTTGGATGTAGTGTAGAGAGTATTGCGAGGAGTAGTGGAAAGAGTAGTTTGGAGTGTAATTGTGTAGAGGAGAGAGAGAGAGAGTAAGGTGTGGTGCGAGTCAGGAAGTGAAGTGCGCAGACAGAGAGAAAGGAGAATAGCGTCAGGAGCGAGAGAGAGAGAGAGAGAGAGAGAGAGAGAGAGAGAGAGAGAGAGAGAGAGAGAGAGAGAGAGAGAGAGACAGAGAGAGAGAGAGAGAGAGAGAGAGAGAGAGAGAGAGAGAGAGAGAGAGAGAGAGAGAGAGACAGAGAGAGAGAGAGAGAGAGAGAGAGAGGTGGAATCAAACGAGTAAAGGGGTCGCTCAACGGGATCGTCATCGTACTGCGTGCGGTAAGTGTTTCTCCTGGCTGTCGCCGAGAGGATTTCTCTTCTTTCTGCCCCTCGGCCCTTGCAGTGCGTGCGAAATTCGGCGGTGGGCGCGCCTACTGACGAGGAAAGGATACTTGGTGTCCGCCTCCGATTTCCATGAAATTTCGTATACGGGTAGAGTGTCAAAAAATATTCGACACGTATTTCTTTTATCTGCGGAAAAACATATCTAAGGGGTGAAAACTGCCCTTAAAGTTCACCCCCAAAAACCGTTTTTTTTTATATATCTCAAGATGGAATCGGAATTTTTTAATGAAACCAACACTTATTTGTTTCTTATGAAAAGTCGAGTTTTTCGGTACAGTTTTAATGCTGGGGGTTGCATCCTCTATTGTTTATAAGGGTAAATATGATATTTTCCCTCGTATTTTTTATATAAAAATGTTTTAATGAGCTAAATTTGATTGAAAATTGCAATGCTATAAAGAAATTTGAAAATTATAGTTGAACTGTTTCGAGATTTAAAAATAAGAATACGTTGACGGGGTGAATTACCCCTAATTTAATTAATCACTTTTTTGTTAGTGTCTGCCTCCGATTTTCATGAAACTTTGCACCTGATTAGAGTATCGAAAAATATTTGACACGTATTTCTTTTTTATCTGTGGAGAAAGACATCTGTAGGTGAAAACCACCCTTAAAGTTCACCTCCAAAAACAGTTTTTTTTAATATCTTGAGATGGAATCGGAATTTTTTAATGAAACCAACATCTATTTGTTTCTTATAAAAAAACGAGTATTTGATTAAAAAATGCCGTGTTGTAAAGAAAATTAAAAATTATAGTTGACCTGTTTCGAGGTTAAAAAAAAAACACATAGAAAGGGTGAGCGACCCCTACTTTAGTTATTTATATTTTAGTGATTAAAAAAAATTGATCACAACATTCTTTTTGATTTTTAATTTTGAGATGCTTTTTTCAAATCATATTTTACATGAAATACTAAAATTGACTACTAAAATTTAATACATTTAATGAAAATTTGCAAGGAAATTTTTATAGATTATTTTTTTTTGTTTATAATATTAATGATGAAATTATTTATAAACAAAGAATTTTTCTGCGTAAAATTCTATTAAAAATTCATCTTTTTTTACATTATATTAGGATAATATTTCATTTCCCGTATTGATACTTGTATTGTTGATGTCATAAAAATTTAAGTTTTTTTTATCAATGAAAGTTTCATTCTTACCGAAATATGCAATATAATTATAATTATATTAAATTTACATTACAATTTTCAATGTTATCACGCTTCTATGAATATTTTTTTCGCGACGAAATTTATAAAAATATTGGTAAGTTAAAAATAAACTTTGAATACGAGATAATTCTCGAGTAAACAAGAGATATTTTTATTCGACTGTGGTAAGTTTGTAGTGTTTCTTTGTATTGACTACACGTTAGTTATTAAACTGATTACATATTGTTGGTGTTTATATAATTGTTTAAATTGATATAATTATACATTTTATTATATACACTTTAAAAAAAAATTTTAAATTACGCATTGAGGATACAGAAAATTTATAATTAAAAAGGGCTTGTAAGTATTGCTATTTTATTTGTAGTCATATGGGCGAAACGTTTAAACAAGTAAGAACTTTCTTGAAAAAAATAGAATAGTTTAAATATTAACATGATATCTAAAGTCAAATAGTAAGTTTGATTAAAAGAAGTGATATAATGTAAATAGGATTATTATAAAAAGGTAAAATAAAATAATGATTCTAATAATGTTCAATTTATTAATATAACCATGATAAGAAGAATATTTGTAAAAAAACATCGACTTGTTTTCATTTTTTTTTTGAGTTAATAGAATTTATAATATTTATTATATACATAAATATCATATCATGATATATTAATAAAATTTTCGTATATGTACAATTATCTAAAAAAGTCGTCAGATTTTTCAACCCAAATATCTCACAGATACTATAACAAAAATGATCCACAAAATTTCTGAAAATTATCTCCGCACAAATCGAAGGCCTGAAGTCGAGATTATATCAAATCAATGTTAACAAATTAATTTTTTTAATTAAAACACTTGGTGGCCGGTAAAGTTTCTTATTCTTATTCGACATGCCCTCAATAACTGTTTTAAATAAAACTAGTATAATATTTTATTGTAATGAGTAGATACTGAGTAGATACAAGATTGCCCATTTAATACAATTAATAAATAAAATTAATGAAATCGTATGAGCGTGAGCGTGTAAGCGTGTGAGTGCGTGCGCGTGCTTGAGTGTAAATACATATATTCAATTTCATTATTTTATGTATTTATTATATTAAACTGGCACGATTCTCTCTACCATATAATAAACAAATACAATAAATTAAATTATTTGTGTGTGTCACATAATATTGTAGTAATTATAATATTTTTATTTCAGTGAAACATAACTTTATTTTAAAAAGAAGACCAGATCAAACGCGTGCTGCGCGCGCAGAGATGAACTATGCTTTGAATAAAATATTCAAAAATGGGAAAATAACCTTATAAGAAAAATATAAACAAACAACATTACGTTGCCATGCACATAGATACAGCATGGAAACGCTTCCGACCAATCAGATTACGAATAAAACGTGAAATAACATAGCCATCAATTTTAATAAAGGGGGTAAAAATACGAAATATCTGAAATAAAAGTAAGTTCCATTGACGTTCATGAAAATAAAATAAAGTTATTTTAAGTAAACTAATAATTGTAGAATAAATAATCTACGGCTGTTGCTTGAATGTCATTGCCCCAAATAACATTAAAAAATGACTATTCATTCACTGGTTATTATATCTTTATTATCTATAATTTTTAATCCTAACAATGTTAAAATTGAAGAATCACAAACTAACGAACAAGAGATAACTTTATATCATGTAATAGAAAATATTATAAAGGAGAGTGTAAATTACAATTTACATACAGAAGAAGAATATACTTTACTTTTTGAAGATGACTACAGTGATACACTTCCACAAGATATTGAAGAAGAGGATGAATTAAATAATGATTATGCAGAGGTTCCTGCTTGTTTACCGAATGAAGAAGATGTAGCCTTTGAATATAAGAAACAGTCAGTGCAGTATTGGCAAAGTGGAAAAAGAAAGCCATTATCTTTGACAAGTGTACAATCGAAGTATAGAAAAGTTACTTCCAATCGTCAATTGCGACAGTGAAAATTACAAATTGAAGCAGGGGGTACCAGAAAAACTATTCTATATGGAACAACAACTTATGTACTTCAAAAAGTTAAAGAAGCGATAGAATCAAAAATGACTCTGCATGACATTGATATAAAAAGATGGGCTCTCGTAAAGAAAGCAGAACTAAATATTCCGTGGTTTAAAGCTTCACATAGATGGATACAAATATTCAAAAAAAGAAAATCACATTGTTTCACGTAAAATAACAAAATTTATTACAAAGTCATCTACACAGAAGGCAATAGAAGTCGAACAACACAAAGAAAATTTTGTTAACGATGTCAAAAATCTCATTAAAGTACATGGTGCTCAAAACGTTTACAATTCTGATCAAAGTGGGTTCAATTTAGAGATACATAGTGGTCACACTCTTTGTTATGAGGGGATTAAAAATGTAGAAAACATCGTTCAGCCGGTATCTTCTACAACACATAGTTACACTATTCAACCATCAATATCAGCAGAGGGACAGATTATGTCCCCGTTATTTATAGTTTTGAAAGAGGCGCATGGGCAACTTGGACCTACAATAATGAAAACTTTATTCAAAACAAAAAATATATACGTAGAAGCATCAGCGTCCGGTAAATTATCCAGTGAACTATTTCAAATTTGGATTCAAAATGTATTTTTGATTCACAGTGGGAATTCACCTATACTGCTATTAGATTCATGGAGTGGACAATGTGAAAACACTGTAGAAGAAGCTTTACCGAAAGAGTCAAGTCTTATATTGAAAATGATACCAAAAGGCACAACTGGTCAGATACAGCCTCTTGGTGTATATGGTTTTCGATTATGGAAAAACTGTATAAAAAAATTATTAGACATAACACTTCTTATAAATTATGATGCTAAATTACACGAGAGATAAAATAATCAAACTACAATCTCTAACCGATAATCAATTTTCTTCACCAAGATTTCAAAATGTTTTTAAATATGCCTGGTATAAAAGTGGATACCTAACGATAAAACCTCCAAGACATCAAAATCCAGTAGATTTCTGTTTCCATGCCCAAGAGGAACCAATTTGCGACATATGTGGAGGAATTGCAATCATACGATGTGCGTGGTGTAAAAAGCTATTATGTTTTAAACATTTTTTCACAGATTATCATTATTGTCAAACATATATTGAATAAAATTTGCAAATGCACCAATTTCTGTAATATATGTTACATTGACAAATCATCACATTGTACAAATTAATAAAAATGAAAAAAAGTTTTCGCTCATAATCTAGTAACAATAATGTTAATAGGGGTAGCCACCCCCACTAAAATTAAAATATTTTTTATTTTTTGAACTTTTAATAGTAAATATGTGTCAAAATAACCATTACCAAATAAAAAATCCAAAGGAATGTTGTGATTAATTTTTTTTAATCACTAAAAGATAAGTAACTAAATAGGGGTAACTCACCCCTTCTAGGATAAGTGTGGGTACTACTGCGGACGTGGGTATTATTGTGTATGTATTACTGCTGTAGAATCTTATGGAAAATCGCAGTAATACCAGCGACGTACTTTTTGAGGTTCTGCGCATGCGCCAGCGCTCTCCTTATGCTTTAACATGGCACCGTAATACCAACGCAGTAGTTGCAGCAGCTTCGAAGTATCACCAGCAGAGAGATCTTGTTTTCAAAGTCATTTTATACATTTACTTATCAATTTTTGTTCTAAAATTGTACTTTAATCGATAGATATGATACCTAAGTTCCGTTATCAAAAAGAATCAGCATAATTTTTTTGCATGGAGACGAAATATATTCGTTTGAAACTAACCTGAGAAAAATACCGCCGTAGTACCCACACTTACCCTATGTGTTTTTTTAAATCTCGAAACAGGTCAACTATAATTTCTAATTTTCTTTACAACATGGCATTTTTTTACCAAATATGTCTCATCAAAACTTTGTTGTTTCAAAAACAGTGTGAAAAAAATTATATTTACCCCCATAAAAATAGGGGGTGCAACCCTTATCATTAGAACTGTGTCCAAATACTCGCCATTTTATAAGAAACAAATAGGTGTTGGTTTCATTAAAAAATTCCGATTCCATCTCGAGATATTAAAAGAAACTGTTTTCGGGTGTGAATTTTAATGGTGGTTTTCACCCCCAGATGTCTTTCTCCACAGATAAAAAAAGAAATACGTGTCAAATATTTTTCGATTCTCTAACCAGTTGCAAAGTTTCATGAAAATCAGAGGCAGACCCTAACAAAAAGGTAATTAATTAAATTAGGGGTAATTCATCCCGTCAACGTGTTTTTATTTTTAAATCTTGAAACAGGTCAACTATCATTTTCAATTTTCTTTATAATATGTCAATTTTACAATCAAATTTAGCGCAATAAAACATTTTTATATAAAAAATACAAGGGAAAATATCATATTTACCCTTATAAAAAATATGGGATGCAACACCCCAGCTTTAAAACTGTGCCGAAAAACTCGACTTTTATAAGAAACAAATAGGTGTTGGTTTCATTAAAAAATTCCGATTCCATCTTGAGATATTAAAAAAAACTGTTTTTTGGGGTAAACTTTAAGGGCGGTTTTCACCCCTTAGATATGTTTTTCCACATATAAAAAAAATACGTGTTGAATATTTGTTGACTCTCTACTTATATGCGGAGTTTCATGAAAATTGGAGACGGAAACCAAGTATCCTTTCCTTGTGAGAGAAGTGCGGTCTTGCTCACGATCCAGGTCGCTGCGGAGGAATCGCGCGAGGCGAAGTCGGTGGTTAGGCGGGAACGCGAAGCAGGATACCGAGGTGGGGGAGAGTAGCGAGGCGAAGGACGATTCATTGTCGGGTGTTCTATTGTATGAACTGCGGCGCGCGTACTCATTGTCGGGTGTAGCTCGTAAAGCTGAATTAATCATTAAACCGAATGAAAACTGAATTTTGGTTGTTCATTTGCGATAGTAGAAGTCCGTGTGATGTCTGTTCTTGCGATTTTCAGCTTCGCCGTGGGTTTCAGCCGCCCCAGACTGTCGCTAGTGTCGGCGCGCCCAGGGGAGGAGTCTCATCAACGAGGAGGTAGCCGGTGCTCTGAGCCTGGCGCTCATTACTTACAAATTTGGCTCAGGGTAAAAATCTTTGGCATTGCGCGGAGCAATTCGCAATGTTACAGAACCTGAACTCAGATTTTGAGAATTCAAAATGTCGGATCCAAGATAGACGCCAAAAATTGAAATTTAGACTGATTTAATTTAAACTAGATTTAAAAAACAAAATTCAGTTCACACATATTTTAGAAAACGATTTCCAGTTGTATTAGCTTTTGCTATAATATTTCTTTTTAAAAATTCACACTAAAAATGGGGGTTAGCGAGTGGAGCGGTCAGGGGGCGAAGCCCCCTAGTGTATATATATATATATAACTTAGAACACCGCTACCTTCCAGGACACCTACAGGTTTTCTACAATAGAAGTAGGTATAAATCGTTAAACAGTATATAAGTGACTAAAGAAATAATATCCCTCAGGGTGTTGACTAACACCACGACGCCTGCGGCGCGCCCTTTCAGTTCCGCAGTATTTTACGTTGATTTCGGAAAAATTTTACGGAAAAAAACGTGAAAAAAACCCTAAATGTCCTGAATAATACAAAAATGTCCTGAAAGGTAGCGGTAAACATATTCCTAATTCAGTACAGTCCTGAATACATGCAAATGTCCTGAAACATAGCGGTAAACCAATGAAAAGTCCTGAAACATAGCGGTGAACAGAAATATATATATATATATATATATATGTTTGTTTGTTACGGGGGGTTTATGGCGTCCAACACTGTATATTAGTACCTACAGCCCAGAGTTCCGCACTATAAGTGGGTAAGGGCGCGCGTAGCGCGCGCCATTGTCTACACTGCAACATCCCTCTCAGTATTAACTAACACCACGACGCCTGCGGCGCCCCCTTCAGTTTCCGCAGAATTTTTCCGGAAAGTTTGTTTGAACTCTCAAAGTCGGAACACTAGGTCGGGCGGCATAAACCCCTATATTATAGAAGTTTATGTCGCCCGGTGACCATAAACCTATCCGGTCGTCATAAACCCCGGTATATATAAAAACGGTTACCATAAACGCCTCCAGGGAAATTTATATATATATATATATATATATATATATATATATATATATATATATATATATATATATATATATATATATATAAGGCGTTTCACGTCAACTGTCCCAGCGCGCGCCGCTGGAGCCCCACATCGTGCTATTTCTAACTCACGTTTATGATACTAAAATATACTTAAAAAAATTGTTAGATAAGCGTTTCCGACGTATTTTTTCCTCAGCTTTCCAATGGCGTAAACAGTTTTTCCGAAATTTTCAATTTTCACCTTCAAAAAGTACCAAACATGTTATATCTCAAAAAGTGTATTTTTAATATTTTTTTTACCTTCTAGATCGAAAGCTGAGCATTTTTTACGTAGGAAAGGGTATTTTCCAAAGAGTGCCCGAGATGTTTTTTGCGAGAAATAGAATGCAAAAGAGTTTTTGAAGATGAAAATGGAAAATTTTGAAAAAACTACCAACATCATTGGAAAGCTGAGGAAAAAATACGTCGAAAACGCATATCAAACAATTTTTTGAAGTACTTTTTAGTATCATAAACTTGAGTTAGAAATAGCAGGTTTTGGGGCTCGCGCGTCGCGCGCTGGGACAGTTGACGTGAAACGCCTCATATATATATATATATATATATATATATATATATATATATATATATATTAAACTGAAGTTTGTCTAAACTGTCTGCTAGCTTTTTGATTTTTCCTTCTGTACTTTTGTACAAAATATTGTTTTGCTGACCTTCCATTCTTTTTTAAATAAGATGAGCTTTCAGTAATGAAATACTATAAATAATAAAGTTTTTTTTTTTAGAAAATAGTATGTTAAAAGTGTTTATCAGAAGCTCTAAATACAGTGTTTTTCAAAGGTGAAAATAAAGTTTTTTTAAGAGTAGCTAATATTGAAATTAAAAATGAGTGAATATTAATTATAGTGGTGACTAATAGAGATGCACAATAAATAATCCCTGCGATGGTCCAACTCATAAGAGAATATGAAGAAACTCAGAAATAACAAAATAAGCAAACACATAGGTTAATGTAGATAAGAAAGTTTTAATTACACTGAAAAAATTTTAGATTGTAGAAACCATAGTTTCGATTTGCTGTACTAGCTGTACTATCTATACAGATCGTTTACCCTTACAGGTGGCTGAAGCAGTCTATTTATTTATATAATGTAACTGCACTAATAGTCAGATGCGGAACATGTATTTGTATAGCTCTGACAACGGTAGTTTTGCTGACTGTATTTGTTTCTTGCCAACGCTACAACGCGAAACCGATGTTTATGTTACAACCTGAAGGAGTAAAAAAATCTGCCGCATCAACCGCGTGTTCGCAATACGCTTATGCATATTTTATCTGTAATCCAGTGTATTCATTATTCGAGATTATTTTAATAAAAAATATGTATGTATGTCAATCATACCCTATTTAATGCTTCGATAAAAGAACTCTGTACATTGGTGCTTTCATTGTATCCTGTATGGAGTGTGTCGATACGTTACTGTAGTCTAGCGCCTGCGCACTAGAGGCCTTGGCCGATTGGGCGAAAAACGGCGAGCGCACGACTAGGCGGGGGACGCGAAGTCTACACATACAACGGAGTTACGTAGACGTGCGAAACGAAACGAGACAATTATTAAAATTATTTTTAAACCCAAATAGGCGGGGAGGCGCGATCCACGCATGTAAAAGAGTTACGTTTGACTAACGATTTGCCAATGGTTGGTAAACTATCGATAATTAAAAGCATCGAATGTGTGGTCTAGATTGTTGAGATGGCCGATGATGGAGTCTAGGTGGTGCGCATCGTAGCATTTTGTATTTAGATAACAGGGTGCATCTAATAAATGGTCTAGGTCTTTGGGGTGGCCGATGATGGAGTCTAGGTGATGTGCTCCGTAATTTCTCGCGTTCAGATACTAGGGCATATCTATTGCGTGGTCTACATCTTCGAGGTAGCCGATAACGATGTTTAGGTAGTGTGCTCCGTATTTTTCTTGCCACTAGGCGTTGGACCGCATCGAATGCGTGATCTAGGTCTTTGGAATGTCCGATGATGATGTCTAAGTGGTATGCTCCGTAGATTTTTGCGTTTAGATATCAGGGTGCATCTAATACATGGTCCAGGTCTTTGGAGGAGCTGATAATGATATTCAGGTGGCGCGCTCGGTAGTTTTTTATCTCTAGGTGTTGGAACGCGTCGAAAACGTGATCGACTATGACAGCTACGGAGCGCTCCACCTAGACTCTGTCATTGGCTACCCTCGACCACGTATTCGGTGAGTTTCAATACCTAGAGGTAAAACTTACGGTGCTCACCATGTAGACTCTGTCATCGGCTATCCCGAATACCTAGATCAAGCTATGAATGCGGTTCGACTACTAGTGGTAAAAAACTTCGGTGCGCACCACCTAGACTCCGCCAATGACCACCCTGAACACCTAGACCACGCATTCAGTGCGTTCCAATACCTAGATGAAAAACCTACGATGCGCACTACCTAGATTTCATCATCGGCCACTCAGAACATCTAGACCACGCATTGCACACATTCGTATACCTAGACGCAAAAAACTTCGGAGCACACCATCTGTACTCCATCATCGGCCATTCCGAATACCTAGACCACGCATTGGATCCGTTCTGAGACCTAGACACGAAAACTACATAGCGCACCACCTAGACTCTAATGTTTATGACACAAATGAGCCATTCATTGGAATCGAGAAATCACTTTTCTCATTGCAGCACTCGTTGGCCCACCGCAAGGATTAAATGGCGAATGGTTGGTGACCCTTTCTACCAGGGATTCTACAGAAAATTCATGTTTTTGTAGAATTTTTCATGAATTCAAAAAGCCCGCAAAAAAATAAAATTTACAATAGTTTTGGAATAAGGGCACAAGTCTCGTAGAGAATTGCTCTTTCTCCTAAATCTAATAATATTTCAATCTTTTTTACAGTCCATGAATAATTTACAATAAATAAGCCTATTCCAAATATTTCATTATAAAGGCTGTAGCGGGATAAGAGGGTAAAAATTGCGCTCACCTGGATTTTTATTTGGGATTGACCATTCGAAAGTACATTATTAAAAATCTCTGTAGCCAAATTTTCAGCTCTCTAGGTGCTCATACGGATCTCCCAACCTTAAAAACGTGTTTTTTCGAAAAAAATTTTTCTGCTCGACCCTTTGTTTCAAAAAATCTGAAAAAATTCATGAACGTGTGTTTTTGAATAAGAAATCACTCTGATTTTTTTCAGATTTTTTAGATCAAAATTATATTTTTCCTATTCTTTCAAATGGTGGTATCATAATTCACGTTTTCGAGCCGGAACATACTCAAAATTCGAAAGAACTGATTATTTATGCATTTTTCCCATGTTTTTGGCACATAACCCAATGGCTAAATAAGTGTTTGTTGGAGTTGGTGGAAAGGTGTAATTAAAAGACTCTTTATTTGGCTTAAAGAAATGACTAGTTTAATGAGTAAGTGTAATTATACAACCGGCGCTTGCCTGCGCCATGCGCGAGATGTTACATGCTGGGCGTACGAGACTAGAGAGAGTGAGTATAGCGCGGCGCTCGCTGCCGCTCGACATACCTTCATCCTCGCGGACACACTAGAGAGGGGAGACTTACATGTGCGTATACGTGTGTCGCGCTGTTTGTGTCTCACGCGGACGCTTATATACAGAAGGCGAAATATTCACAATATCCAACAGTGTTTATACACATTTTTTTTCATATTTTTTCTATATCTTCAAATTCCACTGGCAGAACCACCATTTTTGTATCAGATAATGCTCTAAAATTAAATTGAAAACGTTTTTTACCATGGTTTTGTAACTTAACCTCAAAGAAGATCGTTCAATAGGTGTCAGGACATTAAAAAATATTCTAAACATTTTTTTTAATGAAAAAAATTTTTAGAATCGAGTATTACTTCGTTGGTAGCTGCAAAGGGCCTGATACAGCCTTTTTCAGGCGCAGGGAAACTTTATATCATTGAAACTTTATATCATTTACATAATAAAAACTTGTTATATTGGATACAGCGTCCCCCTTCATTAGAAATACATTAATTTCGTCGTTCCCTAAAGGGGCTCTTATATCTAATGGCTCTTCTAGACCAATTCATCCAAAAAAGTAAATTAAAATAAAATTACTATAAAATAAATTATATTCATTATTAATATAACTCATTTTTAATACAAAACTGTGTAGAATATGTCTTCAAACCCTCATTATGCTGAATTATGTTGTTCTAAAAAGAAAACTTCTGCGTCACTTTTTTTGGCAGCTGGTCCATTGATTTTGATAGGACAGGTAGCAAATAACTTGTAATACATCAACAAACATGAAGCTCTGGAATGAAAAATGTTGGTGTTTAAGTTTTTTTTTTTATGGGAAAAACTTTTTTTTTCCTTTATCTTATGAATTTTTATGAATTTTCATCATTTTCTCAATTAAAAAAATACTTAAATACCAACATTATTAATGCCAAAACCTCATGCTAAAGTTTGATGTATTATAAGTAATTTGCTACCTCTCCCATCAAAATCAATGGATCAGCTACCAAAAAAAAGTGACGCAGAAGTCTAAAAAACAATATTATGAGAAATAGGCCTTTAAAGAAAAATACTCTAGAACTGCAAAGATGATCAACCGTTGGGATCCTCCATGTCTTCTTCTTATTGAAACTCAGTTTCTTGCACCTGAGATCTGTGCTTCCACATGAAATGGTTTGAATCTAACGTCTGGCAGTTTGCATGTATTCACCTATAAACTTATTCCAGCAGCATCCGTTCCACTCCAAATTATTGCTAATAATCTGTCCTTCTATTGTACTTTTAATCGAACCATTGTTAAGTCACTTTTTAAATATCTCACTGACAATGAGTTTTATTATTATTTATAATACTAAGAAAAATGTAGAATATGCAGCAGGTCTTATGAAATATGAAATTCCAACCAAAACTTAAGCATGTATTATCATAGCCAAAAATACATAAATACAAAAAAGCAGATAAGACCATTTTTTCAATAATCACTTGATGACACGTATTGTATACTATATACATCTTGAATTTAAATCTGCATTATATATTTCTTGTTGCACTAAAACAGCATGTGACTTTTATGTGTAGATGTATCTTGATAGTCATTAGTGCGCAACTCTTCTAAATTAAATAATATGTTATACTGAGCAAAACTCAATAATCTCACTTTCACATTTCTCATAAAATAACTGTATTTATTTCGATTAAATAAAATCTTAATACAGTATATCTTTAATTATCTAATTCTACAAATTCTAAAAATTTTTTTCATTAAAAAAATTTTTAGAATATTTTTGAATGTCCACCTCTTGAACATTTTTTTGTGTCACCTATTGAACAATCTTCTTTCAAGTTATGTTCCAAAAACATTGTAAAAATAAAAAAAAAAAGTTTTCACTTTAATTTTAGAGCATTATCTGATACAAAAATGATAGTTCTGACAGTGGGATTTGAAGATATAGAAAAAATAGGAAAAAAATGTTTATAAACACTTATTTAGCCATTGGGTTATGTGCCAAAAGCATGGAAAAAATGCTTAAAAATTGGTTTTTTCGAATTTTGAATATGTTCCGGCTCGAAAACGTGAATTCTGACACCACCATTTGAAAGAACGGATAAAAATACACAAAAAATCGTTATTTAGAAGTTAGCCAAAAATTATCTACATAACCTAAAAAATCATTGAAAAATTAAAATATTTTGCCTGAGCTCAATTTTGATCTAAAAAATCTGAATAAAATCAGGGTATTTTCTTACTCAAAAAAACACTTTCACGAATTTTTTCAGATTGAAAGAAAGGGTCGAGCAGAAAAAATTTTTTCGGAAAACACGTTTCTAAGATTAGGAGATCTCTATGAACACCTAGGGAGTTGAAAATTTGGCTGAAGAGATTTTTAATAATGTACTTCCCGAATGGTCAATCCCAAATAAAAATCCAGGTGAGTGCAATTTTGACCCACTTATCCCGCTATAGCCTTTTACGATTGTATAATACACTATTAAGATTCGTTTGTTTTAGCTGGCCTTATGTATTATAAAACATCAAATATCTCGAAAACTTTTTGAAGTGACATGTGTCCTTTTTTCCTACGACCACAGAAATGTATTATTAAAACAATTTTTATTAGAATGGATTGGAAACATTGAATTTTGAATATTATTGAAACCAATTGAAGTTTGCTGAATTTAATGCTATAAATGAATATTCATCCCGATTGAGATTGAAATCGATCATCTGGGTAGTAGTTCCGCTACCCTACCAAAGTGCTGATCGATTGTCTTCATCATGACTGCAGTAAAGACATCTTAATACAGATGCACGGTGATAATGTAGACAATGATAATAATACAAATAATGTAAGCATTGAAATATTCACTATTCACTTACTCTCTCATTTATTTGAAGTAACTATACATGTATAACAATTGTTTACATAAACGTAGGACTTGAAACACATTAACTATCATATAAACGTTTATATTTCACTTTTTTGCTAAATATATGTCTTTTAAAAAGTAGATTTTAACCAAGCAAGCGATGGCTAGCGAGGTATCCTGGTTAATGTGATGATAATAATTCAGCTGGAGAGTAATTTGATTTATTTACTGTTTTTATTAGAAATACATGGATTACTAATGTTCAAGACTTCTTTATAAGCTGTGCGATATCTACTACTCATAAAATTATAAAGTAAAGGATTTATAGCGGTACTTGAATAATAGAAACAACCACTAAAAATATAAAGCCACTCGTTCATATCAGGATAATAATCTGCATCTTGTCCATAAACGTACAGCAATCTTTGAGTATGAAATGGAGCCCAACAAATAAAAAAGGTGAATACAACAGCACCTGAAATGTAATTATCATATTTCAAGTGAATATCAATTTCGGATAATCTTTTCTGTAATACATATGAATCGGGTCATGCAAAAAGGGCCCTTGAGGGTATCGAATTTCCGTATATCTAAGGACAGTGAAAATTAATATATATATATATATATATATATATATATATATATATATATATATATATATATATATATATATATATATATATATATATATATATATATATATATGTATGTATGTATAAAAGTATGTGGGTGAACCGGTTTTGAAGAGGTATAGTTCTTTTTCTCAGAGTTGCCTATGTTAACGTAACTAAAGAAATATGGACCCTGGGGTTATAGACTCTAGAAAATGGCCGAAAACTCTCCAAAACCGGTCATATATACCTTTTCCAGTGTGAAGAGGCTCTTCAAAACCGGTATATAATATCTCGAAAAACTCTCCAAAACCGATAAAAGACATAAATATATGTGTGTATAAGTATATATGTATATATGTAGTTAGGGTAGTTGCAAGGGATTGTTAAAAATTGACAACTTTGTATTTAATGATTTGCTATCTCCAAGTACCTACCAAGCTAAAAATGTTGTCACCAGAATCGCTTTGATAACTCAATTTTATCACTTATTTTCGTATTTAAACAGATCGATGTATATTTGGCGGTGATTAGAAATTATTTTTAGCGGTAATACATTACTCTCAACCAGTTTAAGTCACTCTGTAAACGTGAAAGTTGTTACGCTGAGATTGCCTTGTGGATTCATGAATTTATGTTTTTTGAGGTGTGCGTGGCGGTTAAAAATGAACACCTTGGGATTTTAAACTGTGTTATCTCTAAGTACATCCGAAGCTTAAAATTTTGCCACACGAATTACTTTGATAACTCCATTCTCGCGGAACCGGTGCGAGTTTCCGCTAGATTAAAAATTAAGTCAGCGTGTTAGATGTTAATAAAAGATAGACACTGGCTCATAATTTTGACTATTGGTAATAAATTAGCTAAAAATTAGTTAAAACTTATGTGATAATTGATTTCCAATTAGAATATAGCTCTTACAGCAGCTTGATGCAGGCGTGTTGTCTCAGACTGAGAGCGAACGGCGCACGGGGAAGGCTAAATGCCAACCGTGAGCTGCCTGCACCAAAGGGCGGTGTGAGCGCAGGGGGGGGGGGGCGCTTAAGAGCGCGGGGTCCTGCTCAGATTGGAGCAGGGGCGAAGCTATGTCGCTCGCTTGCACTGCTCCCTTGGAGCGCGGAGGGAGCACCCAGGTAACGTATGCGTGAGTGTGATGATTGGCGGAGCAATAGCTCGACGCCAATCGAAGCAGGAGGCGAGCTGTATGTGCTCGCTGTGTATGGCTCCCTTAGAGTGCTGGGAGTGCTCGTGTGAGAGGCGACTGGCGGAACAAAGGGTCTACGCCAATCGTAGCGGGAGGCGAGCTATATATGCTCAGCGTGTAGCTTCCTTAGAGCGGTGAAAGCGCTTGTGTGACAGGCGATCGGCGGAGCAAAGGCTCTACGCCAATCGTAGCGGAGAAGCGAGCTGTGTGGCTTGCTGCGTACTACCGCTTCCCGGGAGCACAGCTGAGAACGCAGGGCAGAGCGTGCCCGCTGAGGCGAAGTCCCCCGTTGCCGGTCGCTGGGACCGTTATCCATCCGTTGAGGCTTCTACGTTGCGTGGATAGCAGACACAGCACGGACCTCTCCACGTCGACTCTGGAGCGAGTCTGGGCGAGAGAAAGCCCGCCCAACTTAGTGAAGGCCACCACCCAATTGTAAAGGGGGGATCTCTGAAGAGTTTTGTTTGAGGGAATTGTCGGGGTTAGTCCCGTTCGGGACCAACCCACTGAAAAAATCTCTTACGGCTAAAAAACGTCTAGTGATTGACCATTAGGTCGAATGCGTTATTCGCAACGCATGTTGATGGAGCAATTATCTCCACTCCGATGATCCTCGGCTTCCTCCGTGGCTGGCTCAGCTTACGCGGAACGAAGAACGAAGGAGCGCTTTCCGAGCGGGCGCTTGCCTCACCTGTCCGGTCTTTATTTTCTGGACCACGATTTTAAGTGGTGGTCGCTCGAATAGAGGTGACTCCGGCTTTAAGAAGCGGTAGGTATTCGAGACCCTTCTGGAAGGTGCTCTGGAGCAGGCGGTGGAGTCGGGACACTCGAAGGTGGTGTCTGCTAGGAGCGCTCGAAGATCCTTGAGCGGAAGGGCGCTCTCCGAGGGTAGAGCGAGCAGACTCGCAGACCCGCCCTGAGGCGTCTCGTGGTCTATTTGAGTCGCCACGTCCACTCCGGGATCCCGTCGCTGGGTATCGAGGACGTGCTCAGCAGACCCGCCCGAGGGCGTCTCGTGGTCTGTCTGAGTGGTTGAATCCGCTCGACGAATACGCTGGCGGCGGAGGATGGTGAGCTCCCGGTTGGCGTCAGCGAAGAGTTACTGGGTCAATTGTAACTCCGCATAGAGCGCCGCTTGTGATCTCATGAGCGGAAGGAATTAAAGGGATAGGCGAGTGGAGAATGAAGGCGGGATCAGGAGTGATCCCTAACAAAAACGAGGCAAGGGGAAATACCTTGTCACGTATGGAGCAGTCAATCAAAAGAGTTTGTCTACTTTCAAAAAAAAGGACTTTATTTCTCCGATCGAACTTTTAGCGAATTGCTGAGACCATCTTATTAGTATCGAGATGTACCGGAGAGACAAGCTGACGAGTGCGTCGGCCGCGCGTGTCTATATCTTCGCGCGACGCTGAGTTGACTGTGGGAGCCGCGTAGAGAGGGGTCGCGCCGCGTAGCGGCAGCGCGCGAACTAGACTCTTGGCGGGGAGCCCGCGCGGCGCGGGAAATTCAAATTCAAATTTGGCGGGTCCATTAATTTTACTGCTGGCCGATCGGCGCGGAGAGACTTTACATTTTTTATCTATATAATTTATATAGAAGCTATACATAAAATTGAAATTATACAAATGACCCGGCACATACTACTAGAAAATACGTTTCAGTCAAATGGTCTGAATATGTAGTATAATACAGGTTACAGTGCTCTGACCAAAATATTAAAGGGCACCATGTCTCAGAATCTTTTGATTTTAAGAAACTAGGGGTCAAAGGTTGGGAACATTACCATATCTGATGGCAGTCCTTGGTGACCGATGGTATCACTTGCGAAAGGTCTGGATAAACGTAAGGTGGCAGGTGCCTCTGTGTGTCCGTGTGTGCGTGCGTGCGTGCATGCGTACGTATAGTGTGACTATGTGTGTATATGTGTGTGTGCGTGTATGTGTGCATGTGCGCGCGCGCGTGCATGTTGTGTGCTCGTTTCAGTATGAGTGTACGTGTGTGTGTGTGCATGTTTCTGTGGTGTCAGGCATATGAAGTAAGTAGGGCATGATATGGCTTTTGAGCTAATTTTCGGGAGAATGGGGTGATGTCCATCCATACCTGGTAATGAGACAAGAACTAGATGTGGTCTAGCTAATCAAGGCAAGATCGAGATATCCGGCCAAGTACTGTAAGAGTTTGATGTTGTCCAGTCAATCAAGGCATGATCAATATGATAGTTATGCAATTAAGGTAAAATTAAGCAACACAGTAGATAAAATCACATTCAGAATGCGTTACTTTAACGAAGACGAGTTATCAATCTCTACTCTTCTCTGTGGCCTGCATCATTAATGTGTTCAACCATACTACGACTTGGATACTTAACATTAGCTTGGTCGCGGGCGTAATCTAAATACCATAATACACTTGCCGCGTGTGCACATGATCCAAGTATCCCTGCCCTACTTTTGCAAGTGCAGTGATAACCTAATATTGGTTCATCGACTTGTGCTTCATCTAGGTCTTGTTTATTAGCTGTTCAGCCAAGATATTCGCAATATACATATGATATCGATATTCAATACTTTGTTGCATTCTCCTAACGAGAATAAACGCATACCAGAGTATCAGAGATAAGACCTGGTTTATTTAGAAGTTTATACAATTCTAAGTCTTCCGGTCGCTCCCTGTCAAACTTGTCTTGGATCTAAGCGGGTGACAGATTTAACGGATAATTCCCCACAGTTAGTTTCCTTAAGTAATCCAAGTCATGAAGAGGGAACTGATATACTTGGTACTCATTGAGATGAATCCATCTGGGATTTTTGTATGTAAATTTTCATTTTTAATTCTTTGTTGGATAATGTTAGGGTCGCGTAATTTTCGTAGTATTATTTGTGCAAATTCCCTGGTACCTCCGTTAACGGTTATGATCGCGATATGCGTTTAGTATTGCTCCGGCAATTCTGTAAATATCACCAATAATAACTGCATGATTAGCGGACATTACTTTTTCAAACAATTTGAAAATAGATTTCAAATGGCCAATTTCTTGCTTCAACGATCCACCTTGTCTGAGTGACTAAACTGGAGTCATTCGCCTATTAAGTATCAAGTTCCTATTGACCAGGATGTAGAAGTGGTGGCATCATATGCTTGATGCCGAGATTTTCAAGAAGTCGTATAATATCTCGATATCATCCGTTCACAATAAGAATATCATGGTTTTATAACCATTCTCGAAGCCCATTACCATCGTTTTCAAATTCATGTGTCAGCATAGCGGCGTCGTTATTGCAAGAGTCCGAGAAAACAGGACCATGGCGATTCAAAATATAAACATCTGGGGCTACAAGTAAGGCTGGCTTAATTAGGTGACGACCTTTATGAAGCGAATAAGTTTGTCTCAGTGCTCTAAAATTGCTCAGTTTATGGATATTGTAATGTCGTGACCTTTCTTTGTGAAACAAAAAATGATTGTTAGTTTTTTATCCATATATATATCAAGGGGGACTTCGCCCCCCATTTGCTCCGCTCGCCAACCCCCATTTTTAGTATGAATTAAAAAAAAATATATTATAGCAAAAGCTAATACAACTGGAAGTCGCTTTCAAAATATGTGTAAACTGAATTTTGTTTTTTAAATCTAGTTTAAATTCAATCAGGCAAAATTTCAATTTTTGGCCGCCATCTTGGCTCCACTATTTTGAATTTTCAAAATCTGATTTCAGATTCGTAATCATCGAATCCAGAAATTCCGTATATACAATTTTCAGCAAATTCCAGTAATATTTGTATATATGGCCGCCATTTTAGATCCGCCATTTTGAATTCTCAAAATCTGAATACAGATTCGTAATAAACGACTCCAAAAACCAACTTTATACAATTTTTAGCAAAATCCGGTAAAATTTCAATTTTTGACCGCCATCTTGGGTCCGCCATTTTGAATTTTCAAAATCTGAGTTCTGATTCATTACCAGCGAATCCAGAAATGCACTATATAAAATTGTTAGCATAATCAAGTAATATTTCATTTTTGGCCGCCGTCTTGGATCCGCCAATTTTAATTTTCAAAATCCGAGTTCAGATTCGTAAACATCGAATCCAGAAAATCCGTAAATACATTTTTCAGCAACATCCAGAATATTTCAATATTTGGCCGCTATCATCGATCCACCATTTTGAATTCTCAAAATCTGATTTCTGATTTATTACCAGCGAATCCATAAACGCACTATATAAAATTTTTAGCATAATATGAGGTATGGATAGGTATGGTGGGATAGGTGGATGGGTAGGTGGAGTGGTGGGTGGAATGGTATGTGGAGGGATTGGTGGAGGGGGAGTGGAGGGGAAGTGGAGGGGGTAGAGAGCGTGGAGGGGGTGGAGAGGGTGGGGGTGGAGAGGGTAGATACCCATTTTGGGCCTTACACTTATATACACGATGACCCATTTTAATCGCCTGAACCTAAGCCAGATAGAGAAAAATGGTTCAGACAAAAGTTATAGGAGACAAAGGGGGCCACATAATGGCGCTAACGCCTTTGACCTTGAGCTTGACCTTTGAGGTTATTTCAAGGTCAAAGTGGTTTTTTCATATGGAAACGCCTAGTTTTGACCCCGGATTCGGAAAGAGCGGGAAATTTTACGTTCAAAATCATATTGAGAAATTTTTTCCAAGTTCATTTCAAGGTCAAATCTAGGTCAAACTCAGAAAAGTCCGTTTAAAATCGTTTGTTCCATGAACCACAGGCTATGCTGGTTCAAATTGATCGTAGGCTTAATAGAGAAACCCACACACCCAAAACCCACACACCGCAAACTCAAAACTTACACATCCTAGTAAACAAAACTCAAACTCGCACATCCTAACCCCATACACTTCATGCCCTCACATGCTGAACTGTTACATCCCGGTCCCACAACCATACCCCACACTACCCAGTCCCACACATCCCTACTCCACATATGCTAATCCCATACACTCCAAACCCACACATCCTGAACCCTGAAAAATGTTTCTCAAGGGCAAAATGATTTTTTAAGGGAAACTTTAAGATCGTTGAAGCTTCTGTTATAAATGTATTAACCTTACTTTTTGCGCTACCCAGAAACAACGACGCGGACGTAGTAAGGATTGTTTCCTTTGGGGTGCTTACTTAAAGTGAGTCCCCTCGCCTCTCACTGTTCGAGGCGCTTGATTAAAGTGAGTCCCCTTGCCTCTCACTGGTCGGGGTGCTTGATTATAGTGAGTCCCCTTGCCTCTCACTGTTCGGGGTGCTTGATTATAGTGAGTCCCCTTGCCTCTCACTGTTCGGGGTGCTTGATTATAGTGAGTCCCCTCGCCTCTCACTAATGTAAATAAATTTTTATTTAACCTCGAAGCAAGTGTTCGAAATTACGATCATTTGCTTCAAGGCACATAGTCAAACGCCTTTGAAAATGGCGAACTATTTTCTGCAAAGTTTGTCTCGGAATAGCAGCGCATGCTCGACGAATCCTATCCTGTATATCTGCTCTTGTAGTGGGTTTTGCTCAAAAACAGCATTTTTTAAATACCCCCATAAATAGAAATCTGGTGAGCAAGCAGGCCAGTTAAGCGGATCAACTCGACCAATCCATCTGTTACCATAGTGCTCATTCAAAAAAGCCCTTACAATTCGACGAAATGTGGTGCTACGCCGTCCTGCTGGAGCCACATTCTTCGTCGCGTTTCTAAATCAACATCTTCCATCAATCCAGGTAGTTCATCTTTTATTAGCGTCAAATAGGTATGTTGATTTACATTTGCTTCAAAAAAATAAGGGCCAATCAAATATCCATTGATAATCCCGCACCATACCATAATACTCCAACGTCTTTGATGGTTTACAGTTCTGACCCAATGAGGATTCACATCAGACCAATAATGGCAATTATGCCTATTCAGTTCCCCATCACTTTAAAATTGTGCCTCACCAGAAAAAAGAACAAAGTTAAAAAAGTCTGGATCATTTTCTATCATTTGTAAAGCCCATTGGCAAAACACAATACGCTGTTGGAAATGCTGAAACTGTAGCTCTTGAACCAAAGTAATATGATACGCGTGATGTTGAAGCACCTTCATAATTCTTAAAAAAGTATTTCTTGGAATACCAATTTCCCTTTCGACTCGACGAGCGCTAATGTGTGGGTCAAGATGAATTATTGCAAGGATAGTTACAACTCGATTATCATTTTCATCATACTCATGGCGCCTACGTTGGCGAACCATGTGTCCACCACAAGCTCTTTGAGTTAAACGTCTGATAGCTCTATCGTCAGGATGTCTGTGTCAGAATAGCGTTCAGCATAAACTCTTGCCACACCACGATAATTATTTTGGCTTGCTCCTAAAACCAAAATCATATCAACGATCTCGTTGGGCCGATAGTCAGCCATTTCAGAGCCAGCTATTAATTACTATTAAATTGAAATAGTAAAATGGTATCAAAAATATTAATAATTATAAGGCTCGCCCGTATACGGTCGCGCCTAAAAAGGAAAAACGTTGGAAAATTACGGTAACTTTAATTAGCTAACTGTAATTGCCATAAATACTTCGCTTGTCACACTTTTTTAATTTTAAATTTTAAAATAAAATAATCGTTAAAACATTAAAGGTATTCAATTCAATAAAGCATTATTTCTTATTTTAATTGCAAATAAAACTAAAACTTCCTTTCATTTTTTTGTTTTATGTAAAAAATGTGAATTAGTAGCGCTCGAATTTCAGAAATATTAAATTTGATAATGTAATCATTAAAAACACATCTACGAAGAAAATAGGTTCCGTCAATGGTTCCTTTAAATTTATTTTTCAGGTTCTAGCAGGATAGTGGAGCACCATATTTCACGCTCATAATAACAGCATTTTTTAATAAACACTTTAGTATTAGATGGATTGGTTGAGGAGGTCCGGTAAAATGGCTTGTTTCTTCATCCCATACTTCACCATCAGACTTTTGTTTATGGGGGTATTTGAAAAATGCTATTTTTGAGCAACAATCCACTACAAGAGCAGATATGCAGGATAGGATTTGTCGAGCATGCGCTGCCTTTCCGAGACAAACTTTGCAGAACACAGTTCGCCATTTTCAAAGGCGTTTGACTATGTGCCTTGAAGCAAATGGTCGTTATTTCGAACACTTGCTTCGAGGTTAAATAAAAATTTATTTACATTAGTGAGAGGCGAGAGGACTCACTATAATCAAGCATGCCGAACAGTGAGAGGCAAGGGGACTCACTATAATCAAGCACCCCGAAGAGTGAGAGGCAAGGGGACTCACTTTAATCAAGCACCCCGAACAGTGAGAGGTAAGGGGACTCACTTTAATTAAGCACCCCAAAGAAAACAATTCTTACTACGTCCACGTCGTTGTTTCTGGGTAGCGCAAAAAGTAAGTTTAATACATTTATAGCACTGTGTGACCTAAATCCGCACTTAAGTCACGGCTAGCTGTGACTTAAGTAGTCCATTATTACACTGTGGAATAATGAATTTACTTAAGTCACAGGCACGTAATTAACGCCAATTATCTACCAAAACTATTCAAAAATACGATTTTACATATAAGAATGAACAGGAAAAGAAGTAAAACTTCGTTAATAGTTGACAAACCACAAAGAATAAATAAAATTGATGATAAGAAGGCTTGTCTATATTATAGGTTAGTTTCATCTGCTATGGGATAGCAGACCGCGCGCTTTGTAAATATTCAATATTAAACTATATGGATTTTAGTTTTAAAACTCTTTCTCTTTAATGATATAACGTATACAAATCTTTCACTTTCATAAACTTCAATTTATTGTTAAAGATACAAATCAAATTGCCAAGAATCTAGTTTTATGATTTTTTTATGTATATATTCAATATTCTAGATTCAATAATAACCATATTCTATATCAGGTATTCTATTATTTAAATAACGTTTTAGTAATTTTTTTCAGGGCGGGGGGCTGCGCACACTTCTCCCACCCCACTTCCAAGTTTCAACTATCATTATAAATAAGCACAAATAAATAAAATAAGAATATGGCGGATTTATGTCACACGAGCTATAAAATAGTATACGATACTCGTGACTTAAGTGGCTCATTATTACACGGCGTTTAGCGCCCTCGCTGTGTTCGGGCGCTAACCTCACACCGTGCAATAATGGGCCACTTAAGTCACAGGTGTCGTAATATACTATTATAACAGAAGCTTCAACGATCTTAAAGTTTCCGTTAAAAAATCATTTTTCCCTTCAGAAAAATTTTTCAGGGTTCAGGATGTGTCGGTTTGGGGTGTATGGGATTAGCATGCGTGGGGTAGGGATGTGTGGGACTGGGGGGTGTGGGGTATGATTGTGGGACCGGGGTGTAACAGTTCAGCATGTGAGGGCATGAAGTGTATGGGGTCAGGATGTGCGAGTTTGAGTTTTGTTTACTAGGATGTGTAAGTTTTGGGTGTGTGGGTTTGGGGTGTGTGGGTTTTGGGTGTGTGGGGGTTCCTCTATTAAGCCTACGATTAATTTGAACCAGCTTAGCCTTTGTTTCATGGAAAAAAACGATTTTAAACGGACTTTTCTGAGTTTGACCTAGATTTGACCTTGAAATGAACTTGGAAAAAATTTCTCATTATGATTTTGAACGTAAAATTTCCCGCTCTTTCCGAATCCGGGGTCAAATCTAGGTGTTTCCATATGAAAAAACCACTTTGACCTTGAAATAACCTCAAAGGTCAAGCTCAAGGTCAAAGACGTTAGCGCTATTATGTGGCCCCCTTTGTCTCCTATAACTTTTGTCTGAACCATTTTTCTCTATCTGGCTTAGGTTCCGAGAAATCCGAGTGCGGCGATTAAAATGGGTTACCATGTATATATGAGTGATTCGGCCATAACTTCTCCAGATTAGGTCTAACTTTTTTTTTTTTAAACCAACTTTTTATAGGCGTTTTGAGGTTTCATCGACTCATTATAACATTTAAAATAAGTATCCAGAACGAATCCGCTACAAAATATTCCGGCTATAGTTTACGTAACATTTTATGATCTTGGTAGGAGACGGAACTGACCATTATTGTAAAAAATTCTTGAAATTGATTCTAAAATATGTACTACGATAAAAAAAAATGGGTAAAACAATATCGAACAAGAGCTTGAAAAATAATATTTTATATAACAAAATTAATTAATAATATCAAATTCCGTAATAATATTAAGAGTAACCATGGTGGAAAAAATTCTTGTGCCGTAGAGTGCTGAAGTGTGTGAAACTTTGCAAATATGTGCCAAAGTATGTCTAACTGGGCGAAACTGTGCAAACATGTGCTCAAGCAGGTAGATTTCGGACATTTTACACAGGTTTAGCACAGATTGGCACACTTTTGCACATTTTAGCACACTTTGGCACAGTTTAGCACAGAAAGCTTTTAGCCATTTATTGAGATTTAGGCATTTTGCAGATGGAGAAATAAGAACAAAAGGTGTAATTACAAATATGTTATAGTATTTATTACTGCTTCTCTATATAATTTATTTCTATAATACAATCTTCCTCTCTTATGTGCGTGACTTCTCGCAAGGGTTGACATTACCCGACTGACTGACACGCTCGCTCGCGTTCGCATCGATACTATTAGATGGGAGAGGGAAATGCCGACTATTGTTTATCTACTCTAAATTCAGTATTCTACTTGTGAATCGTCTGAGTACCATTTAGCAGTGCTCAGTCTCTTCTCTACGCAATCTTTCACATAGCGTCTCTAACTTCAGCACATGCCTATGTGAGACTTGTATTTTTATACTCGATTCTTCTGCTCTATTGCCACAATGTAAGTTTGCAGAAAATAATTCTTCTCTATTAACTATTTTAATGAATTGTGATTAAGCATATCGTTTTCTGACTGGCTTTACTTATCTTCGTATACTCTGCTTGACAGTTAAGGCGTAAGAGGATGTTGCTTATTTGGTTTCCATACAATCGTATTATATCTGTATAATTTTTTAATCCATTAGTTTCTTTTCTAAGATTTATGTCATGTGTTTTAAGTATGTTTTTAGTGTTTATCTATAGACTCCTTTTGCCAATAACAATTCAGCTTCTGTTAGGTTCTTTGGTGTCCACTCAATTTATTTCTAGCTTACGTTAAAGCACTCCCACAGTGTTTGAAAAGTACAGTAGTATTTCGACTAACTCTCTGTATTTTGCAATTTCCGTATTAGTTGCTTTCTTCAACTTTTCTTTTCTTATTTCATGTTTTCTATCTCGTGACTTTTCATCGTTTGGTTGGTTAGTGATCAAAGACGTTTCCTGTGAATATATTCGCAATGTCCAAATATTTAAGTATACATTCTATATATTCTTAAATTGGTCATTATGAATTTTGCTTCAGCTTATTTTTATACATCTCTAAATCATTCTTATTATTACTTGTTATAACTATATCATTTACATAAAGTATTAAAATTAATATTTTTCCTTTTCTATTATTAATACACAAGCCCAGTTCTATGTTGCCACTCTAATTTCTAATAGGTTGTTTAAATCATTTAGTGCCCTTTATAATCTGCAGACTTTGGAATTTTTCATCTAGTCTCAACAGTCTATACATTTCAGTATTTCTACTTATTTCTCTTTTTCTATTATTGAGAAACGTTATGTTATATGTGTGTGCGTGCATGCGTGCGTGCGTGCGTGTGTGTGTGTGTGCGTTTGTGTGTGTGTGTGTGTGTGTGTGTGTGTGTGTGTGTGTGTGTGTGTGTGTAATGTTCACATCTAATTGACATATCTCCAAGTCATGTTTGTTGGTATAGACAAGTACTAATCTAATCAAAGATAGTCTAGATATCGAAGCATATGTTCCACTCAAATCATAATCATTTCTCTTCTCAAATATTCCAATTACCAACATAGCATTTCATTTATCTTTAATATTTGCTTTTCTCTTTCCTTAGATCCCATTCAGAATCTATCATGTCGGGCTTCTTTACATTTATTATTTTAGGTTTTATGTAAGTTTTCAGACTTTATTTTCTTACACAGATTTTCATCCTTTTCTATCAGGAATTACCTATTGGTTTCTTTCAAATGTACTTCTCTATATAAGGTTTGATCTTCATTTAATGAGACAAGCAGTGTCTCATCCTTCTCTGATTCTGCATTTTCTTTCTCTGACGCGTCTAATTGTTGCTCTACACTAATTTATTTTATTTTTCCTTGATCTCTTTCTTTGAGCTGTACCTCCGTTTTCTATATTTCTTTATCTTCATCTAAGTTCTCGTGAAATTCTGATAGCCAGCTCTTTTTGTTCGTTTGTTTAGTCACTCTCATTTCTCAATTTTCGTTTTGCTGTATTTATCTTCAAACACATATGGGGCGTTTCACGTCAGTAGTATATGGGCGGATATAGGGCAAAGATGGCGGCCATTCAAGATGGTCGCTGGGCGGATATAGGGCACAATCGGGTCCCCTCGGCGGCTCTCGGCGGTGGCCGTACAAGATGGCCGCTGGTCAGGTATAGGGCACAATCGGGTCCCCTTAATGAGCGTCTTCAGGGGGTAATTAGTGGTGGTAATTAGCGGATGTGAGCGGAATGCCAGAGAGGGTGGTGGGAGGACGCTGTGGGGTGGATGCCTGGGTGAGGCTGCAGGGAGAGCGGATGGAAGCGGGTGGTGGGTTGTGAGGCTGCGGGAAGAGCGGATGGTGAGCGGGCGGATGGGTGGTGAGCGGGGTGGTGGGTGGTGAGCGGGCGGTGGGTGGTGAGCGGTTGGGGTGCGGTCGAGTCCTCTCGGTTGGGTTCTGAAGCGGCCAGTCTCTCGGTGAGCGCCGTCATGGGTAATTAGTGAGGGTCATTAACATGGCCGCGTACGGATAAAAGTTGAGCGTAGAGACGCCGCGTGGGTGGTGATCGGTTGGGGTGCGGTCGAGTCCTCTCGGCTGGGTTCTGGAGCGGCCGATCCCTCGGAGAGCGTCACCATGGGTAATTAGTGAGGATCATTAGTATGACCGCGTACGGATGAAAAGTTGAGCGTGGGGACGCCGCAGTTTGGGGTGCGGTCGGGCCCATAATGAACTTTCGTAGGAACAATTGGTGATGATAATTAACATGGGGTGTGAGGTTCAGATAAATAAATATATACTTCGAGAAAATACATTTAAATTATATTTATTGAAAATTTATTTACACACACACACATTTTATGTACTTTTTCAGTGGTGCATTTAGAAATGACATTTTTAACTATTGAGTTTGCGTGTAAACTAATAAGTTCATAAAATACAATATCAAAATAATATTCGGAAAACTCATTATCATTATCATTAAATAGAGTTGCAATATTATTTTTTATTTTCTCACCATGAGAGGATAAATATTGTTTTACAAACACATCTTTTTCTGGTAAAAATATATTCTCGTTAAATTTTTTACACACATCGGCAATAATATTTTTGTTGCACTTTGAAACTAATGGTAACAGTTTTTCGTTCATTTTTATACAGCTGTCTATGCACTTTGACAGCGTGATGATTCCGTCAAACGATGTTTTTTGCATAACTATGGCTGGCGTATAAAGTTCCCTCTTTTTAGAATATGTTGAATTTCCATCATCATCTGAATCTAGTAAACTAGTACTCGGTGAGTCTTCTCTGTCGAGACCGATAGTTTTTGTACCAAACGTTGCTGTGTATGTTAAATTGATTCCATTAAATGTTTTTTTCTGAGGAGTAGTAGAGTTTTTTGTATTAAAATATTCACTGATATCTTAAAAAAAAAACTTGAACGCATCCCAGGCTTCTTTTGTAAACGTGATTCCAGAAAATGAATGATTTATAATTTTCACAACACTTATAAAATCGCCGTTTCCTTGAGAGGTGAGCCCGCTTAAAATTTTCTTCGTACATGATGCATTTATAGGATGAACTCGGGCGTTTATTAAATAATGCACTGCCTCCTTTCTCGAGTTGAACGAAGACATTTTTATGCGTTTGAGATTCGCTGTTTGAGACATTATGTAGAAAAACTGAAATATTGTACGTGTTGTCTTCTTGAAGTATACGATTGAACAAGTATATAAGATGTTACGTTAGTCGTAGCACAAACTAATATGTACCTTGTACAATTTTGGCTTCTCCTTAAATACTGAGCTATACTAATTAAGGGAAATAGAGAAAGAGAAAAACGTGAGTAATGCAAATAGAAAACTGTTATTTGTAATAGCTTTTAAAATAAATGAATATATGGTTTCTCTCATGCCATTGATAACATTTTAATCTCTACTCTATTTGAGAGAATGTAAGAATGTCGATAACGGGGTAACTAATGATTTTATTAGTGTGTGGAATTTAGAAAACTATATGCTTTATTCATTTAATCACTTTTCTATGATGGTTTATATTAAAAGAATATTAAAAAGTGGTATTAGTGAGTATACTCATTGGCAGTGACGCGACGACATCGATTCATACACATTATGAGAATGTAAATAAGGATTTTTCATTAACCGTATTGTAAAATCATTTACTAAGGTCTTTTAGTAGTGTACAGACTATTCAGTGATCTTATTACGATCGTTTTATTACTATATAAAATAAAACATTTTGCTATAACGTCTGAACTAATTTCATATACCGTTATAAAATAATTTAGTAAGTGATGGTGATGTAGATATGCACCGCGGGTATAAATGAACAGAGCTTGAGGCTTTTCCAGTTATTCAGAAGTTTTCTGCCGAGCAGTGTACTCGTCTATATCTGTGCACGCTGCCATTCTTTATTTTACTAGTTGTAGAATTTTTTATTTTAAAACGTGAAAATGGATTTAGTACCACAAGTATTCGTCGTTTTCAATCCACTGCTTGATGAAGTACCACGTATGGCATCATCACCAGCAGTAGCAGCAATTAATCGCTCTCGGGAGAATGATGTTACAGAAGCAAGACGTCTGGCATGCATTTTAAGAAGACGCACATGTCAGTTGAGAGATTACGGGCGTGAAAACCGATGCGTCAGATACTATATATGCACGGTAAACTATTATTACCTTTATGTTCACGGTTAGAAAAAGATCGCTATCGCAGCGAAAAAGCTTGCTGGGGCAGCGATTTTTATTGCTAGGAAAATACAACGAATTCGGATTGCTGTTTCAACGACATAAACATTTCTGTACATATAATCAAATAAGTTTGCAACGTTAACAATCCATTTTGCTACAGCAATCTCTTGAGCCATTGTAGTAGCAAACTCAAATTGCTATTCCAATCAATATTGTCACTGTAATGCATATGATATCTATCAATTATTAGGTTATAATGAGAATGATTTTTTTTTACTTGCACAGAGAATAAAAGGAAAAGATATAGGAATTGAAAAATAGTACATTGGGCAACTAGGGAGGCAAATTGCCGCCTTTGGCGACCGAGTGATACACGAGTGGTCCATATCATTATCCTAGTCTGAAAAAGTCAATTGCTAATGAGTTCAGGAATAGGACCTTTCTTTGCATGGAAAGTGGATAGGGGATCGGACACATCGAGTCGTCATAACGGGAGACTAAGTTCTCTTCCTCCCGCCGTTTCCTAGACTTCAAATACTCGATTTTCGATTCAGTTTTCTATGCAGAGAAAAAGGGCCTTTTCCATACACATGTTGCATGACTTAATATACTTGTTCATAGCTAAAGAAATTTAGAAATACGATTAAAAATTTTTATTAACGAATTTATTAAAAATTTAATTTAATATTATAAAACATTTTCCATAACAATATAAGAATTTCCGTCACTAATAGGATATGTATTCAGTACTGTATGATCGTACAAGGAGTTAATGCGACTACAAAACCATGTATCCGACTCACACTACATATGCATATAAATGACTACCAAAGTACTCCGTACATAATATATACAGTCCCTACAAATAATATCTTCTTAATTTTACCAAAAGTAGGCAAACAATTTTCATCTATGCTTAAAAAAATTGTTGACTCTAGTGTGTATTCTATTCCCTTAAAACTACTTAATCCTTTTTACAAATTCGTATTCTCGAAATTTTTTTTTAGTGTAAAATCGGACACTGTTACAAAATAGCGCATATACACTATTTTTTTTGAACATACACACAATACTTTAGTAAAAATCCAATTTCATTATTTTGAAAGTACATATACACTGAATAAATAGTGCATATTCACTATTTTGTACCAGTGCCCGATTTTGCACTGAAAAAGATTTAGAGAGTACGTATAATTAGTATCAATATTGCTGAGTAAATGATTTAGAAAATCAACCTTTAAATTTATCGATAACATCATCAGATATTCTCCACCTACGTAAGAGGTTAGACGCATATTCAACGCTCATGATGCTGAATTGACGTTGCAATACTTTTTTGTTAATGTAACTATGTGAAGGGATTAACATAGCAACCAAAATGGTTGCTCTAACGATTTCCTATTGCTACGCTAAGCAAGATAATATATCGTATGCACGCTCGTTCTTTGAACGAACAATTTTGATTGTAACAGCGATTTACTTCGCTGTACAGAACAATTAGGAGTTAGAAATTTAACGAAGTTATCGCAGCGATTGCCGAATTGCTATATTGATCATAAAATTGTTTGGCAGAACAAAAGTTTGTTATTGTAGCAAAGTTTTTGTTTGTACTTACAAACTTTATTGCTAATCTTATTTAACAAACTATGAATCGCTGTCTCGATCATATTATTTTTGACCGTGTTGGTCATGTGTGAAAAATTTAAATAACGATGAGTGCACTCACGAACATGTACGAGATAGGGAGTTGTCCAGTACGTGGATGTCTGATGAAATAAAAAAAGCGGTTGAGGTCGGATACATCATAATGTCAATTGAAGAAATCTGGCAATACAACACATGTCAGTATGACCCTGCAAAAGATAAAGATGCAAAAATAACTCATAATTATAATTCAATACGTCGTACAAAACTACATTCAGTTATCAGTATAGAGGAAACAAAAACTTTAAAATGTAACAGTCTCAAAAGAAAATTTAGCTCTGAAAACACATCAATACCATATGGTTATAAAAGACAAAAAGTGTCATAAATAAATTATAAATAAAATAAAAAATCATAAAATAAAATATATTTATAATTTTTTTTGTCCTGTACAGTAGACAGCTATGAGGACTCATGGCAGCTGGGTACCACGGGGAAGAAGTGTGTGAACTGTAATGTACCTACGTGTAAGTTTTTCCCATCATACAAAAAATCGTTACAGGGTTTAGCGTGGCACAAGACGATTCACATGCTCGTAGATTTGAAGAGAAAAAGTGAAGAAAAATTTCTTAATTTATTGGAGAAAGTAAAAAAATTAGCGAAGTTCAATAATATTAAGATTTCATGTCATATGGTGCTTTTAAAAAAAATCGAGTTTTGCGGTACATGCAGGACGATAGCCTGTTGCGAGAGCGATTGTAATCGACCGCTAGATGCGGTGTGGTATGAGAGCGTCCAATACTACGATACAATTGAAATTTCAGATGTTCTATTTATTTTAAAAGATGAAGAAAAAAATCAAAAGTATATATTTTAGCGTTCCAAGGCCAGGACGTTTAGCTTATTTTTCTGAAAACCCTGTTTGTCCAATACATATAAACGATGAGATGTTCACTTATAGGGAAAATCGTGGCGGTCCTATTAGAAGAGACATTTATGGTGGACGCTTTAACCATGCCTGGGTACTCGATAATTTTGATGCGTAAATTTAGTTTCTAGCCCGAAAAAAAAAATGTATTAGAAAAAGTAAATAAAATAATTTTTAATTTTAATTGTGATTTTTCAATAAATACTTTTTCTCCCTTTTAATTTTGTAAATTTTGTAAGATACCGTGTACGCAATCGTATGCCCAAACGCATGAGTTTTCGCTGTAAACATAGCATATCACAATCAGTTTAATTAAAAATATTTTTATAAAAGAATTATTTATAAAAAAGAAAAGAACTTATAAAACATATACTATGTATTTCTTTTCAATAAAAAATGTTTGTAAAAGAAAAACACTAGTAAAAATAAAAAAATAAATAAAAACTATTAAAATGTAAATTTTTCATCTATTTTGTTCACACAATTACACATCCTTTATATTGCCTCTCTTCATGTAAAATCATTCATTCCCTTATTACCTATCACACAGTACACTTAAACTACGTACATAAATTTAAAATGGACCTTGCTTGGAAACATCCATGGACTTCCATGATTTGTGGTCCTACCGGCTGTGGGAAAATTTATTTTGTAAAAAGATTTTTTCGTTTCATTGATCGTATGTCAGACACTGCTTTTGCCCGTAAAATGTTGTTCTATTCAGAGTGGCAGGATGGTTCTTTAGAATATGGGAAAGATGTAGAATTTCACGAGGGCTTACCATAGAATGAAGATTTTTCATCAGATCCGCGACCAAAGTTGGTTGTAATTGACGATTTAATGCGTGAATCGTCCAATAATATAGTGGCTGATTTATTTACGAAAGGAAGTCATCACAAAAATATTAGTGTTATTTTTATTACTCAAAACTTATTTCATCAAGATCCAAAACGAAGAGATATTTCGCTTAATACTAACTATATTGTTATTTTTAAAAACCCTAGAGATCGTGCCCAAATACAGCATATGGCTCGACAAGTTTATCCTGAAAACTCAAAATTTTTACAAGAAGCGTATCACGATGCTACATCTAAACCACATGGCTATTTATTATTAGACTTGAAACAAAATACACCTGAAAGTTGTAGGGTGCGCACCAGTATATTCCCCGATGATATTCACCAATATGTTTATGTTCCTAAAAATATAAAAAGAGGTAGCGGAGACTGTGAATATCCAGTATTGTGTATATAATGGCGTCGTCAAGAACAAGGAAGACACTCGATCGGAAAACAGCGCATGAGTTACATCCACTGTATCATCTAAACAAACAACAGAGAAAGACTATTTTAAAATCGGCAAATCATCGCATGATTAAAGGTATTTGCGAGTGTGCATTAAATACGTTAGAAGGTACAATTACTTTCACATCAGCCCAAAAGAAAAAATTAATAAAACATAGACACATACTAAGAAGATTGTGTGATAAAAACTGTCGTTCCTGGAAAAGTAAAAAACGTTTAATTGTGCAGAAAGGTGAGGGTTTTCTCACGGCCTTGCTGGCCCCTGTATTATCAACTGTTTTATCAGTTCTTTTACCTTCTCGCTCTGATAAATAATAATAATAATAATTATAGTAATAATGGAACACGCCAGGAAAATGGTTCTTGTACCACAAGATAGTATTGGTAAACTTTTTGGAACATGTGAAACTGGGAATTTACAAAATGGTAATAAAAAATATGACAACAGTAAAAATATTGAAACAACTCAAACACCTGGCAGCCATTTAACAAGATTGGATTCTGAAATGAGTGAAATTCTGAAATCGAATGAATTTGACAAACGTACAAAATGGACAAAATATTAACAAATTTTACAACGGTATTTAACTTATTTGGGAAATTTGAGAAATAGTGTTAACACCGCTGAGTCAAAAATTCAACAAGAAACGTTAACCGGTGTAAGTATTGATACAATAACATCATCTGTACCCGTGACGTACAGGCGTAAGGCTGAGTTGTTGATGCAGTACTTAAAAAATCCAGGCATATCCTCACGCATTCTATTGACAATAGAGTACTCGATGGTTCAAATATTATAGATCTTATAAATGATGTTGTTCGTAGTAGAAAAAGTGTAAAAGCCATTGGTAGAGAACATTTTTCATGGTTTTTACGAGACATTGGAATGCCACTAGAATTTATTGGAAATACGAGTTTGTATAAGGAAGCACAACATTTTAATAATATATTATCTTCAACACCTCGTGCGAGTTTTTCAGATTCGCGTTTACATACATCTGGTGCATACATACATAACTCCACGCCAATGCCTAGAAACCTTATAAGCAATGCATCTCTTGAAAGCGAAGCAGATGGCGAGAATACTGTTATAAATAGAGAGGCTGCTAGTGATGGGGATGGTTCATTTGTAATAACTAGAAGGAGGAGCAAAGCAAAAAATATCAAAATCAAAAAGGTCGATGGTTAACTTTGTCTTTCTAATAAAATAACAAAAAATAAAATAAAATAATAAAATAAAAAAATAAAAAAGAAAAAAAATGGCTGGCGACGAAAATGGAGAACTTTGTAAAATCTACTATGAATCGTCAAACGAGGTCGGATTTGCAGGTGCACGACGTCTTGTACATAAAATAAGAAACAAGGTAGATAAAAATAAAATTTATAAATGGTTACGTGCTCAAGATGCTTATATATTTATATTTACATAAACCAGTACATCGAAAATTTCAAAGACTTCATTATAGAATCAATGAAATGTTGACTCTGTGTGGGAAGGTGATCTTATAGAACTTTGCTCATTGATATCATATAATGATGAATTTTCATACATACTCGTTGTTATTGACATTTTAAGTAAATACGTATGGGTAGAGCCGTTAAAAAATAAGTCATGCTCACAACTTACTAAGCCATTCAAAAACATACTTTCTAGAAGTAGTGAAGGAATTCCTCGGTTATTTCAAACTGATAATGGAAAAGAATTCACAGATACAGTTATGCAGCAGTTTTTAAAATCTCAAAATATTCTTCACCGTGTAACCTGTAACCCTGACATTAAGGCTGCGATTGTTCAAAGGTTTAATCGTACACTCAAAGAAAAAATGTGCGATATTTTACGTACAAAAATTCAAGACGTTACATAGATGTTTTACAAGATCTTGTTACAGGGTACAACAATGCTTATCATTCTACTATAAAGATGGCGCCGTCATATGTGACAGTTTTTAATACTTCTATAGCCAAGAAAAATATGGATTCTCGTTACAAAACAGTCGAGAGAAAGGCTAAATACGTTGTAGGTAATCTAGTTCGTATCAGTCGAACGAAAGGAACCTTTGAGAAAGGTTATATGGCTAATTGATCCGAAGAAATTTTTAAAATAATCCGTGTTTTAAAACATAGAAAACCACCTGTTTATGAAATAGAAGACTTGAACGGTGAAACTGTGGATGGAATATTTTATGAAGAAGAACTATCAGTCATTGATAAAAATATATCGAATGCAAGTTATAAAATTGATAAGATTCTAAAAACGACTGGAACTGCTTCGAGAAAAAAATATTTTGTTAATTGGGTGGGATACCCGAGTACATTTAATTCTTGGATGCTGGCTTCAGACGTGCAAAATATCTAAAAATGAAAAATCAATTTTATGTGGTTCTACCGAGTAACAGTAGCATGAACATATTCCCCGATAATACTACTGCATGTTATACAACCAAGCTACCTCAAGAAGTTAATTTACACGGTAATTGGGAAGTGGGTATAACAGAAATTCATTTTCCTCGCTCATTTCTACATATCCGTGAAGAAGAAAGAGACATTGCAGCTACGTATAATTTATCACCAATATTTAGAGATACACATAATGCCACAAATAATGACATTATTGTGAAAAAATGTAAAATTCCTTACGGGATATACGTAAACATTGTGGAATTTCTACAAGTACTAAACACTGCAATAGACGGTATTCATATTATATTTAGATTTTCAGTAGAACATAATAATACTTTTGTATTTGCCGAGAGAACGTGCACACCTGAAACATGTAGATATGAACATTCGTTAAAAATAAGCCGTGCCATTTTAGATATTCTTGGTTTTGTCGATGTGGAAAGTTATTTAAATGTAGATTCCAATCCGGCTGTAGCTACTCGCCCTGCAAATGTTTTAAATGCTATGACACGTCAACTATTTATTTATTCGGATATTTGTGAACCTTGTATAGTTGGAGATGTACAATCTCCTCTATTACGCATAGCGCCTGTAAATTACAAAGATTATGTTTTTCGCTCCAATCAGCATCACACTTTTACACCTGTGAGTTAGGCCCCCGTTATAAGAAATAGTTTTAGAACTGTTTTAATAGATATAAGAGATAACCTTGGCCGTGTTGTACCATTCGAGTGTGGAATTTCAACAGTGACGGTTCATTTTAGACGGGCTCATTGAAGTATCAATAAAAATAAAAATAAAATAAAAATTAAAAATTTTAAAATGAATCACTACATAGAATATTACTATGCGCAGGTTGGAAATGGAGGCATTGAACAAGTTTAGGCAGGGGCTCCATTTCAGAGAGGACACGGTGGGATAGGTAGATTTCTCGGTGGTCTTTTTCGTAAGGCGCTCCCTTTTTTAAAACGTGGAACGCGATTAGTGGGTAAAGAAGCTCTCCGAGCTGGTATGAATATTATTGATAATGTTAGTTCTCATCAAATACCATTTAAAGAGTCATTACGAAGTAGAGTTCATGAGTCTGGTAATAAGCTGAAACGCAAAGCAGAAGAGAAAATAGAAAGTCTAATGCAGGGATCTGGCTATAAAAGACAGGTACGCAAGCGCAAGAATCAATCAAAAACCAAACGTCGTAAGAGGCTAACGTCTCGCGTGTATGAGGGCGTAAATCGAAAAATAAATAAATCGAAGAAAATAAAATCAAAGAAAAATAAAAAGAAACGCCCAGTTAGCGATATTTTTGGACCGGCATAATAACAAAAATGGCTTTTTTACACACCCACTCATGTGAGTGTACAAAATCCGAATTGGATTTATTCACACTACCACCGACACAAACATCTATAGAATCTACTCAATGGATTGAATACAAACCTGTTACTACAATTTCAGAGGACTCGTATTTAGTATTTCTTATACCTGGAAATTCTGAGGATTACATTGATTTAGCACATACAATGATTAGTCTTCATCTACGACTTGAGCAAAATGGTGAAGAAATAGAAGAGGATACTTTAGTTGCTCCAGTAAACAATTTTTTATACAGCTTATTTAACAAAGTCGACGTATTTTTCAATCAAAAAGCAGTATCGCCTCCAAGTAATGCTTATGCGTATCGCGCATATATTGAGATATTATTAAATTACAGCAGTGAGGCTAAAAAATCACATTTAACTTCATCTTTATGGTACGAAGACACACCCGGGCAGATGAACGCACCTTTAACGAAAGTAACCGCAACTTCTCCAAATTTATTCGCTAATACGGGAGCTAAAAAACGTAATAGCTTTATAAAAGGAGGGAAACTCTGGATTTGCTAGGCCATCTACATTGTGATGTTTTTAATCAAGAAAAATTTCTGCTTAGCGGTGTAGAAATGAGAGTCAGGCTTATTCGTTCAAAAGATGTGTTCTGCCTAATCAATTATGAAATTGAGAATGTAATAGTACGCCTTTTAGAAGTATCATTAAGGGTGCGACGAGCTAAGATTAACCCAGGAGTTCTCCTAGCTCACTCTAAAGCACTTACGAAAGGGACCGCTAAATACCCCTTAACGCGTGTAGAAGTTAAATCGTTTACACTACACACTAAGTCGAGTGGTGAAACGTTAGATAATATAATTTTGGGCCAGTTATCTAAACGAATTATAATTGGTTTTGTATCAAATAAGGCATTTAACGGAGATAAAAAAGAGAATCCATTTAATTTTCAACATTTTGACCTTACTTACCTTGCACTAACTGCCGATGGTATGCAAGTCCCCAGTAAACCCATTCAGCCTGAATACCCGACTACGTATTCTGATGTATTCCAGACTTTATTTAGTGGAACAGGCATTCATTTTGCAAACAAAGGAAACAATATTTCAAGAGAATCATACCCACATAGTTATTGCCTGTATGTTTCTGATTTAACACCTGATCTTTCGGCAAATAGTAATGCGCATTGGAATTTAGTAAAAACTGGCTCTGTACGTTTAGAATTACGATTTGGTAAAGTTTTATCACACTCTGTTAATTGCGTTGTTTACACAGAATATGATAACGTGCTCGAAATAGACTCATCACGTCAAATTATTATGGATTTCTCAGCTTAAATATTTTTGAAGTTACGTGATTCATAGTTTAAGGTATTTTCCATATTATCAAATTACTGTTAATTACCTTGAAAAAAGTTAGAAAGTTCTGAGTCTACCCTATAAAATGAAAATAGCTTGACACCATACAGTGTAGAACGCATTCAGCTTTCAACGTATTCACTTCGCTCGAACAACCCGCTTACAAAAATGGATTATATTATCGAGGTTCTAGGCTTCCGTGACAGTCATAATAAGTTCGTGCTAAAGGAAGTAGCTGTCGTAGCTCTAGGAAAAGAGTACATCGCACACTGGATAGCAGCATCGCCTCATTCATTCTGTGACTTACCAATTAAAATTCAAGTCTTCAATAACTGGCTCACTAGTAATCATCACGGTATAGAATGGTTTGACGGAGACATACCTCATCGACAGCTTCATGCAAATTTACGTGAGCTAACACGCTCGGCAAGACAGATTTTTGTAAAAGGCTCACAAGAAAGCGCTGTTATTCAAAGTATAACTACACGACATGTTGAAAACTTGGAAAATTATAACTGCCCTCCACTGCATCAACTAAATAAAAGCGACATTTTTTGTTGTTTTCATGGTGCTCAATGTACACAGGCATTTATGTGCGTGTTGAATAATGCAGTAAGAATCAAATACTGGATTAATCAAAACATTACTCTCATGTCAACATTGAATAGTTGTCATAATAGACATCACTACGAAAATACAGGGGGAACATCTGGTTAGAGAACAGTCGCCGACTGTGTATCGTACAGTACATACGCAGAACCTGACTCGGATGAGCCTCAGGATTTATCTAATACACCCACAAAGCCAAGCAGAAAAATCAAGAACAGACCTCCTACACCACAGAGCAAAGAAGACGAAAACATATACGAGAACATCGACGAAAATACATGTTATATTACAAGAACCATCAAATCATCGTATAAACAACAAAATAAACACCATTCAGATACGGGATGCTCTTCAGCTATTAAAAGTACAATCACCAGGTGTATTTCCGGCGGACAAGATTCCGAAGGTATTGACGAGGCCGCATTGGGTCGCCATGTTCATAGACAAGCGAGGACGAGGAGTTTTTTTCAACAGCTACGGAATGCCTCCAGTAGTTCCTCAACATTTAAAATCTTTACAACGAAATACTATTTCATACAGATGGAATACACAGCAATTACAAAGTTTAAATTCTAAAGTATGTGGACAGTTTAGTTTAAAGTTTTTAGATTATATGAAAAGAGGATATTCGCTAGAAAAATTTAGTAAATTATTTACGTCATGCTATTCAAGAAACGATAGAATTGCAGATCGTTTTTATAAACGCATTCGCGGCATATTACGTAGAAAAAATTGTAAAAATAAATTTAATTATCATATAGGTAATGGCTGTAGAAAAATAGAAAACTTTATGTACAATCATGTAAATCAAAATTATGTTGTTCTTAACTATATGTAATATTTAAATATTCAATAAAAATAATTTTAAATGTATTTTCTCGAAGTATATATTTCTTTTACCTGAAACCTCACATCCACGCTAATGACCCTCACTAATTACCCATGACGGCGCTCTCCGAGGGACCGACCGCTCTCGAACCCAACCGAGAGGATTCGGCCGCACCCCAACCGCTTACCACCCACGCGTCCACCCACCACATCCGCTCAGCATCATGCATCCGCTCACCACCCACCGCCCGCTCACCGCCCACGCGGCCACCCAGCGCCCGCTCACTACCCATCATCTCGCTCACCACCACCCACTACCATCCGCTCTCCCCACCAGCCTCACCCACGCACCCACCCCGCGGCGTCCACCCACCGTCCACTCACCATCCGCCACCCGCTCTCCCCGCAGCCTCACCCATGCACCCACCCCACGTCGTCCTCCCACCACCCGCTCTGGCCTCCCGCTCACATCCGCTAATTACCACCACTAATTACCCCCTCACGACGCTCATTAAGAGGACCCGATTGTGCCCTATACCTGACCAGCGGCCATCTTGTACGACCACCGTCGAGAGCCGCCGAGGGGACCCGATTGTGCCCTATATCCGCCCAGCGGCCATCTTGAACGGCCGCCATCTTTGCCCTATATCCGGCCATATACTACTCACGTCAACTGCCCCAGATCGGCGCGCGAGTACCAAATCGTACTATTTCCAACTCATGTTTATGATACTAAAATGTACTTAAAAAAATTGTTTGATAAGCGTTTTCAACGTGTTTTTTCCTCAGCTTTCTAATGATATAGGCAGTTTTTCCGAAATTTTCCATTTTCACCTTCAAAAACTACAAAACATCTTATATCTCAAAAACCGCGCTGGGGCAGTTGACGTGAAACGCCTCATATTTTTCTTTCCAATGTTACATCTCTACGTTTTATTATACTTTCTTATCTATATACCTATATACTAATATATACCCATATACTAATGTACCAAATCTAGTTGGTTAGTTGTAATAACCTTTTCTAACATCTCTAGAGTAAGGTTACCAATAAAATCACTGCTCTGATCTGCTCTAACTTTTCATCTCAACCCATCTAATCTCTTGCACTGATAGTAAGTGTTTCTGCTTGGTCCATCGTTTATTTCATCTATTGACTTCATTGGATATTACACAGTTACTCATTATTAAGCTTTTGTTGTTTCGACTCTACTCTTGTTAATTGGCACTTTATTTAATTTGAACACCAGGCATACTTCACAATCTAAGGTCATCTTATCTAATTTAATTTTATCATGCTACTCTATGTTTTACATTTAGACTGTATTTCTTTTACATATACCACCTCATGTCGAAGTTTTGTATGCTGAAGCTTTTCTTAATTACATGTTTATCTTTCATTTTAAATATCACTCGAAACTATTTATCTGTATCTTCTCTAATTATAATTTTGTTATTAATGTTAGTTTATTTTCTATCAATTGCCATGTCAGTAAGACTTTTGTTGATTTGAGTTTTCATTCTCCTCAAAGTTTTTCTCCTTCCGATTGTACCACACTTTCTTTGGCTGCTTCTCTATGAGTCTATATATGCAAATATTTTATCTTTTTCCGTGTCCTTGCTTATATTATCCATCCATTCTACTTTTACTTCTATTCTCCAATAAGGGCTTTGATATATTCCCATTATTGAAACTTCATTGGACTTCGTATTTTCATCATTAAATCTCATTACTTTATCTTCTCCCTCCGATTTAATGATTGAATAATTATTTTTGTTTGCACATCTAACTTCTACGTTTGTTTTTAGTTCCAATGATTCAATATCAATTTTGAATTTGACATATGTTCAGTGGTAGCAGAATCGGCTACGTGTGATTGTCTCCTCTATTTAAACTTGTATCCATTCTATCTTCAAAACTAGTCTTTAAGCCGTTAATTTGTTATATTCATTTTCTTTCGATTTTCCATTTTTAGTCTTTATCTGCGTTTTTATTATTGTAAATACAAATAAGTTTCCGCCGTTTTTTTATAAAAATTATCAATTTATTGTAAAAAAAAATATACGTTGCATTTTATTCAAAATATTGTCCGTCATTGGCTACTACTTTTTGCCGTCTTTCTGGCAGCATTCGGATGCCACGTCGAAAAAACTCTTCATCTTTTGAGGCTACTCACGAATAGACCCAATTTTTGTCTTCTTCGTAAGAAGTGAAGTGCTGCTTGACCAGGGCGTGAGCCATCGACCGGAACAAGTGGTAGTCCGAAGGAGCAATGTCTGGTGAATAACGCGGGTGGGGTAAGACATCCCATTGTAAAGCTTCCAAAGTATCCTTGACGACTTTTGCAACATGTGGCCGAGCGTTGCCGTGCTGAAAAATCACTTTGTCATGTCGTTTGGCATATTGGGGGCGTTTAAGCTTCAATTCTCTGCTCAATTGCAACCATTTCTGTTGATAACGTTCTCCAGTGATAGTTTCGTTGGGCTGGAATAGCTCGTAATAGATTACTCCGAGCTGATCCCACCAAATGCACAACATTAACTTTTTGCCATAAATATTCGGTTTGGCTGTAGAAGTTGGTACATGGCCGGGCTTACCCCATGATTTCCTACACTTTAGGTTGTCGTAGTAGATCCACTTCTCATCCCCTGTCACTATTCGATGCAAAAAACCCTTTCAACTTTGTCTTTGGAGAAGTTGTTCGCACGTGAAAAGACGGCGCTCGACGTCTCTGGGTTTCAGTTCATTCGGAACCCAATTTCCTTGCTTTTGTACCATACCAATGGTCTTGAGACGGTGTGAAATTGCTTGTTGAGTCACTCCCAAGCTTTCTGCGAACTGCTCTTCAGTTTGGCATGAGTCTTGGTCCAATAATGCATCTAACTTAGCTTCTTCAAACTTGACTGGCCTTCCTTCGCGTTCTTTATCTTCTACGTCAAACTCGCCGTTTTTAAACTTTTGAAACCACTCACGACAATTTCTCTCACTTAAAGCAGCATCACCGTATACTTCTACAAGCGATCGATGCGCCTCAGTAGCAGATTTCTTTAAATGAAATAAATAAATCAAAACTTCCCGCAAATGACGCTTATTCGGTACAAAACTCGACATTTTCGAACAAAAACAAATGTATTCTGCCAATACAAAGTCAATAGTATTATAAGGTTATATTGTTGTCAGGTGTCCAAACTTTCTATGTGACATTTTACATCTGACGATTTCAAAGTAATCTTGTCGGTGGAGCCATCTCTTCAAAACGGCGGAAACTTATTTGTATACCCAATATTATTATTGTTTTACGTTCCCCGTCCGCCTCTCATTATGAGCCCTTTGTGTTTCCATATCTTTCTCTAAATACTTTACTATTGGGCTAATTATCGTAATAAGGATTTTGTCATTCGATAATCCTACTACCATCTCTATTTTGTTGTCTACCACTTCTCTAAAGTCTTCTTTCTTTACCAATTCTAAATTCATAAGAGTCCTTAAATCTACCATCTCTAGAATTGTTTATTTTACTCTTCCTTGTATTTACAGAGTCAAAACCTCTTTTCTCTTTTCGGAGGGCAGTTTTTAAGAACATGTTCTATATTGTTACATTTTCGATATTGGTCTCTAAGCCGCTCTATTTCTCTATTTCTACTGCTAATTTACATCCTTCGAATTTCGTAGCAAATATAAAAGGCTATAGCTTTATGCATTATAAGCTTTATTCTTCTCTATATTTATAAAAAATTCCAAAATTTCAATATGAAGAACTCTCTGAATTATCGAATTATAAAAAGCATCTCTAATTTCTTTCTCCAAGAATGTTTTTCTTCTAATATTGTGATTATTCAGTTCAATGAGTTTCTATATATATTTGTCTATATGTACTGAGGCTTTTTCTTTGCTAGGATTATAAACTAAACAATAACTATACAATTTCAGTTTCATTGAAACTGACGTTATAATCATTTTGTAATTTTAATCTGCTCCAAGTTTTCTAAAATTTAGTTTGATTCTTATCTATAGTTTTGTGTTATAATTCTAACTTTTTCTCATTCTATTTATGTATTATAATATCTTTGACTTCAAAAATATCTTATTCCAATATATTCTCCTCTACATTGTCTGTTTCTATATCGTCTACTCCATTCAACACTTTTTTACAACTTTTGCATAGACTATATATTTTATTTTATCTTTATCTATACTTTCTTTATTTTACTCATCTTATTATGCATAATAAATTTAAGATCTCAATTCTTGTTTCCTATCATTTAAGAAAACACATCTATTTTTATGCCGAAAATCACGGTTTTATCATGAATCTAAATTTGACGCTATCTTTTACAGTTATTATCTTTAAAAGACAGCCAAATTGAGTAAACACCGTTTTTCTCCTTTTCAACTTTTCTAATTTGATATTACTACTCTATTTTAATTTATTATGATCTATGGTTTTAAATTCGAAAAGTGTCTTTTATAGTTACTATCTTTAAAAAGTCGAATTTCATTCACCTTTTTCTTTCGTGTTTAATTTTAAGTTTTCCTGATTTCGCTTCATCTACTCTATTCGGATGCAGCTCAGTTAACTTTGCAAAATATATATTGTTATCTCAAATCTCATCAATCTTTGTCTATCTGTCTATCCATTATTTTATAATAAAATGTGTGTCGTCCACCTGACTATTCTCATATGACTTTTCAGCTCAGTCTGGAGTCTTATGCTGCTTTCCAGCAATCATGTTTTATAAAAATAACACCTCTATTTGCGCCTTGTTATCTGAAAAATAGATAAAAGGTTGTAATATTATTTTTCATTACTTTCTATATTTTGTTTCGTAATTACTTAACACTTTTCTAGATTCAGTAATTTAACTCGTCTCTAACATGGACTCGCTGAGTTTCAATTTTTATGAATACATGGTCTTGTTTCTGCTATTTGTTATGTATTTGTCATATCTCCAACAGTCTACTTCTCCAATTTTAAATTTGACCTTCTCTAGGCCTATCATCTCTAGCTATCTTTGTCTAATTTGCCTTCTCAATCTCCATCTTCTATTTTTCTTTCTCTAATTTTAGCCTCTGTACTTCAGGCTATAAGTAAAGCAGCGCTGTCCATCTCGACCATCTCTACCACATCTACGTTATCTGGCTCTGTACAGTTGTATTAATGTAATATTTCTATATCTAGTTCTAATATTTCTATATCAAATTGCTATAACCAAAATTGAAACTCTTATGGTTTGCCGTACAGCACACTAAACATTAGCAATACTATACGACAATGAGCAGAGCAATGGACACTGAAACGTTCAGGTACACTGCAAAGCTCTCACTACTGCAGATACATGACACACGGTACCCATCACCACAGCAGTGAACTCTGAAAGGCTATTTTATCTAGCGGTCCATCTATCTACTTATCTATTTATCCATGACAATCGCTCGTTGTTTAAATAATGCGATATCTAACTCTTTATTCCTATATACAAGAATAAGCCTCAGAGTTTTTGTTATTGCAGAATACGTATATATATGAGGAAATCCATGGAACCTTTAACTGTTATGATACTTTTTTTAAAAAGTAATTTATTACTGCTTTTAGCGGAGCGTGCGAAGCACATAAACAAGACAAGATGTAAAATCTTCAATTTTTATTTTTAAAGTCCACTTTTTTCGACAGTTTTTTACATCCCCAGACTTGAGCATGCATGGCACACTAATATGGATTACTTGACTGGTTTTCTACGTAAAAATCGAAGATTGTACACTTTGTCTCGTTTATGTGCTTCGCACGCTCTGCTAATAGCAACAATAAATTACTTTAAGAAAAAAGTAACAAAACAGTTAAAGGTTCCGTGGATTTCCTCATATATGTTTTATGAAGCTTCATTTCTTTATTTAATAGAGCCATTTTATTTTATTCATGAGTATAATAATTCATTTATTTATAGGCTCTTTATGTTATATTTTTCAGGCCCTTTGTTTAATACTTGTATTTTAATTTAATCTTAATTATTTTCTCACAATTATATTTTATTTACATAGTACTTGAATTTTATTCGAATATTTATTTTCATTTTTGTCTTCTTTAATTATCTATATAGATTAATTTTCTCATATTCTTGTACTATTCATTAATAGTTAATTTTAATTTAATTCATAAATTCATATAATTTCTATTTGATTTCCCATCTACACATCAATATATTGTATGCAATTTTCTTCTCTATATAATTTTATTTCATTAATGAATTCTTATAATCTCGGCTCTATTCTCACATCCACAAATACCCCTAAAATTACTATAGATTTTCCTTTATTTCAGTATATCCGTAGATATATATTTATCGATATGCATATGGATGTATATGTACATATACACGATTTCCTAGTTACGAGTACGCATGCTTATCAACGTCATTACATATGCGTGCCTGCGCAGCGATAATATTGATAGCGCAGTAGTATTGACTCCGCTCGGCGGGCACCGCATGTGTTTTTCTCTGCACGCTGCCGTCTATGAGTGTATCTGTCACCCCCTGGTCTATACCTATATGTTGCGCCGGACGCTCTCGGCTGCCGCGCGAGTCGAGAGGACTCTCTCTCTCTCTCTCTCTCTCTCTCTATACGCACGCGTGGGGCTGTCGCGGCATTGCACGAGCTCTCGACTCTATACTCGCGCTTTTCGTGCTCCTTTTCCTCCTTCCACTCTCCTTCTCACCACTCTATCTAATATAGCGGGTCGACCCTTGTAAGCGAGACGGAAGGGGGAAGGAGATGCGTGCCACGTTCAATGCGCCATGTTCAATGCGCCACGCGTGCTTGTTTCCCGGTCGAGCCCGTTGTTCACGCCGGTGCCGATTCCAAGAATCGGCAAAACGCCGCTACGCGTTCTTGGACTTTTGACATGCGGATTATAGAATTTATCAACTCTATGCTACTCTATTCAAAACGCGCACTTTTATGGAAATTCACACCGCATGTGAATTTCGCTTGTACGGTTTTATCTGATAAATTTATAGCACTTTTTCCGCTATTTTCTTTTCGCATTTACCTTTCTACTTTCTGTCTAATTTTCTTTCAACTCGCTCTTGCGTAATTCAATTATCTCATCCATTTTTATTTATTTCGCATCTCGAACACATTATTAACTATCTCATCCATTTTTATTTATTTCGCATCTCGAACACATTATTAACTACCGCATCTATTTCGATTTATTTCGCATCTCGAACACATTGTAACTCTTAAGTACTTACATAAAATACATTTTCACCTTGAGTGAGACTGTCTACGGGCTCCATTGTTTCAGGCTGCCTGATTGTCCTTGGTGACGCTTTGTCATCTTTCGATGTCCTTCTACACACCTTCTCAATTTTCGCCTCTACCTCTCGTCCTTTCTTCTCCATACTGTTTTTTCTTTTCTACATTTCTAAACACTCTTCTATAAACTATCACCTTTTATCACTCACACACGCGCGCGCGCACGCTAACGAAAATCTTTTTCTCCGAGCGCAGTGGAAGCGTGCTGGGCCCATAACCTGTTGGGATTTAGGCATTTTGCAGGCGGAGAAATAAGAACAAAAGGTGTAATTAGAAATATGTTATAGTATTTATTACTGCTCCTCTATATAATTTATTTCTATAATACAATCTTTCCTCTCTTATGTGCGTGACTTCTCGCAAGGGTTGACATTATCCGACTGACTGACACGCTCGCTCGCGCTCGCATGGATACTATAAGAGGGGAGAGGGAAATGCCACTAAACAGAAGAACTTTCCGAGCTCGTATATACAGCGTGTCCAAAAAGTCTGGAAACACCCAAATAATTTCTCAGCTGAATTACTATTGGAAAATGTTAAGGTCGCCTTTGTAGTAATTTTTTACGAGGAATCCAATGGTGACCTTGGATCCGACCTTGGACCTCATTTTTGAGGTTATTTCAAGGTCAACCTCATTTTTTTAAATGGTAACCCCTATTTTTTATAGCGGAATCTGAAAGAGCGGAAAATTTTACGTCCGGATATGTATTAAGGTATGAGGTTGAGGTTACCCCCAGAGGTCAAATTGAGGTCAAAGTATGATTTCTTAAAAATTTCGCGAGTTCAGTGGTAAAACAAAACAAACAAAGGTAAGGTTTGGTAAGTTCGAACGAAGACTTGAAGGTGAGCTCTGATTCGACCTTGAACCTCATTTTGAGCCTCATTTTTGAGATTATTTCGAGGTCAACCTCATTTTTTAAATGGTAACCCCTATTTTTTAGCGGAATCGGAAAGAGTGTGAAACTTTACGTCCAAACATGTACTCAGAACATAGTTCAAGAAGGACCTTGACGTTCATTTGAAGGTCATTTAAACTTAATGACGGTCTGATCTTGTGTAAACTTTTTATCACACTGAGCGAGGTTAATTCTTTAGTAGTTTTCAACGAGAAATCTAATGGTGACCTTGACATTGTCCTTAAAAGTCATGTCAAGTTTAATTTTTTTACATTTAGCGTTACCCAGGAACAACGACGTGGACGTAGTAAAATCTGTTCCCTTTGGGGTGCTTGATTTACGTGAGTCCCCTTGCCTCTCACGATGGGGTGCTTGATTTACGTGAGTCCCCTTGCCTCTCACGATGGGGCGCTTGATTTACGTGAGTCCCCTTGCCTCTCACGATGGGGTGCTTGATTTACGTGAGTCCCCTTGCCTCTCACGATGGGGCGCTTGATTTACGTGAGTCCCCTTGCCTCTCACATTTGATTTTTTTAAACAGTATAACATCTTATTTCAAGTGCTCGAACTGTTCTCCATTCATTTCTTGACAGTAACCTAATCGATGATAGAAAGCACCAACAGCATTTTCAATCATTTCAGTAGGAATGAGAGCTGATTCATCAATGATCCTTTCACGTAATTCATCTAAGTTTAAGGGTTTTGTTTTGAATACACGATCCTTCAGATAATCCCAATAGAAATAATCTAGAGGCGTTAAATCGGGGGACCTAGCTGGCCATTCAATTGCACCTCTTCGTCCTATCCATCGATTAATGAATACTGTATCTAAGTATGTGCGAACGTTTCGTGCATAATGAGCTGCTGCACCGTCCTGTTGATACCATGTGTTATTAAAGTCCTCTCCAGCTATTTCTCTTATAGCAGGAACAATTTGATTCCGCAACATAGTTTCATACTTTTCTGCATTTAAATTGCCATCAATAAAAAATGGTCCTATAATCCTATTATTTAATATTCCAGCCCAGACATTTAATTTTTGTGGATATTGTGACTTGGCTTCTCTTGCCCAATGAGGGTTTTCAACTGCCCAATATCTACAGTTATGCCTATTTACGCTTGAGTCAAGTTGAAATGTAGCTTCATCTGAGAAGACTATATTTGATGGAAAATTTGGATTTTGTACAATGCGTGCCATCATATCATCACAGAATTCAACGCGACGATCGAAATCATCTTCATTTAACTTGTGTATTAGCGTTACTTTAAATGAATGGAACTTCTCTCTCTTTAGTATGTTATGAATAGATGATTTACTTATTTCGTGCACTTGAGCAGCTCTACGAACGGAAGTATGCGGATCTTCGGTGAATGTTAACACAACATCTAAAGATTTCTCTTCGTTACCTCCTGACATTGGTCTGCCTGATCGAGGTAAATCGCTGATAGTGCCGGTATTTTCAAACCTTCTAACAGTTTTTTGAACTGTTGAAAATGATAGTGGAGTTCCACCAACCCTAAATGAAGCATTAAAAATATCTCTTACGGCCCTATAAGATCGCTGCATGTGTCCCCAACCTCTCATCATGAGAATCGTTATTCTTTCTCTATCAGTGAGTTTGTTCATTTTTATTACTCTTCGTAGTAGACCTTATCCAAAAATACTTTTTGAGTTGAAAATAAAAAGAACTTTTAATTTTCAAAAAATATGTTTGAAAGATGACCAACCCTTTTCTGTGGTGGTTATGGAATGAATAATAGTTTATTGTCACTCTAACCATACGAAAAATAACAAGTAACAATGTTCAATATTTAAACGCTTCAAAAAATTTTACAATGAATCAGCTCTCATTCCTACTGAAATGATCAAAAATACTGTTGGTGTTTTCGATCATCGATTAGGTTACTATCAAAAAGTGGATGGAAAATAATTCGAGCACTTGAAATAAGATGTTAGACTGTTTAAAAAAATTAAAAAGTTTACACAAGATCAGACCATCATTAAGTTTAAATGACCTTCAAATGAACGTCAAGGTCCTTCTTGAACTATGTTCTGAGTACATGTTTGGACGTAAAGTTTCACACTCTTTCCGATTCCGCTAAAAAAATAGGGGTTACCATTTAAAAAATGAGGTTGACCTCGAAATAACCTCAAAAATGAGGCTCAAAATGAGGTTCAAGGTCGAATCAGAGGTCACCTTCAAGTCTTCGTTCGAACTTACCAAACCTTACCTTTGTTTGTTTTGTTTTACCACTGAACTCGCGAAATTTTTAAGAAATCATACTTTGACCTCAATTTGACCTCTGGGGGCAACCTCAACCTCATACCTTAATACATATCCGGACGTAAAATTGTCCGCTCTTTCAGATTCTGCTATAAAAAATAGGGGTTACCATTTAAAAAAATGAGGTTGACCTTGAAATAACCTCAAAAATGAGGTCCAAGGTCGAATCCAAGGTCACCATTGGATTCCTCGTAAAAAATTACTACAAAGGCGACCTTAACATTTTCCAATAGTAATTCAGCTGAGAAATTATTTGGGTGTTTCCAGACTTTTTGGACACGCTGTATACATATATCCAACACCATTAAAAATAAATTTAGCTTGATTATTTGGCACAGTTTAACACACTTTGACATACTTCGGCACAGTTGAGCACAGTTATGCACAGTTTGGCACAACGTTAGCACGCCTTAACACAAATTATTGTTACATTTTTAAATTAACAACCATAATTTATTATTAACAATATCAAATCTGTTATTCAACCATTTATAGTCATTAGACTCAAGAATTATTAATTTTTGAAAGTCAATTGAGTTTAGCTATAGTCAAGTGTGTCCATTTATTTCTAATTGAGATTACCTATACTTAAATATTCAAAATTATTATTAATAATAAATTATTTACATTTTTACTTATATTGTTTTAATAAGTGAACAATATTTTGTGTGCTTAACTGTGCCAAATTGTGTGAATCTGTGCAAAAACTGTGCAAAACTGGGCTACAGTGTATCAAACTGCACTACTGTGCCTAATAATAAACCTAATTTTATTTTTAGTAACTGAACATTCTTTGTGCCAAACTATGTCAAAATGTTCTAAAGTGTGCCAAAGTGTGCTAAACTATGCACAACTGTATCGAAAATCAAATTATATTTATTTTCAACAGCTGAAAATGATTTATGCTAAATTGTGCAAAAGTGTGCCACATTGTTCCAAACTGTGCCAATATGTGATAAATTTGTGTAAAATGTCCGAAACCTTCCTACTTGGGCACAGTTTGGCATAGTTTTGCACAGTTAAGCACACTTATGCACGTTTAAGCACGAAAATTATTTTCACTAAGGAATCAAAATGATAATTTATGGTAATGTATGCAAATTATTTTTCATACAGTGTTTTGATTTACATTTTTATTTACAATATTAAAATAATATTACAATTAATATTTTCTGTTTACATTTAAAATTAATTTAATAAAATATAATATTTAATAATTTGTTAATGCGGTCTTACACCTATAGGCTTTTATGGCCAAAATTACCTAAAAAAATGATAAAAAATATTATTATAATAAAATAATGAAAATATATTGTAAATATAACTTATCTTGAATAAAATGAGACTAGGCAGAGGTCCTTAACTCATTTTATTCTCAGTTACAGCATTTTCAAGAAAAAAAGTTTGTTGTAACTTTTCTCTGAGACCGCATGATGGCTTTCTCAGCATTTTGAAATTTTACTTTTACTGATTTTCTTTGTTTAACTGGATGCTTTTTTCAGAATATTTACGTTTCTCGTGGTCGGAGCCATTTTTCACAATTTATCTTATAAAAGCAGATAAATAGAAATTTTAAAGATTTCACTTTAATTATGTAAATCATTCATTATTTATATGAATTTACTCAACCTTATATATAATTTATGATTTGAATCCGTATGGAATATCAGTTTTATTATAAGAAATAAAAAAAGTCCGAACACCAAAGATTTCAGTTCAATTAAAAAAGTTTTTAACATTTAATAATGAATTGTAATCTTTTATCGGACGGAACTGACATTTTTAAGTTAAAAAGCTCGCACGTTGAGTATACTCAATATTACCTATTCTCCGCATAGGTAGTTCTTATATCCACCAAATACTATAAAAAAATGCATTTTACTTACCATTAAACATACTCTAAACAGCGGATTACACGGCGGATGGAACCGACTGAAATATTTGTACGCTGTGAAATTAGAAAAAGAAGTAGTTCGCGTTCGCGGATTTTCTAATTTTTAACGGCTTTGCCGTTTCCATCATTTGTCCGTGTGCTGGAGGAATCGACCGCTAGATGGCCTTGTGGAGCCAAGTAACGCTGTTTTCAAAGCAATTAATGCTATTATCAACATTTTCGCGCTAATCGCTGGACAAAAAGTATCCATCGTGATTTAATAGTAGTTTGTTGAATTTAACCTTGAAAATAATGGTAACATATATTAAAAATCCTGCAATTTACAATGTGTATGTGGAAATTAGGCTTCTTCGTTTGATTTCACGTGGCACAAGGTTTCATATTGAAAATCTTCTTTAGGACAAGGGACGGAACTGACATTTTGTCTCTATTTTATTGATTTTTTTAACAGACAGTTAAAAAACGCTTTCTGTAGATCTTCCAAGAAAGTCAACGTCATTATATACACATTAGAGCCTGTGAAACATTTATTTTTATTCGCATATCTTTATGTAAGCTCTGGACGCCATCTGGGGTAGTTATGGCAGAATAATTTATTTTTATATATATATATATATATATATATATATATATATATATATATATATATATATATATATATATATATATATATATATATATATATATATATATATATATATATATATATATATATATATATATATATATATATATATATATATATATATATATATATATATATATATATATATATATATATATATATATATATATATATACAGGCTAGTAAGTTTGAGGAGCTCAACCCCGGTCGGTCAGAGTGGCTAAAGAAATAATAACCCTCAGGTTACCGACTCTAGACAAATAGACTCTAGAAAACCCCTCAAACTTCCGCTCGGATGCTGAATATATAGATTGGAAGTTTGAGGAGGCTCCTCAAACTTCCCATAACCCCTCAAACTTCCAAGCGGGTGCTGAATATAATCCTCAAACTTCCAGAATTTCATATTTATATATATATATATATATATATATATATATATATATGGCAGAATAATTTATTTATATATATATATATATATATATATATATATATATATATATATATATATATATATACTAGTGGGGCTGCGCCCCCTACTCGCTCCGCTCGTCAACCCCCCAACTTTGAAAAATAAGACCTTGAAGACTTTGTAAGGTTTTGATAGTAGGTTCTGTGGATAGGGGAGGGAAAGCCAGGTTAGGAGTCACCTTAAGTGCAATGGTGACTAAATGTGCGCGTACGATCATTGAATGCTGAAGATATCGGTGCTGTTCGCTCTGCTGTTGATGTCCTCAGTCGTTAGATAAATGATTATAGTTATATAAAGATTCTCAAATAATGAATTTAATATTGAACGAGATGTTACAAAATATAGCAATATTTGTTATATTAAAATTATTTATTGTAGACGAATCGTTATAAAATAGTAATATTTGTAATATTAAAATTATTTAATATTGAACGTAATAGTTAATTAAAATATTCAAAATAATAATAAAAAAGTTCAAAGAGATTTGTGATAATAATAGTAATAATAAATATTGTGCTCGCAAAGGTGTCAGGAGATGGGACACGGTGGGGGAAAACGCCCAGGTAAAATAATATTAACAATAATGATATTCAAAGAAAGATATGTTTATTATATTCCCTTACTTGGGAAATCACTGAAAAAAAAAATATATATATATATATGTATACAAAATAGAAAAAATATAACTATTAAATCCCAATATGGGTTTGAAAATAAAGGCTCTATATAAATCAAAAGTCCTACAAAATAGGATTCTCCAAAAAAGAAAGTCTAATCTACACGCCGTTAACAAGGTCACTCGCCCCTTTCTGTTATGTTTAAACTTATCTACGCGTACATAGGTGCCGACGTGCATATATCCGTAGTTGTCACCCGTATGCCTTGGTGGACAAGGTTAAAGCCATCAACACCGGCGATGCGCTGTTCTTATATCCTAATTTCGTGTCTCGAGTTCCAGATTATGTATGCGTCGTATACATTCTCGGTATTTGAAAACTTACGTACGCCCCCGAAAGTCCTTATATTCTACTACTAAATTTTGGATAACTATCAATAAATTAAATAAATGATTGAGTGCGATGCTGACCGTCTGAACAAAACCCGAAAATTTATAGAAATCGCACTCAGTAAAATAAGCCGTCGCAACCCGAGAAATAAACTTATATAGCGTTAAAGAAAGATTCGCACGTGAATTTAAGATTTCCCGCCGGAATTTTCCGAGATATAGAGCTCGGAAAATTTCACTTTCACTGGGCGTAAATTAAGAGCGCACAATGAATTGAATTCCCAGTAACCGAAATTTTCAACTTCCCGCCGGATTTTCCGAGATATGGAGCCCGGAAAATTGCACATTCACTGTGCAGAAATTAAAAGCGCCCAATGAATTGAATCCCCGGTAACCGAAATTTTCAATTTCCCGCCGGAATTTTCCGAGATATGGAGCCCGAGAAATTGCACTTTCACTGTGCAGAAATTAAAAGCGCACAATGAACTGAATGTATTTATACATATAATTGGCTCGAAGAAGTAAAAGACTTTTTCGCTAGTATTTATTTGATTTCTTCTACAAAATCATAAATATTATTATTTTATAGTAGATTATACAGAAAAAAAATGATACTTCCCTTATTTTATACTTTCGTATAAAGTTTTATTAACAATACTATTTGTTTTACTGCGATTGTTTTAAAAAAAATATTTATATGCTCTCGTTAAGGCCATGTGAAACCGTGAATTTCAATATTTTTTAAATCAACATTCAAGCTTTTATTCGGAAAACAAATTTTGTCAAGCTCTCCGTACACATAAACACTATATCCAGGAGTTTTTTTGAGTGATTCTATTAGCATTTTCGTTAGATATGCTCGTTTGAAAAGTAGGTAAATTGCAGATTCCTACTTACCGACAGTACGGTTTTTATTTAATTAAATAAATTCTCATATTTTTTTTGGAAAAACACGTTTGTCAAGCGCTCCGTATATGTTAATACTATACTCAGATTCTTTTTTGGATGATTCTATTGGTATTTTCATGAGATGTACTCGTTTGAAAATTATGTCGGTATTTAACATCATCTTAAGGACGTTCTCCGGGTCGAAACAGCAATTTTAGTTTTTATATTTTTAAATAATGTTTTATTAATTTGATAATCCAAGAGTAAGTACATGTAACAAATATATACTTGAAAGAACATAAGACAATTTTTTTCAGACAAATTCAAGCAATAGTCACTATGGTATTGTTACAATTAAAGACAAAAACTTCAATAAGTTCTTTAAATTTTTTTATTTTTTATCCGATCTTAACGAAATAAAGCTTATTTTGTTCGTTAAGAAATTTCAGAGGGAGTATCGATGGGAAAATTTATGATACGAGCTACCAGTACGGCGCAATATTAATTTGTTTAAGAAAAGCAAGTCAAGTTTTCATCAAAACTTTCTTAAACAAATTGATATTGCACCGTACTGGTAACTCGTATCATAAATTTTCCCATCGATACTCCCCCTGAAATTTCTTAACGAACAAAATAAGCTTTATTTCGTTAAGATCGGATAAAAAATAAAAAAATTTAAAGAACTTATTGAAGTTTTTGTCTTTAATTGTAACAATACCATAGTGACTATTGCTTGAATTTGTCTGAAAAAAATTGTCTTATGTTCTTTCAAGTATATATTTGTTACATGTACTTACTCTTGGATTATCAAATTAATAAAACATTATTTAAAAATATAAAAACTAAAATTGCTGTTTCGACTCGGAGAACGTCCTTAAAGTTCTTGGTACAGAGTTTGACACATGTAGATTATACAGAAAAAACTTCTATACTTGCCTTATTTAATACTTTCGTAGAAAGTTTTATTAACAATATTATTATTTGTACAGTCATGAAAAAAATTATTACCATTTGTAGAGAGTGCTTATTGAATAGATGAGATTAGAATAAATAAAAGGACTATAGGCAAATTGTGTTGTTAGAATATAGATTTAAAAAATTAGTTTTTCAAAGAACGTGTTGATTGTTTTGAAAAAATATTTAAGCTTTCATTAAATTTTTTGGTACAGAGTTTGACGGAGACTGCGAGAGAGGGAGAGAGAGAGAGAGAGGACAAAGAGGGTGGGAGAGAGAGGGCGAGAGGGAGATAGAGAGGGAGGGAGAGACTAATTCTTGCCTTAGTTTAAACTTTTGTAAAAAGTTTTTTTAGATAGATTTCACAACTTTATAAGAGAAAATAATAATTACATAGTGTGAAAACATTATGAGATTTGTTATAGTATATTATTAATAATATTATTAAATGTTAGTATAGTTATTCACAAAAGTTTTAAATTTGATTATTTATTCGTAGAATTCCTTTTCATAAAATAAAACGTAAATAATTTTTTAGGATATTGTATAGGTTTCGGAAAATAATTTTTATGGTTTCCAAAAAAATTCTTATCGTTTGTAAAAGTTTTTATAAAATGATTGTAAAGGTTTTGGAAAAGAATTTCTTGTTGCTTGCAAAAGTTTGTAAAGGATTCTAGTTTTTTAAAATAATTTATTAATGGATTTTTTAAAAGATGTAGTGATGGACCATTTTTGAAGATATTTTGTAGAGAAAATATAATAATGAATAATTTACAGAAATGATTCTGTTATTGAAAGTATGACTTTAATTTAATGAGTAATACTACAGATAAGAAAAATGATTTTTGTAAGAAAAAGAAAACATTTTGATAGCAAATTATACATACAAACAAATATTGTAAAGAGATAAAGAGATAATTTAAAAATGAAAATAATTACTTCTAATAGCAAAAATCAGTTTTGTGAGAAATAGAAAATGTTTTTATAGGAATGATAGAAAATACTTTAAAAAATAGTTTTTAGAAAAAAGTACAAGTTTTCAGAATTACAATTCAAATCTCTGTATCACCTGATTCTCTTGCTTTTATAAAACTCAAAGCTCAAAGTTGGCTGAGAAGTTGAGTTCTTATGTCAACTGCAATTTCCATAGCAGCAGACAGTACAAAGTTTTTTAAAAACTACTCTTTCGTATCTATTTCTCTGATATCACTTAATCTTCTAGCCTTTACAAAATGTGAAGCTCAAAGTTTGCCAAGTTAACTACCCTTACGTAACAGCATCTGATACTAAGATTTTTCACAAAACAGTCTTATGCATACATTTGCTCTTGTTTTTTTGACAAATTATTATTACATTATTAAATTTGTACTAAAATTTACCTCTAGCCTTCTATTGCACATTCTAAAGCTGGAATTCGTTTCATTATTTTGGTATCCACATATTTCTTTTTCATAATATTTTTGTTTCATCATACACATAATCTTGTAAAATTAAAAGCACAACCAGTTGATGAATTAAACATTATTATTATCTGAATCTTGTATAGAAAAATATGTACTAAAAACTTCTCTGAAACATTTTGAAATCTCCTACCGTGAGAAAATCATAAAATAGATTAACTGAGCACTTTCATTCCTTGAAATTTTTGCAATAACACATCATTTTTGCTCTTTTCAATACTACCATGTTCATTAGACATAATCTTTTCATTAGCACTTGAATAAATATGTACAACAGCACAGCACTGATATCGACTAACTTTTTACAGATGACAGATGCTTTTTAAACCAAGTCTCAGACCAATATTTCAAATAGGCATCATAAATTATATTGTATATTTATATCCTCACGTGTCACTCAGCAATATTTTCTTCTATGTCAAAGCTTATTATGAAGTGTATGAACCTCATAATGCGTAATTATTTATTAATACACACTTGTTATATTCTCAAAACATTTGAAACTGATTTTTAATAGAAGTTTTAAAATTTGATTATAAACACTTCATGTAACACGTCATACCAGTATTATATTTTATTTATTATTACATAAAACACTGAAAATTATATTGTATATTTATAATATAACCTTGCGTGTCACTCAGCAATATTTTCTTCTATGCAAAAGCTTATTATCAAGTTCATGAACCTCATACATGTAATTATTTATTAATACACAATTGAGCTGTTTTCAAAACATTTGAAACTGATTTTTAATAGAAGTTTTAAAATTTAATTATAAACACTTCATATAACACGTCATACCAGTACTATATTTTATTTATTATTAGACAAATCACTGAAAATTATATTGTATATTTATAACCTCACGTGTCACTCAGCAATATTTTCTTCTTTGCAAAAGCTTATTATGAAGTTTATGAAACTCATAACACATAATTATTTATTAATACACACTTGTTCTATTCTCAAAACATTTCAAACTGATTTTAAGTAGAAGTTTTAAAATTTGATATTACACTTCATGCAACACATTTTACCAGTATTTTATTTTTTTTATATTACACAAAACACTGATTAGATGTAATTTTTTAATCACTATGTTATTTGTTATCAATAATATTTGATTATATATGCACTTCTTGCAACACATCATACCGGTATTTTATTTTATTTATTACACAAAACATTGATTAGATGTCATTTTTTAATAATCACAACATTTTTATTATCAATATAATTTTCAACTAGATAGACGAACTATGAAAATCACAATTTTCTTTTCTTATTTTGAAAAACTTACTTCAAAACATAATACTTCTTTCGTACTTTGAGTCCAATACTGTCTAAATAAACATCTCTTAGTTGTTGTTTGTTTTATGTGTGATTCATTGGAAGCAATGAAACTGTCATTTTCTTCATTGACATCCACGTACTCTATTTGCCCTGTCAAATATGAAGACAAATTTTTAACATTCTTGTAAAATTATATCTCATATGAAAAATTTTCATATTATGAATATGTAGATACATCTTGAAAAATATTGTGTCGTAAATAGTATTTGCCTTCCATAATAATATTGGTTTGGTTTTTCTTTCTTCAGTAGTACTATATTCTTACTATCTTCTTTAATATAAATTATTGTATTCTTAAGCATCTGTTCTTGTATTAAAATAACTTTTTCTTGTCCATTAATAATAAAATAACCACCAGGGTCATGAGGGCACTCGGTCATTTTTGTTAATTCAAAATTAGATTTTTCAGACAGTACACAATTAGAACTCAACATTATTGGCTTTATTACATATATCTCCATATTTCCAAAATGAGTCGAAAATATCTTCTGGTATAATATCTGTAATATAATAATTAATGAATTCTTCCTTGTTAAAAAATATTTTTTAACAGTTATCTATTTACTTGGTAATATCCTTATATTTTCTGATATACTCTGTAAAAATAAAAACAAGATTTCACAAAGTAACAATACTTATTATAAACTTTATTGATTTATAACTTGATAATAAAAGTTTGCTACTTATCTGATTATAATATATTGATATTGCCCATTGATATTCACAGCTGCTTACATAGGTTATTTTCCAATCCACTTGAAGATTTAAAAATTTCTTGAGACTCATGGACATACAGAAGATTCGGTTAGCCTACCCTACTTTTTCGATGAACTTGAATAATTAATTATAATTAATGAACTCTTCTTTGTTAAAAACTATTTTTTAACAGTGATCGATTTACTTGGTAATAATCCTTACATTTTCTGATATACTCTGTAAAAATAAAAACAAGATTTCACAAAGCACCCTTACGAAAAGATGCTGTAGTTATTACTACACAAACGCTGTAATAACAGTTCTGTAGTAGTTACTATACAATAACTACTGAAAAATACTGTAGTAATTTCGGACTGTAGTTATGACCACACAAAATTACTACAGGAATTTTGTAGTTACTTCTACAGGTATTTTGTAGTTACTACTACAGGAATTGTGTAGTTACTACTACAGGAATGTTGTAGTTACTACTAGAGACAATTTTCGTGAAAACATCTAATAGAGGTTTAGCATCTTATTTGGCGCTGTGCCATCACACAGCAGAGTCAGTGACAAACAGTCTTAGGTAAGGAGTTGCACCCGGGCACTGCTGTGCACGACTGTCGGCACCTAACCGATTAAGCCCCGTGAGCTCATATATCAAAGTCAAGGTAATCCTTGTCACATTGACTCTCCGTAAAGAGTCGTTCGAACGGTTGAATCTCACGGCTTTACATACCCTCGCGGTTCCAATGTGTTTATGAGAGTCCCGGCTGCTGCGCTCCATAGCGGCATAGTAGCGAACATACATAACCGAGGCTCTGGACAAGCAAGCTTCTGCCGCATGTCGCAGAGCAGCACAGCAGTCGGAACTCTCATAAATACATTGGAACCGCGAGGGTATGTAAAGCCGTGAGATTCAACCGTTCGAACGAATCTTTACGGAGAGTCAATATGACAAGGATTACCTTGATTTTGATATCTGAGCTCACTAGGCTTAATCGATAAGGTGCCGACAGTCATGCACGGCAGTCCCCCGGGTACAACTCCTTACCTAGGATTGTTTGCCACTGACTCTGCTGTGCGATGACACAGCGCTAAATAAGATGCTAAACCTCTATAAGATGTTTTCACGAAAATTATCTGTAGTAGTAACTACAACATTCCTATAGTAGTAACTACAAAATTCCTGTAGTAGTAACTACAAAATACCCCCACATAGCATGAAAAGTTTTGATGAAACCTTTCAAGAAATATTTCATAAAAAGCTTGCCACAACCTTGCTGCAATATTACAGAAACCTCTCAAAAATATTTTCAGTAAGATTTCAAGAAACCTTACAGAAACATTTTAGAAACTTTTCAATTAATGTTAAAAGTTGACCATCAAAATACATTTCATGAAATAATACTGCAAGCTTTTCTAAAGCTTTCATGAAATCTTTCTTACAACGTCTCTGAAAAGAAACATGTAATATTTCATGAAATATTATGGAAAGGTGTTGAAAAAATTTCTCAAAAAGATGCTTTTATTCCTACAGAACCATTCAAGAAACATTATTAAAACCTTGCAAAAATATTTCACGAAAGGTTGTAAGGAAACCTTACAGAAACATTTCCTGTATCATTGTCTGAAACGTTTTAGCAAAGTTTTCGATACATTTTTGATGCGGAATAGACACCGTGAAAAAGCATTTCAAGAAATGTTACTGCAAGGTTTTCCAAAGCCTTCCCGAAATGTTTTTTGAAAAAATTCTTAAAGAAACATTTCATGAAATATTACGAAAAGGTTTTCAAAAGCTTTCTTAGAAAGATTTTTTTATGAAACTGAAAATGTATAAAATATTTGTGAAACCTTTCAAAAATATTTCACGAAGGTTATAAGGAAACATTTCAAAAACTTTTTCTGTATCATTGCCTAAAACGTTTTAGCAAAGTTTTCGCAACGTTTCTGATACGGAATAGACACCGTGAAAAAGCATTTCAAGAAATGTTACTGCAAGGTTTTTCAAAGCTTTCCAGAAAGTTATCTCGCAAACATTCTGTAAAGAAACATTTCATGAAATATTACAAAAAGGTTTCAAAAAGATTTCTTGGAAAGATTTTTTTATGAAACTGAAAATGTATAAAATATTTCCGAAACCTTTCAAAAATATTTCACGAAAGGTTATAAGGAAACATTTCAAAAACTTTTTCTGTATCATTACCTAAAACGTTTTGGCAAAGTTTTCGCAACGTTTCTGATATGCAATAGATACCATGAAAAAGCAATTAAAAAAATGTTACTGCAAAGTTTTTCAAAGCTTTCCAGAAAATTTTCTCGCAAACATTCTCTGAAGAAACATTTCATGAAATATTACGAAAAGGTTTCAAAAACATTTCTTGAAAAGATTATTTTATGAAACTGAAAATGTATAAAATATTTCCGAAACCTTTCAAAAATATTTCACGAAAGGTTATAAGAAACCATTTCAAAAACTTTTTCTGTATCATTGCCTAAAACGTTTTAGCAAAGTTTTCGCAACGTTTCTGGTACGGATTAGACACAGTGAAAAAGCAATTCAAGAAATGTTACTGCAAAGTTTTTCAAAGCTTTCCAAAAAGTTATCTCGCAAACATTCTGTAAAGAAACATTTCATGAAATATTACGAAAAGTTTTCAAAAAGATTTCTTGGAAATTTTTTTTTATGATACTGAAACTGTATAAAATATTTCCGAAACCTTGCCAAAATATTTCACGGAAGGTTATAAGGAAACATTTTAAAAACATTTCCTGTATCATTGTCTGAAACATTTTAGCAAAGTTTTCGCAACGTTTCTGATACGGATTAGACACAGTGAAAAAGCATTTCAAGAAATGTTACTGCAAGGTTTGCCAAAGCCTTCCCGAAATTTTTTTTTAAAAAATTCTTAAAGAAACATTTCATGAAATATTACGAAAAGGTTTTCAAAAGCTTTCTTAGAAAGATTTTTTTATGAAACTGAAAATGTATAAAATATTTGTGAAACCTTTCAAAAATATATCACGAAGGTTATAAGGAAACATTTCAAAAACTTGTTCTATATCATTGCCTAAAACGTTTTAGCAAAGTTTTCGCAACGTTTCTGATACGGAATAGACACCGTGAAAAAGCATTTCAAGAAATGTTACTGCAAGGTTTTCCAAAGCCTTCCCGAAATGTTTTTTGAAAAAATTCTTAAAGAAACATTTCATGAAATATTACGAAAAGGTTTTCAAAAGCTCTCTTAGAAAGATTTTTTTATGAAACTGAAAATGTATAAAATACTTGTGAAACCTTTCAAAAATATTTCACGAAGGTTATAAGGAAACATTTCAAAAACTTTTTCTGTATCATTGCCTAAAACGTTTTAGCGAAGTTTTCGCAACGTTTCTGATACGGAATAGACACCGTGAAAAAGCATTTCAAGAAATGTTACTGCAAGGTTTTTCAAAGCTTTCCAGAAAGTGTTCTCGCAAACATTCTCTAAAGAAACATTTCATGAAATATTACGAAAAGTTTTCAAAAAGATTTCTTGGAAATATTTTTTTATGATACTGAAAATGTATAAATTATTTGTGAAACCTTGCCAAAATATTTCACGAAAGGTTATAAGGAAACATTTTAAAAACATTTCCTGTATCATTGTCTGAAACATTTTAGCAAAGTTTACGCAACGTTTTGGTTACGAAATAGACATCGTGAAAAAGCATTTCAAGAAATGTTACTGCAAGGTTTTCCAAAGCCTTCCCGAAATTTTTTTTGAAAAAATTCTTAAAGAAACGTTTCATGAAATATTACGAAAAGTTTTCAAAAATATTTCTTGGAAATATTTTTTTATGATACTGAAAATGTATAAAATATTTGTGAAACCTTGCCAAAATATTTCACGAAAGGTTATAAGGAAACATTTTAAAAACATTTCCTGTATCATTGTCTGAAACGTTTTCGCAAAGTTTACGCAACGTTTTGGTTACGAAATAGACATCGTGAAAAAGCATTTCAAGAAATGTTACTGCAAGGTTTTCCAAAGCCTTCCCGAAATTTTTTTTGAAAAAATTCTTAAAGAAACATTTCATGAAATATTACGAAAAGTTTTTCAAAAGCTTTCTTAGAAAGATTTTTTTATGAAACTGAAAATGTATAAAATATTTGTGAAACCTTTCAAAAATATTTCACGAAGGTTATAAGGAAACATTTCAAAAACTTTTTCTGTATCATTGCCTAAAACGTTTTAGCAAAGATTTCGCAACGTTTCTGATACGCAATATCCCACATAGCATGAAAAGTTTTGGTGAAACCTTTCAAGAAATATTTCATGAAAAGCTTGCCACAATCTTGCAGCAATATTACAGAAACCTCTCAAAAATATTTTCAGAAAGATTTCAGGAAATCTTACCGAAACATTTTAAAAACTTTTCAATGAATGTTAAAAGTAGACCATCAAAATATATTTCATGAAATAATACTGCGAGCTTTTCTAAAGCTTTCATGAAATCTTTCTTACAACGTCTCTGAAAAGAAACGTAATATTTCATGAAATATTATGGAAAGGTGTTGAAAAAATTTCTCAAAATATGTGTTTATTCCTACAGAACCATTCAAGAAACATTCTTAAAACCTTACAAAAATATTTCACGAAAGGTTATAAGGAAACCTTTCCAAAACATTTCCTGTCTCATTGTATGAAACGTTTTAGCAAAGTTTACGCAACGTTTTGCAAACGCACTTCAAGAAATGTTACTGTAAGGTTTTACAAAGCTTTCCCGGAATTTTTAGCGCAAACTTCCTATAAAGAAACATTTCATGAAATGTTACGAAAAGGTTTGAAAATATTTCTTGGAAGGATTTTTTTATGAAACTGAAATTTTAAAAAAATATTTCCGAAACCTTTTAAAAATATTTCACTAAAATTTATAAAGAAGCTTTCAAAAACACTTCCTGTATCATTTTCTGAAACGTTTTATGAAAGTTTTCGCAACGTTTTGGATACCAAATTGACAGCGTAAAAACGCATTTCACGAAAAGCTACGGCAAGGTTTTACAAAGCTTTCCCGAAATTTCTGTAGCAAACTTTCTATACAGAAACATTTCATGAAATGTTACGAAAAGGTTTGAAAAAGATTTCTTGGAAGGATTTTTTTATGAAACTGAAAATTTAAAAAAATATTTCCGAAACCTTTTAAAAGTATTTCACTAAAAGTTATAAGGAAGCTTTATAAAATATTTCCTGTATCGTTTTCTGAAACGTTTTATCAAAGTTTTCGCAACGTTTTGGATACGATATTGACAATTTAAAAACGTATTTCAAGAAAAGTTACTGCAAGGTTTTACAAAGCTTTCCCGAAATTTTTCTAGCAAACTTTCTATACAGAAAACCTTTCATGAAATGTTACGAAAAGGTTTGAAAAAGATTTCTTGGAGGGCTTACTTTATGAAACTGAAAATGTAAAAAAATATTTCCGAAACCTAGCAAAAATATTTCACGAAAAGTTATAAGGAAGCTTTCAAAAACATTTCCTGTATCATTTTCTGAAACGTTTTAGCAAAGTTTTAGAAACGTTTTGGATACGATATTGGCATCGTGAAAAGGCATTTCAAGAAATGTTACTGCAAGGTTTTACAAGACTTTCCCGAATTTCTATAGCAAACCTTCTACAAAGAAACATTTCATGAAATGTTACGAAAAGGTTTGAAAAAGATTTCTTGGTAGGATTTTTTTATGAAACTGAAAATGTAAAAAAATATTTCCGAAAGCTTTTAAAAATATTTCACGAAAAGTTGTAAGAAACCCTTTCAAAATAATTTCTGTATCATTGCTTCAAATGTTTCCACAATTTTTCGCAATTTTTTGATATGGTATAGACATCATGAAAATGCATTTCAAGAAATGTTACTGCAAGGATTTACAAGGCTTTCCCGAAATTTTTAGCGCAAATTTTCTATAAAGAAACATTTCATGAAATGTTACGAAAAGGTTTCAAAAAGATTTCTTGAAGTATTATTTTATGAAACCTGAAAATGTAAAAAAATATTTCCGAAACCCTGCAAAAATATTTCACGAAAAGTTATAAGGAAGCCTTCAAAAACATTTTCTGAAACATTTTCTGAAACCTTTTAGTAAAGTTTACGGAACGTTTTGGATGCGATATTGACATCGTGAAAACGCATTTCAAGAAATGTTAATGCAAGGTTTTACAAGGCTTTCCCGAATTTTTTTCGGAAACTTTCTATAAAGAAACATTTCATAAAATATTACGAAAAGCTTTCAAAAAGATTTCTTGGAAGTATTTTTTTATGAAACTGAAAATGTAAAAAAATATTTCTGAAACCATGCAAAAATATTTCCTTTCCCGGAAAGTTATAAGGAAGCTTTCAAAAACATTTCCTGTATCATTTTCTGAAACGTTTTAGCAAAGTTTTCGCAACGTTTTCGATACGATATTGACAGCGTATAAACGCATTTCAAGAAATGTTACTGCAAGGATTTACGAAGCTTTCCCGAAATTTTTCTCGCAAACTTTCTCTAAAGAAACATTTCATGAAATGTTACGATAAGGTTTGAAAAAGATTTCTTGGAAGAATTTTTTTATGAAAATGAAAATGTAAATAAATATTTCCGAAATCTTTCAAAAATATTTCGCGAAATGTTATAACGAAATCTTTCAAAAACATTTCCTGTATCATTTTCTGAAACGTTATTGCAAAGTTTTCGCAACGTTTTCGATATGAATTGACATCGTAAAAACGCATTTCAAGAAATATTACTGCAAGGATTTACGAAGCTTTCCCGAAATTTTTCTTGCAAACTTTCTCTAAAGAAACATTTCATGAAATATTACGAAAACGTTTCAAAAAGTTTACTTGGAAAGATTTTTTTATGAAACTGAAAATGTAAAAAAATATTTCGGAAAGCTTGCAAAATCATGTCACGAAAAGTTATAAGGAAGCTTTCAAAAACCTTTCCTGTATCATTCTTACACGCCCTCCGGTCTTAAAGCCATTTTAACTCAAACGTAGATCCCTAACTTATCGGCACATAAATATTATGTTTTTTATCACATCTAAAAAAAAATTTTAGGAAAAAGCGTTTTTTCACACCCACCGAAATTGGTTTAAGCATACTGTATTAAATTTCCAAATGATTCCATCCATTAGATTTTTCCAAAAACGTTTTCCAAATTAGTAATTAACCCGAACAAAGCACGAAACATTTCAAAATTCATTTTATAAAAATCTAATTAATCCAATGATTTAAAAATTTAATAGGGCATTTCACTTAATGTTATGTCGGAGAGCATGAAGAACGCTTTTTCTAAAATTCTTGTTTAAATACGATAAAAGAATTAAAGTTTAGGTGCCGGTAAGGTAGGGATCATGTCGGTACTTCACATGGCCTTAACAAAAGAATTAGTTGAGTCTATTAAATATCATAGTCGAAAGTACTCAATATGTTGTCTTCTAATCAAATGTTTGTAATTTTTATTCAAGTTTACTCTATACTTAGCTAAAATTAAAATTTTGTACGGTAGAAGCGTTGCGTAGCGTAGTGGTTAGAGCGTCAGTCTTGTAATCCGAGGGTCTCGAGTTCGATCCCACCTTAGGTCAAAATTTTTTTCTGCGTTTTTTCTGTAAGATAATTTGTAAATGCGAAATTGCGAGCGATAATTAATATAAATTAATGCAAATATATAATAATTTAATATTAAAAAACATATCTGATATAATAACTATTCATATATATTAAGTTGCAGGAGTTCAGGAAAGATTTTTTTAAAAACTTGTTTTCAAAATTGTTAACAAAAAATATTAAAACATTTCTATTTCCGATTTCTTTTGAAAAATATTTTTTTAAATCTTTTTAAAATGTTTCAAAAACCTTACTTGATGGTTTTGAGGCCTCTTAGAAACTTGCGTAAAACATTGTCGTATCCTTTCAGAAATATTTCACAGAACTTTTCAGGAAACCTTTCCAATATCTTTCACAAAATATTTCTTGAAATATTTTTTAAATATTTCAAAAACCTTATGTGATGATTTGGCAACCTCTTAGAAACTTGCGTAAAACATGGTCGTAACCTTTCAGAAATATTTCACAGAACTTTTTAGGAAACCTTTCGAAAAATATTTTTGTAAATCTTTTTGAAATATTTCAGAAACCTTTCGTGATGGTTTAGAGACCTCTTAGAAACTTGCGTAAAACATTGTCGTAACATTTCAGAAATATTTCACAGAACTTTTTCAGGAAACCTTTCAGATACCTTTCGAAAAATATTTTTTGAAAACTTGTTGAAATATTTTGAAAAGTTTTCGTAATGTGTTGAGACATCTGAGGCACTTGCATAAAATATTGTCACAACCTTTCAGAAATATGTCTTGTAACTTTTCAGGAAAAGCTTTCAGAAAATATTTCCAGAATTCTTTTTAAAACGATTTAAAAACCTTTCATGAAATTTTTGGGCATCTGAGGCACTTTCCTGAAACATTGTCAAAACCTTTTAGAAAACTTTCATGTAACCTTTTAGGAAAGGTGTCAAATATATTTCAAGAAATATTTTTGAACGTTTATTGCACAGACATATGAACCTTTTAGAAACCTTTTTCCGAAATATTTTTGCAAGGTTTCCAACCTTTCATGAAACCTTTTGTAAACCTTGCAGAAACATTTCGTGCTATGTGGGACCTGTAGTAGTCACTACACAATTCCTGTAGTAATTTTGTGTCGTCATAACTACAGTCCGAAATTACTACAGTATTTTTCAGTAGTTATTGTATAGTAACTACTACAGAACTGTTACTACAGCGTTTGTGTAGTAATAACTGCAGCATCTTTTCGTAAGGGCAACAATACTTATTATAAACTTTATTGATTTATAACTTTATAATAAAAGTTTGCTACTTATCTGATTATAACATATTGCTATTGCCCATTGATATTCACAGCTGCTTATATAGGTTATATTTTTCTAATCAAATCCATTCCAATTCATCCAAAATGAAATAATCTGTATATGTATCTGTATGTATATATATAATAAGTTCTTATCTAACTAATAAAAGTTATTTTCCCCGTTGATTGATACACATAATTCTTCTCATAATTAGTTGATTTCTGGAGATCTTTGAAATATATTATTATTAACTAACTCACTAAATGATAACATTTGTATATAAAAATACTGACATGTTATATGTAATGTTAGGCGTCGACCAGATACGGGTGTGTATATGTACTATATATATAAATATATATAGATATACAAGCGTAAAATAGACGACAAACGGAAGTGTCGTAAGAGCTGCGAACCGGATATCTGAACAAGGAGAAGAAAAGTTCGGAAAGGAAACAGCACATAAAAAAATTCAGCTCTCTATATCTTTTAAACGAGATAATATTTTTAAATAAAATGTAAGGTTTTGTAGGTAGGTTCTGTGGATAGGGGAGGGAAAATCAGGTTAGGAGTCACCTTAAGTGCAATGGTGACTAATGTACATATACGATGAATGAATGTTGAAGATATCGATGCTGCTTGCTCTGCTGCTGATGTCCTCGGTCGTCAGATAAATGATTATATTTATATAATTATTCTCAGATAATGAATTTAACATTGAAAGAATTATTGTAAATAATGGCAAAATTTGTCGTACTAAAGTTATTTAATATGCACAAAATAGTTAATTAAAAGATTCAAAAATAATTAGCAAAAATAAAAGTTCAAATAGATTATTAATAATAATTGCAAAAAGAAAATTGCACTCCCACTACACGAAATCTAGAAGCGCGCCACGATCCAAACTCACCGCACGCGTAATTTTTAATTTTCCGCCGGAATTTTCCGCACGAGGAGAAAAATTAAACAGAATGATATTCAAAAGAAAAGAATGAAAATCCAACTAAGTCACCCGAAATCACTCGCGTCGCGTATATCTATATATATATATATATATATATATATATATATGTGTGTGTGTATATGTTTATCCTCTATCTACGGCGGAGATCCCCAGGTCGAAGGGCAACCCTGTCGCCCATCTATAGGCTCGCCGTGCGGCAAGTCCTACCAGGACCGGGAGGGAGGCTATCCCGTTCCGTTGTTTCTACACCCTGCTCCTGGGTCCCTAACCTAATTGTCGCCGAGTTGGGCGAACCAACTCGACTCGACCTGGTTTATCCCAGAGGAGTAATCCCAGGCCTGGCGCGCACCAAACTTACTTCCGATAATGGGTACCGTGGGAGGAAAAGACCTGCCTCGGCACCTGGTTGTCGTTGACGTCCTGGCTCCTTGTCAGCTACCACCCCTCTTCATGGCGCACATGCCTACCTTCAATCCGGGTGTACTGGTGAGCACGAGGGGACGACCAGCTTGTACCGCTGGTGGATATCAACTGCCTTGCCGGCCACTGCTCCTCCGGCTCGCGACCCTGCAGTGGCGAGGAAAACCTGTTTTTTGAGGGGGTGCGCACAGACTCATTTGCGTAAGTCATGAGTAAGTGATGCGCATTCCCTACCTGTCGACCCCTCTCCGGTACCCCTACTCTGGGCGTCCATCGTTGTCCCTTGCTCCTTTCGCCTAGGAATTCTGCTTCTCAATTGATATTCCTAAATTGTTTATTTAGAGAATAACAAAACACACGGCGATCATACAGCATGCTTTGATATGGAGTTTAAAATCGTTAAACGTTAAATCGCATGATTATGCAAAAGAAATTGAATACTTTAATTATTAATAATAAATTGCCTCGTTATCCAAGCTTTATTGATATGATTATTCTCGTGAGACGTACACACAGCATGCTCGTGGGTTAATTTCCTATAATAAATGTTAATTATGAATTAAATGAGTTAAATCAGTGTTATAATTAATGTAATTGAATATTAGATTAAGGATAATAATTTCCTAGTATGGTCCATAGACTTTACCACATAAGACTGTCACACATCATGCTCATTGGTTGGGTTTCTGAAATAATTGTTCATAATGTTTATTGTACGAAACATGTTTCTTTCTTATACTTAATTAATTAATGACTCGATTATCGACTTGGTTATGTCGATGAATTTTGTTTATCTTTATAGGTGCATGAATAACGAGGAGAATTAAATAAAGATAATTCATATTCTGTCTCACTCGTACTCATGCGTAAGGCTATAGCGATGTCCTTGTCTCATTGCATCAGCCAACATGTGGTTGCTCTGCTAGCTATAGGTATAGCGAGAATCAACACTATAGCAATATAAGGCTAGAACAAAAAAAAAACTCGGTACTGTAGCACATTTAAAATACGTCGGCGCGAAATTCGAATTCTTGGTGGCCTGACTCCTGTCTTACACGTCTGGGGCTCGGATCATCATGAACATTGAAACACTTACAACAATCCTTATTTATGTTAATTTAACATAAATAAACCATTGTTCAAACACATTTAGATACACTTAAGGTCGGGGAAATTCATAATCAGAATTCCCGTTCGCTTAATCATAGCCTTGCATCAAGATCGTGGCTATGTAACGTCTGCGTTAGGTTCGTTACATTTACCCCCCCCCCCCCCCCCCCCATACAGGAATTCTGATTATACATGAGAAAGGAAACGCATACTAATATAAAAGAAAATAAAGAAAATCTTCGTTGTTGTCATAATGCAAAACAAAAAAATAAATAACAAAATAATCGATGTCCTCATTAACATAAAAAAATATAACTAAAAAAAGGAACGTAATTTTCGTCAACAACAAAAAAAAAATAAAAGGCAACATAATTCTTGTCATGAACCGAGGAAAGGCAGATAAAACATCCTTTGTCAAGACTTTCTCAGTCTTCCAGGTTGACGTCTTCATTGATGACAAGGACGTCATCGTCCCGGTCCCCCGGACTCCTAGGCGGAGATTGTGGCCTGATCCTGGCCCCGGGGTTGCTCGCCACGAATCGCAGGATATTCGCCCTGCGGTCGCTCGGGGCCTCGGTGGCGGGTGGTTCTGGGGATGGGCGGGCCTGGAAGTGAGCCAAGACCCACTCCCTTGTTCGCTCCGTCCTTGTGGACGCCTCCTCGACCTGGCACACTCGTTCCTGGAAACCCCGGGACCTTCTTCCTTGGAATAGGGCCCTGAGTTCCGCCTCTTTCTCCTGGACCCTTATCCTCATCTCCATCTCTAAATTACGTATCACCCACCGGAGGTAGCAAATTTCCGTATTAAGGCGCCGCCTCATACGTCTCCTTTGCTGCTTGGTCGTCATCCTGTGCGTAAGGGCGGAAATTAGCAACGTGAAAAACTCCGCGCACGGCATGTGTGTTGGGGTGTGTTAGTAAGAAAGTACACGGCCCCCTTTTCTCCGCGACTGTGTATGGGCCTTCATATAGTGCGAGGAACTTCGCAATTAGGTTATTAGGCATGCTCGATAAGTTACACGCTTTTACGAGGACCATATCTCCGATATTGTAACGCGTACCGCGCGCGATAGCATTTTCCTGAGCCGCGTGTACTTCTCTTTTCCTTTTTATCCTTCCCCTTGCTAACGTGAGTTTCGTCCCTAAGGGGATTTCCCTTCCAGCTAGCGGCGTTAGCCACTTTTCCCAGAAACGCGTGGGTTTTATTCCCAAATATAAGTCCACGGGGGTAAACTCAGTCGTTTCATGATGTATTTCATTCAAGCAACTTTCCACGAAAGGCACCCAGTGTGCCCATCGCCCATGCTTATGCCCTGTCACAGTACGAAAAAAATGATCTATCTCTTTATTCACCTTTTCTACAATATTGCTTTGGGGGTGACGTATGGAGGAGAAAGTATGTTTAATTTTTTCCGCCTCTAATCGTTTTCCCCATGCTCGGGCAGTGAATTGCGACCCGTGGTCAGACCGTATCCGCTTAGGTTTTCCGTATTTTGGAATATAATCGTTAAAAATTTTATTGATCGTCGTTCGCGTGTCAGCCTTTCTCATTGGATATAATTTAACGAATTTAGTGAACGCGTCTAGTGTCACTAGTATATATCGCGTACCTGCTTTTGATACCGGCAGTGGCCTTAAGTAATCGATCGATAACAAATCCCCCGGGCCGGAGGGGATGATGGATGCCGTTATGATTTCATTCAATTGGGTATATACCTTGTTCCGGTGACATGAATCACATGTTTTAATTAATTTGGCGATACACCGTCGCGCTTTAGCTACCCAAAAAGCTTCTTCAAAGATTTTACGGCACTTATATGTCCCGATATGTCCGTATAAATCGTGTATTTCGAGTATAATCCTCTTAGCGATGCTTTCAGTTAAGACTAACCTTTCCTGCTCTACTTTTCCTTTAACGAGTGTGTTTTCCTTCAAGCTGAAATCACGAAATTTATTTCCAGCCTCTAACTTGATAATTATATCCCTAAGCCTATTCTCTCTGCGCTGCTCGGACCCTATATTCCTTAATTGAGTCAGTATCGTGTTATCCGATCTCCGCGCTAATATCAGTGCTATGGAGACTTCGTCGGTCTGATCGTCTCGATTATTTAAGGCGATTCGACTCAGAGCATCAGCTATCTGATTCTTTGTACCCGGAATGTGTGTTATCTCCAAGTCGTAATCTTGAATCGCGAGTCTCCATCGGATTAATCGTTTATTTAGAAATCTACATGATAATAGATACGTCAATGCCTGATGATCTGTTTCTATTTCTACCGGGCCCCCAAGAATATAAGACCTGAATTTTCTCAATGCCCAAACTATGGCTAATAACTCCAGTTCTGTGGGGAAGTAATTCACCTCCGCGCCCCGTAATGACCGGCTAGCCATACTAACGATTCGTCGTTGGTCTGTGTCGTCCTTTTGATAAAAAGGCCCCTAACGAGGTCTTACTCGCGTCCGTCATCAAGTAGAAAGGCCTATCACGTGAGGGATGGTATAGAAGAGCTTCTAAACAAAAAAGTTCTTTCACCCTCTTGAATACGGATTCCATTTCACCCCCCCAATTCCATTTTACTTCCTTTTTTGTCAAGTTAAATAATGGGACCGTTGTGCGAGCTCACTAGTAAATTTAGAACAGAAGTTTATAAGCCCCAGAAATCCCTTTAATTGCTTGATATTCCGCGGTGTTGGATAACGATGAATAGCTTCAACCTTATCCGGGTCGATCCGGATGCTCTCGGTAGTTAAAATGTGCCCGAGAAAATACATTTCCTTCTGGCAGAAGTTGACCTTTTCAAAATTTACAGTGACCCGTTCAAGATAAATTCTTTCGAATAAGACTTCAAGGTGTTCTAGATGGTCCTCAAAGTTTTCGGATATACACAACCAGTCGTCTACAAAATCGATAACAAAATCTGATAGCCCCCTAAGCACGAATTCTGACGCTCGCGTTAGGGCAGCACTGCTGACCTTAGTACCAAAAGGCATGACCTTGTGTTAGTATGTCATTCCACGGTAGAGAAAAGCAGTATATTTCCGCGACTCAGGGCTCAAAGATATCTGGCAAAAACTGGCCGTTAAGTCCAAACTCGTCATAACCCTTACCTTCGCGCATTTACGTAGGACTTCGTCCATCCCTTCTGGTCCGTCATGGTCATTTTTTAACCTAAGGTTCAGTTCGCGCGCATCTAAACACAATCGTATCGCTCCCGATTTTTTTATTACCGGAACAATGAGATTAATGTATTGACTACGTGATCTTTCGATAACGTCATAACCTAACATTCTTTCAATCTCTAAGTCGACTTTTTCCAGATGTTTTAACGGTATAGGGTAAGATTTAAAAAAATACGGTTTTTCATCCTGAAACTCGAGCTTATATTCAAATGATTGGAAACGCCCCGGTGCTTTCCTGAAAATATCCCGATATTTGTAAATCAGCTCGCGTAAGCGTTGCTTCTGTGCGTCCGTAATGTCATATACTTCAGCGAGTTTCTTTTCAATCTCTTCGTCTGTAATTTCATCCGTGGTGGCCTTGATATTCGTTTCATTACAGTCAGGGGAATCATCAGCATCGTGTAGCTGAATAGTGATTCTATTTATTTCGTTTCCGTGGATAGAGGCATGGTGTCTCTTAAATTCGGGTCAGATGGACTCTCGACCGATATAATTTGATTATCGAGGTCGATCGTTAATTTTAATTTTACGTGTGCGTCCACCCCTAAGATACATTCTCGCACTAATTTCGGTATGATCAGAAAATCTAACTCCCCTCTCCAGGTCCCTAGTGTTACTCGCGCCCGAAACTGTTTTTTCAGCCTCACGGACTTCTCCCCGGTAAAACCCTTCGCCTGCACTCCGATTAGTGGGAGGGAGGCGCAAAATTTGAATTTGTTCAAGTATTTATTATACATATCCTCAGATATGCACGTGATTCTACTGCCGGTATCTATCAAGGCTACCACAGGGCAATTTTCAATTTCAATGTTAATTTCCGGATACTTTATAATCTTTAATTCGTCATTATTCTCGTTATCTGATTCTTCCTTCAATAGGAACTCACGGGTGTTATCAAATATTGTGTTTACCTCGTAGTTTGCAGTTGTATCAGGTGATCGTCCGTCTCGGATTTCACGAGACTTATCTACGGCGTCTGAGGTTCCTGATACAACTGCTCCGCGTTTCCAGAGTCGTTTAATTCTAAGTCAATTTGGTTGACTCCCGGGGGTGGGTTCCCTGACGTACGTTCGCCCCCCCCCCCCCCCCTATGAGTCTGTTGTACGTTACGTGTATCGTTCTGTCTATACGGCTGGTTCGGTTCGCGCCAATTTCCACTGGTGTTACAACCCTGTGTCTGCCCGTTTGAGTTGTTTTGATGTGTTGATGGGGAATGGCCGTGGTTTACGCTGCGGTGGTTACTATTATTTGGACGTAGATGCGCGTATCTCACCCGATCTAAATGAATTTTCGAAGGATGAATTCCTCTGCGCCGGGTAACGCGGTGGGAGTTGGCTCGTATTAGTCATTGTCTGCACGGCTCTATATGAATTTAGATACCCGACCTGGTCTGACGTATCTAATAACTCTATCAGGCCAACAGGTGCGAATACCCCGCGAGAGGACGGCGGCTTGTACATGTTCGTCGAAATGCCTGGAAAATTTATCGATAATAGATCCGATGCTTGGCATGCCGTCTAAGGTCGTGGCTATGTAACGTCTGCGATAGGTTCGTTACAAAAATCTTTTGATTTGAGTAGAGTAATGAAATGGTTTTCGATTAAGAGGGATATGTTATATAGTAAAAACTAATGCAATATACGCAAAAGCGCATTAAATTTTTCGTACACCCATTTCAATGTATATGTAGCACGGGTCGCTCCTTTAGGCTTCTTCTATACTTGCCTTCGAAGCGCTCCCGCGCTCCTTGATGAGGTGCTAAAATAACACTATCATAATCATTTATTTTATTAATATTTCTATAAATTTGTAAGCAAACATCGTTAGTTCTCCAATTATTAGGTATTATAAAAGGATTTATATTACCGTCTCCAATTTGTAATAATAATTTTGAGAATTCATTATTCTGAGAACGAATATTGTGTTTTAATTTGAAAATTTTAAATAAATGCCAAAGTTCAGAATATTTAATAGTGTCGTCAATTATAGCACTTCTAAATCCGTTTTTCATTACTGGTAGTATTTGTCGAAAATCACCTCCTAAAATTATTAATTTTCTCCCAAAAGGTAAATCGTTTGTACATAAATCTCTTAAAGTTCTGTCAATAATTTCTAAACCTTTTTTGGGTATCATAGATGCTTCATCCCAGATTATGACTTCTGTTTCTCTTAATTTCTTTTTATCTGATTCTAATTTTAAAAAAGAATTTGCATTACTATTTAAATCTAATGGTAATCTAAAGGTTCTATGAGTAATCATTCCTTTGGGTAATAGAATAGACGCTATACCAGTCCAAGCCATTGATATAATACTTTTTCCTTTTGATAGAAAATAATAAATTAAAGTTTTATATAAAAATGTTTAACCCGAACCTCCAGGACCGTCCATAAAATTTATTTTATTTATATTTTTTATAAGTTGTTTGAAAATAAAGGACCCCGCACACAATGTATGGAAAAAAATCATCGGGTCAAATTTTGGGGGTTTTGCCCAAGAGAACTTTTTTTCAGGTCCTCAAGATCTACCTTTTCCCCAAGTTTGATCCAATTTGACCGAATGATTATTTTCCATACACTGTGTGCGGGGTCTTTTTTGATCTTCATTTAATTTTGTAAACATATCTTCGAATATTTCCTTACTAATTGAAATTATTTTACTATCGTATTTTATATCATTTATGATGGGATCAGGTTCAGGTAATCCAAAATCTGTACAAGATAAATCTTCCAACAATAATAATTTATTTATATGATCTAAAGCTAAGTTATCTTTATTTTCATGAAAATCTTCACTAAAGTATTTTTTAAAATTTTCCCAAATAATATTGGCTTGAATATTTTCTGTTAGTAGAAACGAAGTAAAAAATTTACGTAATTGAAAAGGTAACATGATACGACATGTTTCTTCAAAAATTTTTTAAATTTGTAAATCGTTTTCTATTAAATCCATTGCAGTCGCAGCTTCTTTATGAGTATTATACATTACATTTTTATATGTACGTAAATCTTTAAAGGAAGTAGCGCCTTTTATACGACTTAATATTAATTTGAAAGCGAATCTTTCAGAATCTTTTGGAGATACTATATTTAAATGTCCAATAGCATAATGTTTTTGTTCACGTTAACGTTTTACCCAAACTTTTTTTGCGTTAAATATATAATAATGCGGTATATTAACGTATATTATATTATATGCAAATTTATCATTTTTATTCAAGTCAAACCACGCTGTTAAAGTTGTTTTCCAATTATCAAGAGCATCTATTTCATAATTTTCTTCAAAACCAATTTTTTGTTGATTTTCTGTATGAGCTACTAAACGGATAACAGTATGACTCCTTCTACATAAGGGAAATTTTTGTCATTACTTTTGTCATCATTTTTTTTTTAATGTACAAAAAGCTCTATCACTACCTTTATGTATATAATCAAAAATATATTTGATGCTTTGAATTGAAGCACAATATTCAACATTAATATGACATTTATATTTTTCTAATAAAAATTTATTGTAAGGAACTACTATTGAATTATCTACTGGAATAATTTTTTTACTTCTTTTAAGTCGATATATGTAATTATCAGAAGAATTATTTGTTCATTTATATTGAGGATAACCATTTTTTTTAAATGTTGTTGACGATTGAAAAGGTTTAGGAAAATTTTTTTTACAAACGTCTTTACATTTATCGTAACACGGAGAATTTTCACTATGTGGTCCATGTAACATATGTTTTATAACTAATTGTTGTAATTTTTTATCATTATTAGAAGGTATCTCAGCAGAAATGTGTTTATTAATAGCTTCTGGTGTCATTAATTTATTTTTATGATCTAATGTTACTACAAGATGTGCATACAGTAATCCTCTTTTCTGAAATTCAATAGTATACACAAGCTTTAGATTTAGATTTTTCTTATCGCAAATTTCAGCAGGAACTTTTCATACAGTATTCCATTTTGATGCCAACGCTACACTTTATTCCTAGAAATAATTATACTAATTATCATGAAATATTCCATTTTTTAAAGTGGGAAATTTAAGTTCAAGAATTTGCGGACATCCTCGACATTTGCGAAATATGTGTGTTTTCTGGATTTTCCCCGAATATTTCTAATTCTAATGAATAATATATTTATAAGGTAAATGAAAAATGATTTGTGATTGGTTAATACAATGGCAAATAAAATATTCGGAACTAATTTGCAAAATCATGAATCGTCAGCTGCTTATTTTCCCAGTACGTGAAAAAAAACATTTCACGATTTCTTTACTTCAAATTTTTCGGAGATATCCTCATACAGTATTCTATTTTGATGCCCATGCACTTTTTTGTTTATGTAAGAATTTGTTCAATTATTATGAAACATAACATATTTAACTGTGCGTCATTTACGTTCAAGAATTTGCGGTTTTTCTTCATATTTGTTGAATATGTTATTTTTAATCTACGGTAAAACATAAGCTTTATTAAGATTTTTCTTATCTCAGATTTCAGCAGGAACTTTTCATACAGTATTCCATTTTGATACCAACGCTACATTTTATTCATAGAAATAATTATATTAATTATCATGAAATGTTCCATTTTTTAAAATGCGAAATTTAAGTTCAAGAATTTGATGATATCCCCGACATACTTCAATATATGTGTTTTTTCTGGATTTTCCCCGAATATCTCTAATTTTAATGAATAAGTATATTTATAAGGTAAATGATAAAGGTTTTAAGACTGTTTAATACAATGGCAAATAAAATATTAGGAACTAATTTACAAAATCATGAAGCGTCAGCTGCTTATTTTTCCAGTACGTGAAAAACAGCTTTATTACGAACTTTTTTACTTCAAACATTTCAGAGAAGTCTTCATACAGTATTCCATTTTGATACCAACGCTATATTTTATTCCTAGAAATAATTATACTAATTATCATGAAATATTCCATTTTTTAAAGTGGGGAATTTAAGTTCAAGAATTTGTGGACATCCTCGACATTTGCGAAATATGTGTGTTTTCTGGATTTTCCCCGAATATTTCTAATTCTAATGAATAATATATTTATAAGGTAAATGAGAAATGATTTATGATTGGTTAATACAATGGCGAATAAAATATTCGGGACTAATTGTACAAAATCTTGAAGCGTCAGCTGCTTATTTTCCCAGTAGGAGAAAAAAAGCATATTTCGATTTTTTTACTTCAAATTTTTCGGAGATGTCCTCATACAGTATTCCATTTTGATGCTCATACACTTTTCTGTTTATGTAAGAATTTGTTAAATTATTATGAAACATAACATTTTTAACTGTGCGTCAGTTACGTGTAAGAATTTGCGGTTTTTCTTCATATTTGTTGAATATGATATTTCTCATGTACGGTAAACCATAAGCTTTATTTAGATTTTTCTTATCTCAAATTTCAGCAGGAACTTTTCATACAGTATTCCATTTTGATGCCAACGCTACATTTTATTCATAGAAAAAAATTATAACAAATATCATGAAAGGTTACATTTTTTAAAGTGCAATATTTAAGTTTCAGAATTTGATGATATCCCCGACATACTTCAATAATGTGTTTTTTCTGGATTTTCCCCGAATATTTCTAATTCTAATGAATAATTATATATGTAAGGGAAATGATAAATGATTTAAGATTGTTTATTGCAATGGCAAATAAAATTTTGGCAACTAATTGTACAAAATCTTGCAGCGTCAGCTGCTTATTTTCCCAGTAGGAGAAAAAAAGGATATTTCAATTTTTTTCTTCAAATTTTTGGAAGATATCCTCATACAGTATTCCATTTTGATGCCCATGCACTATTTTGTTTACGTAAAAATTTGATCAATTATTATGAAACATAACATTTATAACTGTGCGTCAGTTACGTTCAAGAATTTGCGGTTTTTTTTCGTATTTGTTGAATATGTTATTTTTCATGTACGGTAAAACATAAGCGTTATTAAGATTTTTCTTATCTCAAATTTCAGCAGGATCTTTTCATACAGTATTCCATTATGATGCCAACGCTACATTTTATTCATAAAAAAAATTATAACAAATATCATGAAAGGTTACATTTTTTAAAGTGCGATATTTAAGTTCTAGAATTTGATGATATCCCCGACATACTTCAATATATGTGTTTTTTCTGGATTTTCCCCGAATATTTCTAATTCTAATGAATATATATATATATATATATACATATATATATATATATATATATATATATATATATATATATATTTATCTGCAACGGTTCGTTCCGGGACGTTTACACTGTACATCGCTGTTATTTCCGGGACGCGCTGTTTTTTCCGGGACGTCCCGGAAAATCTGTGTCTGCAACTGTTATTTCCGGGACGTGGTATTAGTCCCACACCCCAGGGATATTATTTCTTTAGTCACGCGCTTATATAGGGAACTCTGAAGAGATAAACTATAGGACCCTGTAGATTACCAGAAATAACGTTTATAGGTCTTTATATATATATATATATATATATACATATATATATATATATATTTCTGGATTTTCCCCGAATATTTCTAATTCTAATGAATATATATATATATATATATATATATATATATATGAAAAATGAAACCGGCGTTTTGAATGCGCGACGTCATTTTAGCAGGAAACTATAGCAAAATCCCATGTGTAAGACGAAGACAGACTAACGCATGACTAAAGAAAGAATATCTCTATATATATTGATTTTTTGAATGCCGCATTCAAAATGTCAGTTGATTGCATTTTTAACATGGGAACATGTAGAATCTATAGGAAGTTGCGCATTCAAAACACCAGATTTTCATACTTATATATATATATATATATATATATATATATACACGGTGACCCATTTTAATCGCTACACCCGGATTTTTCGGATCCTAAGACAGATAGGAAAAAATGATTCAGACAAAAGTTGTAGGGGACGAAGGGGGCCAAACGATGGTCTTAACAGCTTTGACCTTGAACTTGACCTTCAAGGTTATTTCAAGGTCAAGTGGTTTTTTTTAATAGGAACACCTATTTTTGACCCCGGATTCGGAAAGAGCGGGAAATTTTACGTTCAAAATCATATTGAGAAATTTCTTTCAAGGTCATTTCAAGGTCATTTCAAGGCCAAATGAAGGTCGAACTCCGAAAAATCCATTTTAAGTCGTTTTTTCCATGAGTCACAGGCTTAAGTGGTTCAAACTGATCGTAGGTTTAATAGGGAAACCCACACACCCAAAACTTTCACATCCTAGTAAACAAATATCAAACTTGCACATCCGAACCCCATGCTCTTCATAGCCTCACATGCTAAACTGTTACACCAGACATCCCCCAGTCCCACACATCTCTACCCCATGTCTGATGTTTGTTTAACGGAAACTTCAAGATCATTAAAGCTTCTGTTGTAAATGTGTCAACCTTACGTTTAGCGCTACCCAGAAACAACGACGTGGACGTAGTAAGGATTGTTTCCTTTGGGGTGCTTGATTAAAGTGAGTCCCCTTGCCTCTCACTGTTCAGGGTGCTTGATTTAAGTGAGTCCCTTCGCCTCTCACTGGTCGGGGTGCTAATTAAAGTGAGTCCCCTTGCCTCTCACTGTTCAGGGTGCTTGATTTAAGTGAGTCCCTTCGCCTCTCACTTATGTGTTTATCTAACCTCGAAGAAAATGTTCGAAATTACGACCATTTGCTTCCAGGCACATAGTCAAACGCCTTTGGAAGTGGCGAACGGTGTTTAGCAAAGTTTGCCTTGGAATGGCAGCGCATGCTCGACGAATTCTGTCCATCATGTCTACTCTTGTGGTGGGCCTTTCCTCAAAAACGGCATTTTTTAAATACCCCCATAAGTAAAAATCTGGTGATGTAAGATCTGGTGAGCAAGCAGGCCATTCAACCGGACCACCTCGACCAATCCATCTGTTACCATACTGCTCATTCAAAAAAGTCCTGACAATTCGAGCGAAATGTGGTGTTGCGCCGTCCTGCTGGAGCCACATTCTTCGTCGCGTTTCTAAGTCAACATCTTCCATCAATACAGGTAGTTCATCTCTTATTAGCGTTAAATACGTGTGTTGATTAACATTTTCTTCGAAAAAATAAGGGCCAATCACACATCCATTAATAATCCCACACCATACCATAATACTCCATCGTCTTTGATGGTTTACAGTTCTGACCCAATGAGGATTAACATCAGACCAGTAATGACAATTATGTCTATTCAATTCCCCATCACTTTGAAATTTTGCCTCATCAGAAAAAAGAACAAAATTAAAAAAGTCTGGATCATTTTCTATCATTTGTAAAGCCCATTGGCAAAACACAATACGCTGTTGAAAATGAGCAAACTGTAGCTCTTGGACCAGAGTAATATGATACGCATGATATCTAAGCACCTTCATAATTCTTAAAAATGTACTTTTTGGAAGACCGATTTCCCTTTCGATTCGATGAGCGCTTATCTGTGGGTCAAGATGAATTATTGCCAGAATAGTCACAACCCGATTATCATTTTCATCATATTGATGGCGCCTACGTTGACGAACCATGTGTCCACCACGAGCTCTTTGAGTTAAACGTCTGATAGCCATAGCATCAGGGTGTCGTCTGTCTGGATAGCGTTCAGCATAAATTCTTGCCGCAGCACGATAATTACTTCGGCTTTCTCCTAAAGCCAACATCATGTCAACGATCTCGTTGGGCGGATAGTCAGCCATTTCAGAGCCAGCTATTAATTACTATTAAATTTGAATAGTGAAATGGTATAAAAAATATTAATAATTATAATATTTGCCCGTATACGGTCGCGACCAAAAAAGGAAAATGTTCCTAAATTATGGTAACTTTATCTGACTAAGTGTATTTGCCAAAAGTACTCCGATTGTCACACTTTTGTAATTGTAAGTTTTATAATAAAGTAATAATCATTAAATTATTTCTAATTTGAACTGCACATAATACTCAAACTTGCTTTTATTTTAAATATTGTGAATTATTGCCGTTCAAACTTGAGAAATACTAATATTGATAATGTAATCATTAAAGGCACATTTACAAATAATTTCTGTTCCGTCAAGATTTTTGTACAAAAAAGAAATGTTATATCTTTATTCTTTTGAAAGTTATGAGTAAATTAAAGATATGAGCTGTAAAAAAATGTCATTGTTTAAAAAGAAAAGTCATGAGTAAATTAAAGATATGAGCTGTAAAAAAATGTCATTGTTTAAAAAGAAAAGTCATAACTTTCAAAAGAATAAAGATACAACATTTCTTTTTTGTACAAAAATCTTGACGGAACAGAAATTATTTGTAAATGTGCCTTTAATGATTACATTATCAATATTAGTATTTCTCAAGTTTGAACGGCAATAATTCACAATATTTAAAATAAAAGTAAGTTTTAGTATTATGTGCAGTTCAAATTAGAAATAATTTAATGATTATTACTTTATTATAAAACTTACAATTACAAAAGTGTGACAATCGGAGTACTTTTGGCAAATACACTTAGTCAGATAAAGTTACCATAATTTAGGAACATTTTTCTTTTTTGATCGCGACCGTATACGGGCAAATATTATAATTATTAATATTTTTTATACCATTTCACTATTCAAATTTAATAGTAATTAATAGCTGGCTCTGAAATGGCTGACTATCCGCCTAACGAGATCGTTGACATGATGTTGGCTTTAGGAGAAAGCCGAAGTAATTATCGTGCTGCGGCAAGAATTTATGCTGAACGCTATCCAGACAGACGACACCCTGACGCTATGGCTATCAGACGTTTAACTCAAAGAGCTCGTGGTGGACACATGGTTCGTCAACGTAGGCGCCATCAATATGATGAAAATGATAATCGGGTTGTGACTATTCTGGCAATAATTCATCTTGACCCACAGATAAGCGCTCGTCGAATCGAAAGGGAAATCGGTCTTCCAAAAAGTACATTTTTAAGAATTATGAAGGTGCTTAGATATCATGCGTATCATATTACTCTGGTCCAAGAGCTACAGTTTGCTCATTTTCAACAGCGTATTGTGTTTTGCCAATGGGCTTTACAAATGATAGAAAATGATCCAGACTTTTTTAATTTTGTTCTTTTTTCTGATGAGGCAAAATTTCAAAGTGATGGGGAATTGAATAGACATAATTGTCATTACTGGTCTGATGTTAATCCTCATTGGGTCAGAACTGTAAACCATCAAAGACGATGGAGTATTATGGTATGGTGTGGGATTATTAATGGATGTGTGATTGGCCCTTATTTTTTCGAAGAAAATGTTAATCAACACACGTACTTAACGCTAATAAGAGATGAACTACCTGTATTGATGGAAGATGTTGACTTAGAAACGCGACGAAGAATGTCGCTCCAGCAGGACGGCGCAACACCACATTTCGCTCGAATTGTCAGGACTTTTTTGAATGAGCAGTATGGTAACAGATGGATTGGTCGAGGTGGTCCGGTTGAATGGCCTGCTTGCTCACCAGATCTTACATCACCAGATTTTTACTTATGGGGGTATTTAAAAATGCCGTTTTTGAGGAAAGGCCCACCACAAGAGTAGACATGATGGACAGAATTCGTCGAGCATGCGCTGCCATTCCAAGGCAAACTTTGCTAAACACCGTTCGCCACTTCCAAAGGCGTTTGACTATGTGCCTGGAAGCAAATGGTCGTAATTTCGAACATTTTCTTCGAGGTTAGATAAACACATAAGTGAGAGGCGAAGGGACTCACTTAAATCAATCACCCTGAACAGTGAGAGGCAAGGGGACTCACTTTAATCAAGCACCCCGATCAGTGAGAGGCGAAGGGACTCACTTAAATCAAGCACTCTGAACAGTGAGAGGCAAGGGGACTCACTTTAATCAAGCACCCCAAAGGAAACAATCCTTACTACGTCCACGTCGTTGTTTCTGGGTAGCGCTAAACGTAAGGTTGACACATTTACAACAGAAGCTTTAATGATCTTGAAGTTTCCGTTAAACAAACATCAGACATGGGATAGAGATGTGTGGGACTGGGGGATGTCTGGTGTAACAGTTTAGCATGTGAGGCTATGAAGAGCATGGGGTTCGGATGTGCAAGTGTGATATTTGTTTACTAGGATGTGAAAGTTTTGGGTGTGTGGGTTTCCCTATTAAACCTACGATCAGTTTGAACCACTTAAGCCTGTGACTCATGGAAAAAACGACTTAAAATGGATTTTTCGGAGTTCGACCTTCATTTGGCCTTGAAATGACCTTGAAATGACCTTGAAAGAAATTTCTCAATATGATTTTGAACGTAAAATTTCCCGCTCTTTCCGAATCCGGGGTCAAAAATAGGTGTTCCTATTAAAAAAAACCACTTGACCTTGAGATAACCTTGAAGGTCAAGTTCAAGGTCAAAGCTGTTAAGACCGTCGTTTGGCCCCCTTCGTCCCCTACAACTTTTGTCTGAATCATTTTTTCCTATCTGTCTTAGGATCCGAAAAATCCGGGTGTAGCGATTAAAATGGGTCACCGTGTATATATATATATATATATATATATATATATATTTCTGTTCACCGTTATGTTTCAGGACATTTGCATGTTTTCAGGACTGTACTGAATTAGGAATATGTTTACCGCTACCTTTCAGGACATTTTTGTATTATTCAGGACATTTAGGGTTTCTTTCACAACGTTTTTTTCCGTAAAATTTTTCCGAAATCAACGTAAAATACTGCGGAACTGAAAGGGGGTGCCGCAGGCGTCGTGGTATTAGTCAACACCCTGAGGGATATTATTTCTTTAGTCACTTATATACTGTTTAACTTTTTATACCTACTTCTATTGCAGAAAACCTGTAGGTGTCCTGGAAGGTAGCGGTGTACTAACTAAGAAGTGTTGATGAAGACTGCTTTATACCCTATACCGCAAACACATAAAAATTCTTACAGAGGAGTTGTTGACAGGAAATGGCTGTAATTTTATACCTCTTCAATATGATACACTTGTTCATCATTCGAACTGTTGACAAAAGCGTTTACCCTTTGATATACCGCAAAAATTCTTTCCCAAGACTTGTTGACAAGAAAAGGCTGTAATTTGATACCCTTTCGATATGTCACATTGTTACCGTTATAAAATTTCATGTATGTCTCAATGTATATTAAATTATTTTAAATATCAGCAATAAACTCATACTAAAATCAATTTTATTCTATATCTCGTAAACAGCTCAAGATATCGAAAAAATAATGAAATTTTTGGTTCCTCATGAGACGTGATTATCGGGCCATCTACCCATTGACATTGTTAAATAAAATTTTTATTAACAAATTAATAATCCTAAATTTTATAAGACAAAACGAAAGAGAGTGGATAAGGAGAGCGCAATTGAAATACTCTCCAGTTCCAAGAATCGCGCGGTGCGAATATCGGAACAAAGAGGAGGTGCGATAGATAACGCATGTACGTGCGCATCAATACACGTTCGCTAGTGTGTATCAAGATGATCATACATTCTTTTACACACATATGGTGTAATATTTTGCAATATTTAAGCGTAATATTTAATGATGTCATTGCAAATCGGGGATGGGGGATGGGGCATTGCATATACGTGGGCATCAATATATGTTCATTAGAAGTTAATGTGTACACACACACCCATACACATTCACACACACATGCATAGGTGTATATGGCATAATATTTTGCAATATTTAATAGGGTGGCGTAATATTTAATGACGTCATCGCAAATCGGGGGTTCTAGACGTTTCCAATGGGTTATCCGCGTTCACGCAATTGCATCATCGATGCAGGAATGGGGGCGCCGCACATAAGGTGTCAAATTACAAATAATTAGAGGAGATTTGATATCCTAACCTTGAACTGCTATTTCTTGGATTCTGTAATTTGACACCCATCATCGCATATTTTACATCATACGCTAACGTTTCAAAACGTTTTGGATGCTATTACGTAAGAGCATGCAATCTTCGAGAAGGTTCGATGACCTCACTGCGGGGTCTGCCTCTCGAATGTTCTAGAAGGTTTGTGACGTCCTGCCCCATAGACGAGGGGTGGGGTGGTGGAGGGGGGTCGTGGATGGGTGAGGTGGTGGGTGGGTCCAGAAGCCCTGTTGTTTATCTACTAAGGTATTTGATTTCCTTTGATAATATTTAATTGAACTCCACTATCTACGAGTAAATTACATATTTTATTTGTATAATGATTCTCTATTTCGATATACTGAAGTGAGTTTTCCAACTTCAGAAAATACACTGCAATCTTGGTCGCCATTATTCTTTCTTGTATTTTTTCCTTTTCAACACTATTTATTTCGGGTTCGTTAAAATTGATTTTGTTAACATTTTTTTCTTCCAATTTGTTAGCTTCCTGATTTTCCTTCATATTTTCATTAATATCGCTAAAATTTTTTGTAATTAATAAATCAATGTCCGTATCTTTCCCTTTGTTGCGATTTATGTTTGTAATATTATCGCCATTAAATGTACTTATTTTAATATCTGCGTTATTTTCGAGTGGTTTTTTGTTAATCCTTCTAGTCCACTCATTTCCAGAAGAATTTCTTAGTTTTCCGAAGTTTGTTGATTAAGTACTGATCGCGAAGCACATTCCTCAGTTGTGTGATTCGTGATTTTACAAATCTTACAAAATTTATCTAATTTATTTTGTAGCATCTTGATTTCATGGCAATTGTTTATTTGATGTCCATTTTTATTGCAAAAAGAGCATTTAATTTGTGCCGTCAGATTTTTTAATTTTCTACAATCTTCCAATGTTTCATAACATATTAAACATGTCTGTAGATTTGATGCATGATTTCTATTTAGGGGTATGTAGATATGACATGGCTAAAATTTTAAATTATTTTATTAATGAAAGAAAATATTTGAGTTCTGATAAATTAAATGACCGCTTAAAATTCTTTGATCACTCGGACACAGATAGGGGTTCTAAAGTTTCATCAATAAATCCCGAACAGATAAAAAAAGGTTATACAGTAATTACGGCATCACAAATGTCATTTTTAACTTCATATTTAGGTATAATAATTGGAGATTTAATACCACCAGATAATGTCGCGTGGGAATTATATTTAATTTTATTTAACATAACTTTTAATGTTACTAATGATGAAATAACAGATGATGAAATTATTTTATTAAAAGAACTTATTAAGGGACATAATGCTTTGTATATGAAAATTTTTAATAAACCTTTAAAGCCGAAATTTCACATTATTACCCATTACGTTTCGTGCATCAAAGCTACAGGTCCACCAAAACACACATCTTGTGAAAAGTACGAAGTTTTCCATAAGAAATCAAAAAAGTACGCTCGATAAGTTAGTTCTATAGTCAATATAATCTCATCTTTAGCTATAAAATTGCAGTTAGATCTAAACTATAGATTAATGTGTAATAAAGGATTTAAAACCGTCATTGAATTTGGCAAAAGTGACGAATCAAGTAATAACTCATACACAATTAGTTATGTAAAAGTAAATGGGACTAAGTATGTAAAAGAAAATATAATTTTTTTTAATAATTCTGAAGATGATCCTGTATTTGGAATTATTTTGCTTCCTCTTAGAGGAAGCTTTGTGATAGTAAACTTTTGAGTTGTTGTAAAAACATGTTATAATTGTGTTCCGAGGTGTTAGGAATCAAAATACATGGTTTTTGAAAAATGTCTGTGTGTGTGTGTGTGTGTGCGTGTGTGTGTATGTGTGTGTGTGTGTGTGCGCGTGTGTGTGTGTGTGTGTGTGTGTGCGTGCGTGTGTGTGTGTGTCTGTGTGTGTGTGTGTGTGTGTGTGTGTGTGTGTGTGTGTGTGTGTGTGTGTGTGTGTGTGTGTGTGTGTGTGTACGCCTGGATCTCAGCTTCTACTCGGTCGAGTTTGACCGGACAGGTCTCAATTTTTTTGTTTTTTTTTTTGCGTGATGGCGGGTCAAAAATCCGTTTTTTGATTGGGGCGATACGTTTTTGTTTTTTTTCAAATTTTCAATTTTCTCAAAACTGTTTTTTGATTTTTTTTAATGATAGGATCAAGTTATTCGAATCTGATGGGTAGCGTTCGAAAGAGAATTAAAATGCCTATATTTTCTAAAAAAAAAAAGTTTCTAGCTATCACGGTTCTTTTGTTATTAACAAAAACGTGTTTCTTTTTTAGAAGCTTATAAATCCTAAACTTAACGGTCAATTTTTTTGAGAAAAATCATGATAATACAGAATATAAATAGCTATAGTCTGTTAAAATTGGAATACATTCTGTAGGCTAGATTTTGAGTAAAAAATTGAAAAATGAAAAAAATCAGTTTTGTATGTCCAACGTTTACAAGAGTAAAAATGACTTAATGGCTTTAAAATTCCTTTTAGAGGTAGATTTTTTATAGTTCCCGGTCGAGTTCTTTGTGCAAAATGATTGGTCCATAAATTTCAGAGATATTTGAGGTTAAAAATTTTTTGACATTTTTTTAAAATCGTAATTTTTCGAGAACGGTTCTGTGTATCTGAATGGGGTGGGTGGCATTCGAAACAGAATTAAAATACCTATATTTTCTAAAAAAATTAATTTTCTATCTATCGTGGTTCTTCATTTATCATCAAAAACAAAAACGTGTTTTTTTTTTAAAACTTATAACTCCATTTTATGCGTTTTTGAACCTAAAAAGCAAGGCTAAATTCATTTTCGCGATTTTACATAATTTTAGAGCAGAGGGAGAGAATGAATTTCTTTACACGATAGGTAAAAAAAGTCACTTTTTAGAACATATTTTTATGTAGGAAAACGCAGAAAATCATTCATGTGTTACAAAACTGAATTTAATCTCTAAATTAAAAGATTTATATTTTATTTTTAAAAAGCACGCAGTGATATCTACCGCTAGGTGGTGTGGAATGAGGAAACGTCATTGAGTAGGCATTCGATGATTTTTTTTTAATTTTTAAAAAACCAACCAACAAAATGAATTAAATTGTTTAAAAATTATATCTATTATAATCTATTATAATTATGAATTATGCATTGTGAATGCATTATATTCTGCATTATTATAATTTATTTGTGAGTTATGAACTTTTTTAAAAAAACACGTTTTTGTTAATAACAAAAGAACAATGATAGCTATAAATTTTTTTTTTTCTTAAAAAATGTGAATTATGAAATATAAAAAAAACACGTTTTTGTTAATAACAAAACAACCGTGATAGCTATTTTTATTTATATTTTATTATAAAATATAGATATTTTACTTCTATTTCAAATGATAACTTTATTTATCAGCTCAAAATTTATATAAATTTGATATAAATAAATAATAAATAAATAAATAAATTTAAAAATTAACAATTTTTAATATTCATAAATTAATTTAATTATAATTATGCAATACATTTTTTAAAATATTATAAATTTTGTTATTAAAAATTAATTAAAGGAATCAACAAATTACGGTTGAGGAAGCTACGTGCCAATGAATTGGCAGCGGTTTTTAAAATTATACGCACAAATAATACATTTTATTTGCTGTGCAGACCAAGAAAGACCATCGGCTATATTGAAAGCATAAAGGCTTATCAAATAGTTATACATAAAACCGACTCTTTCGTTCAACATAACGCACAATTATATCGACGTCCCATCAAAATGCACGTTACAGCAGATGGTAGATATGTAATATCACAAAGGGATTTGTAAAATAAATTTATATCTATATAACCTATTATTTTCTTTTGCTTTTGCGATTAAATTAATTCGAATTCAAAATTGTTATTTGATAGATAACAATAGAATATCTATTACTCGCAAGTCACGTATTCATTAAGTATTAAGAAATAAATTGGTTCAAATGAACCATTCATTAACTGTTAATAAATATTCAATTGACTATATCCCAAATACATATTTCTTAACAGTTAATGAATCTCATTTGACACAAGTAATCACTTTTCTCAGTGCGGTCGCGGTGTTTGCCTTTTTTTATAGGATACGTGACCACGTACTTACTGAATACGTCTACTGTTGTTAACAGGTATTTAACTCTCCCCGTTGACGTCGGTAAAGGCCCAAAAAAATCTATTGACAGCGTGTGATTTGGTTTTTCTGTTAATATTGGTTGGACGCGTTCATTAAGTTTATATGTTAAATATTTTGTCCGTTGACAAGTGTCGCATGTACGAAGTATTGTATAAATTTTTTGTCTTAGTTTGGGCGCAAAGAAATGTTTGTTTATCATTTTATAAATCTTTGATGAACCAATGTGGCCATGTATCTCATGGGTTTTCCGTATCAAACTATCCAGAAGGCTTTCGGGTAACATGAGCCTATTATAATTTAGTGCAATTTTTTGCATTAAACCGTTTTTAAGCACAAAGCGCTTTTGCATTTCTTCGTCATTTGGAATCTCCGTAATTAATTTATTAATATACGGGTCATTTTCCTGTAATGTCTTCATTAAGTTATTTATCAATTCGCGACTCGGCTTTTGCACGAGTATTGAAGCGATTATGATTTCATTTTCCCGACCCGATTCCTCTGAATAGTCGTGTACCTGACGGCTTAGGTAATCGGCGACGGCATTCTTGCATCCCGGCAAGTATACCGGTTCTAAGCAGAAGTCTTGGATCGCGAGACTCCACCTCCGTAGTCTAGCATTATTAAATTTACAATGTCTAAGAAAAGTGAGAGCTTCGTGATCGGTTCGTACGACGATTTTCGGTGCCCCCCGCAAGTACGTATCTAAACGTGTTAACGCCCACACTATAGCTAACATCTCTTTCTCAGTCGCAAAGTAAGAATATTCACTCCCCTTCAGAGTACGGCTAACGAACGTGACAATTTGTTCTTCGTTTTGATCGTTTACCTGCGATAGCACCGCAGCTATCGCGTAGTCGCTCGCGTCGATAGTGATTATGAATGGACGTTGCGGGTCCGCGTATTTTAATATGCTATGCTCATCGAATATATCTTTAATCTCATTGAAACCTTTGTCATGCTCGCCTGTCCATTCATATTTCTTACCCTGTTTCAACAAGTTTAGAAGCGGAACGGTATGAGCCGAGTAATTTCTCGCGAATTTCGTATAGAAATTAACAAACCCGAGAAATCCCTGGAGTTCCCTGACATTTCTAGGTTTCTTAAAGTTTTTAATTGTTCTAATTTTCTCCGGGTCCGGTTTTACTCCTTCAGGCGTTAAAATATGACCGAGGAATTTTATTTCTTCCTGTACTAGCTTTGATTTTTTTAAACTAATCCTTAGGTTCTTTTTTAATAAATTCTCAAATAATGATTTTATATTTTGTAAATGGCTATCGAAATCTTCTAAAATACATAGTAAGTCGTCTACAAAAGTTATAAGAAAATCTTCGAGACCCGTGACGGCTAGGTCTAGACCTCTTATTAACGCGGCGCTACTCGTTTTTATACCGAATGGTACTACATTAAATTCATAAACTTTATTGTCGCAAATGAACGCGGTATATTTCTTATTTTCTTCTGAAAGCTTTATTTGATGGAAACTACTCGTTAAATCAAAGCTGGATAAAAAGTTTACGTTTTTACATCTTAAAAATATCTCCTCTACTCCAGGAGGGGGTTCATAATCATTTATCAATTTTTCGTTTAGTTTGCGTGCATCTAAGCATAGGCGGATTGATCCGTCTTTTTTAGTCACAACCACGAGAGAGGGTTTATATATGAACTCGTCGAACGCCGAATTATTCCAAGCTCTTGCCATTTGTCGGTTTCGATTTTAACTTTATCTCTATACTTTATAGGGATGGGATACGGTTTTGAATAAAAGGGTGCATCATCTTTTATTTTAAAAGTATACTCATAGTTGGATAATAGACCTAGGCGTTTCTGAAATACCTCTTTGTATTGTATTATTAAGCACTTAAGTTGATCCCTTTGGAAATTTTTTAGATTTTTGCATGATTTGATCTTTTCTTCGATTTCTTCTATCGAGACTTCGTAAGAAAGGTCATAAGCAATGAGATCATCGTATGAGTCAGCGTTTCCGCATTCGGACTCATACGATCGTTCGATTCTAAGAGACGCATACTCTTCTGAGTACATTATGGTCTCCTTATAAGAACAATGAACATATTGATAGTTAATGGTTAAGAGGATTTCTTGCCGGTATCTATTAGCATACTAAGAGCCTTTTGAGTATCATATCCAATAATGCATGATTTGACCAGTTTCGGCACTACTATAAATATAACATCTAGTTTTATTTTTGCAATTTCGACATTTAGAAGAACTTGGAGTTTTATTCGTGACGACTTTGTGCCCGTTGCTCCCTTTATGAATTTTCCACTTATCGGTAGCTTAGGTCGCGTCCCGAATATTTTCGCATTAGCGTAATAAAATTCCTCGGAGATGTAAGGGATCTCACTTCCCGTATCAATTAGGGCTTTTACCTCTATGTCTTCGACTTCGATATTTACCTCCGGACAACGCGTTTCTTTCGTATTTAGACCTTCTGGTTCTACATCATACAAAAGATTTTCTCGTGGGTCCTCCAGTATAGAAGAGACATCTTTATTACAATTTTTATTCTCCGATCGAGTTGCTTGTTGCGGTTTACTTTTTGACATTCAGCAAGCAACTGTTATGCGTTTCCCGAATTTTCGGTATTAGTGTTTCCTAAATTTATATTATTTACGTCAACCTCGTCGTAGCTTCGTTCTCCTTTATTTCCGGCGGCGTCGCTGTTTGTAACTCGTTTACGTTCACGTTTTTCGACTGCCACTGGTATGGCTTATTATATGATTTATTTTGCGTGTTAGCCGTATCTGAAGGAGGACTGGGTTTGTTGTAGCCCATTTTGTCGTGTTTTCGGTGACGTTGGTCGTCTCCGTCATAATCAGCTAATATCTTTAACAACATATTTTTATCTTTGACTTGCCGTCCTAAAACCGCATGTCGAATATTTCTTTCGAAATGTTCGCTAACGCGCACAACAAACTCAGTCTCCGTATACTCGAGATCTAGCTCTTTGCCTAAACCGAAAAAATTCGTTGCATATTCAGCGGGACTAGGACTGCCCCCCGGCTGGTGCTGACCGAATTCTATCTTCCTCTTCGCGGTTCTTAGTGTGTTCGTGCTCCAGTACCGTTCGCGAAACCGTTCTGTGAATTTGTCGTACGAATCGATCTCCGACTCTTGTAGGTACCACCAATCCTTGGCATCACCCTCGAGTGCTTGAGAGATAAGGCATAAGAGTTGATCGAAATTAGGTTTAACCACGTTTATATATTTCTCGAATTCTGACAAGAATTTAACTGGCCTTTCATTCTCAAGTCCTCGATACTTGGAGATGTCTAACTTTATTTTTTGAGACGCTTCGCTCTCAGAGTTGCCTTTCTTCATCGGTGATTTTTTCAAGTCTTTAATCATATTTTTCAATTCTAGAATTTCTTTCTCAAAGTTTGATTTTATTTGATCAACTTCTTGTGAAAGGTTTCTTTTCAACTCTGCGAGTCTAGAGTCTAGCTAGCCGTTACTTTCCGATTGATCATCGTTTTGGTACAGCGCGGATATTTTGTCTATTAGACTGTCGTTCTCGGTTTCTAATAACTGAACCCGACCTCTTAGTTTATTTATTTCCGTAACTAATTCCGCGCGTTCTGCTTTTTTTCCATACGAGTTTTCTCGACCGACTGTGTTAACGCGTCATATTTCTCTTTTATCTCATTTCGAATTATCGCGACTAACGTTGCCCTTAATTTCGGTGATTTTGACGTGTCATTTTCCTCGTCTTGGCCTTCGAGCATATTTTCGAGCTCATTTTGCCGTTCATCCAATAATAGTAATTCATCAGTTACCGCCCGTTCCCATTCGAAACGTTTTCGTTCCTTAGCGTTCTCTACTCGTCAAAGGAGTCCTGTACTTCGCGCATAAACGCTCCCGATTTTTGGTCTTTTGCCATTTTAACTTTTAATAGATTACGTGATTCGAAAGAAACGTTAATACGGAAAGTGATGAAAAAGAATTTGATTGAACTTAATTAAATTTACAACGTTGAAAGTTGACTGTAATGTATTTATTTATAAAAAACTAATTTTGTAATTAGGGGAATGGACTTCAACGAACGAGTTATTGTTTAAAAATTGATATATTTTCCAACGTTTCGAGGGTTATTTTATACTCCTCTTCATGGCTATCAAATTTTAACGCATAATAACGTCGTTAAAGTCAATCGCTATTGTAGTTGACTTTAATGACGTTATTATGATTTAACGACGTTATTATGCGTTAAAATTTGATAGCATAAACCCTGAAGAGGAGGGTAAAATAACCCTCGAAACGTTGGAAAATATATCAATTTTTAAACAATAACTCGTTCGTTGAAGTCCATTCCCCTAATCACAAAATATTACTACGAACATCTCATTTAAAAAAAAACTAATTTATACGAACGTTCTATACTTTAATATAGAATTATCGGCTTTTTAATTATCGTTAATCGACAGCCTTTTAAACGATTCGGCCATATCCCGAACTCTGTTCTCGATACGATCCATCCTCGAATTTAACATTCTCTCGTTTTTACAAATTTTACTCGCGACTACTTTTACCGTATATCCCAGTTTCTCGTTTTCCTCGTCCAGCTCATTTACCCGTTGCCTAGCTTCTGCCAGATCTTCCGACATTGTCAATAACGAGTGGCCTTGCCTACTTACGACACCGCGTAATTCTTTTATTTGACCCATTAAATACTGTGTCGCCGCGTGATATTGCTGATCGGCTTCCTCAACTTCGTCAACCCGTGTCGTTAAATCTATTATCCGTGCTTCTATGCGACCCTCTAAAAATATGTTATGTCGATCTGGTATCATGATTCCTTTTTCGAAGATTCCAACTATGCGATTTTAGTTTGCTCGAGTCCCTGTTCGGGCGCCAGCTGTAACGTACCGACCTTGGGTAATGACTAGTTGTATCTTTAATCTTTACTTTTTTGGACGTTAAATTAATTTTATAGAGTTCATGTACTGGACTCGAGCACACAATCGGGAGGGGAGTAGCTCCGATCTCAGGGTTAGATACCAGCGCGCAATGTGCCGGAGTCCGTGCCGTCGATACAGAGAGGTGGTAGATGCAGGTAAGTCGCTAGCGCTGATTGGCTGCGACCGTGCTGCTTAGATAATACGGGTAAGTAGTCGGCGCAGAGGGCCAACTACCGTGCCGTGTGAGAGGAGAGGAAAGTAAGTTAGGATTCGGTTGTTATCTAGAGAGTTTATTTGAAGAAAAAATCATAAATCAAAATCTAAAATTATAGGTGTGTTTATTAATATACTAAAAAATGAATTATATTACATAAGTTTTACGAGCGTAAAGAAGTGGCGAGCTTCAGTTACCTAAGCGCAATGCTTATCGGTAGTCTGAATAGGCGAGAGCTCGGACACAAGTGCGTGCCGATACCGAGAATCGGAGCCCTTTATATACCAGTCGATCGTCTGGTCTTCTCTCTTGCGCATGACAATATTTGTGTTTATACGGTGACGTCAGAGGCGCTGTGCAAATGAATGAGTAAGATTTTCGCTGGCGCACGCAATCGCATGTTTGTATACATTGATGCATCTTGTTTGTTTATGTTTTGCTCTTGCGTTTATGAATGGGAAATTTATGAATGGATGCGTATACTACGAGCTGGTCGTGTACGTCACAAGTCTAGGCTATCTGAAAACATTCTACATCTAACTTTACCGTTTCCAAGAGGACATAGCGAATGTTGCTTTTGCAGATTTTTGATACGGCTCTTACTATCAAACCTCTTCTTTAATTTTTTAGCATTTTTGTTATAATCTGCTATCGGAGAATAAAAGAATTGAACATTTTTGAAGTTTCCGTAGTTGTTTAGCCATTCGTACAACGAGACCGCAGTCAGTATTTGTTGATAAGGAGGAAGTCTTAAACTCGCTTTTGCAGCAGCTCTCTTCATGGAATCACCAGTCTCGACACAAGCACCTTTACCATGAGCAGTAGGAAAAAAATGCCACTCTGTTGTTATATTAAAATCAATGTTCTGGTAATACAAATTTAAGACATTTTTATAATATTTAAATTGTTGAGGAGCTCCATCACTAAAATAACTAATTTTTTTAACTGCTGGAAATTCTTTCTTCAGACTCTCAATTATCAGTTGTTGATAAGTATGAACTGCTACAACATCATGATTCAGATTGTCAGATATTGCAACGTAACCTTTTTTTTTGTACTTTTTCCTCCCATATGAAATCAGCAAATGCTACGAAAACTGTTGTTTGGTTGTTGTTCCAATGGAAGCCTTGAGGTGCATTTTGCACTATAAATGCGTAGTTTTCTGCAAAATCCAAATTTACAAGTATTTCATCCTCTTTCACATCTATTTTGCAATTTTTATAAAAAGTTGATTGGGAATGTGAAATATAGTAATATATAGTAATATGTATTGTAGCTTGTGCGACGTTTCGTCAGCTTGATTACTGACCTCTTCAGGCACAACAAAAAATCTATGCTAATAAAAGATGACTTTATTAGCAACGTCAAACGAATAAAGTCATCTTTTATTAGCATAGATTTTTTGTTGTGCCTGAAGAGGTCAGTAATCAAGCTGATGAAACGTCGCACAAGCTACAATTGTGTTTTTTCTACGTATTGGCCCTCACAGGATCCCATATATATTCTATATATTACTATATTTCACATTCCCAATCAACTTTTTATAAAAATTGCAAAATAGATGTGAAAGAGGATGAAATACTTGTAAATTTGGATTTTGCAGAAAACTACGCATTTATAGTGCAAAATGCACCTCAAGGCTTCCATTGGAACAACAACCAAACAACAGTTTTCGTAGCATTTGCTGATTTCATACGGGAGGAAAAAGCAAAAAAAAGGTCCCCACAACATTGACTTTATTCGTTTGACGTTGCTAATAAAGTCATCTTTTATTAGCATAGATTTTTTGTTGTGCCTGAAGAGGTCAGTAATCAAGCTGACGAAACGTCACACAAGCTACAATTGTGTTTTTTTCTACGTATTGGCCCTCACAGGATCCCTCACTGGAACTATTATGGTAAAATATATCACGGTAAATAAATTTGTAGAGACTAAATAAAATATTCTTCTCATTACAAGTATAAGTGAAACCCAAAGTACACCATCAAGTGGTACCTTCGACGTTCTTCATAAAATAGATGATTTGGTTGTAAATGGTGAGACAACAACTGAAGTTGGTATCAATACGTTACAGCAATTAAAAAGCTTAATTGACAATATGAAAATTAAGTTTCATGATGTTAATACCAGTAGAAATGAAAAATTTCAGATATTAATTCTTATACCACAAAGTTGGTCCTATGGTGATGTAAAGGAACACTTTCAAGTATCAAAATACCTGTTTTCGTTATCGAGAAAATTGCAAAATGTCAAGGGAATTATGTGTCAGCCAAATTTAAGTCATAAAGTTATCGAAAATTTGAAAATATTATTAAGAGAATGTGAAACAGAGTGTATATCTCTACCATACCGCGGAATAACCACTTCATTTTTTTTTAAATTCTACAAACTATTTTGAAAAAAGAGGATCATCTTGGTCTCTGTAATGATGTAAGCAATGTCTTGTTAAATTTGGGATAATATCATGCACTACGTGTAGTGCATAAAAATACCTCAAAATTTAAAAAGACATGGTGTTCATCATTACGAAGAGCCAAACAATTCTCTTTTTTTTTTTATAAAGTTTCTAAAATTGACAAAAGAATGACAATAGCAATGTCAGTATGGTAGGGATCTAGGCTTCTGTTTCATTTACATAGTGTAAGGACACAGCACAAACTGGTATGAATTTTCAATATTAATTGTTGAAAAAATATTTGTTTTAGGAAAAGTTCTAACAGACGCAACCAAAAATCTTATTATTGATTTCTACAAAAATGAAAATAATGTATGTATATTGCTTGGAATTAAAGACTATGTAATGTACAAAAATGATGATGGAGAAAAAGTCACAGAACAAAAATGTTTGTTACTCAGTACTTTGAAAAGTTATATATAGCTTTCAAAGAGCAATATTCAGATGTGGATATTGGATTTTCTACGTTTGCAAAAATGAAAGCTAAATGTTGTATGCAAGCTAGAAGTAGTGGCACTCATATGGTCTCTGTCTGTTCGATCCATCAAAACGTTAAATTGTTGATATTGGGTAATTTAGTTTATTTTTTAATAAGAGAAGTGAGAATAATTTTAATATTGTCAATATTGATATAGATTAAATATTTTTATTTACTCTAGGGTGTTGTTTAGCTAAAATCACAGATTCTTATATCCATAATTTGAAGGATTATAAAGATGTGATGAACTTCATTGTTTGTGATAAGAACACAACTTCTGCGTGTTCAGAATGTTTTTTAGGAAAGTGCAAAAATTGTTATGGAATTGAAAAATTACGCACATACTTAACAAAAGTTTTTGAAGAGAGTATGATTACACAAGTAATCTATTCACAGTGGATATCAAATCCAGTTACCACGTTGAAAACTATTGAAGATGACGCACATGATTTTATAGATGAATTGTGTGGAAAAGTGGAAAAATTATTACCTCATGCATTTATTTCAAGATCCCAATCAACTTAAAGTTGATAGAGGCACCCTCCATTGTTAATGTGTAATATAGTAATATATAGTAATATATATTGGATCCTGTGAGGGCCAATACGTAGAAAAAAACACAATTGTAGCTTGTGTGACGTTTCGTCAGCTTGATTACTGACCTCTTCAGGCACAACAAAAAATCTATGCTAATAAAAGATGACTTTATTAGCAACGTCAAACGAATAAAGTCAATGTTGTGGGGACCTTTTTTATGCTTTTTCCTCCCGTATGAAATAAGCAAATGCTACGAAAACTGTTGTATGGTTGTTGTTCCAATGGAAGCCTTGAGGTGCATTTTGCACTATAAATGCGTAGTTTTCTGCAAAATCCAAATTTACAAGTATTTCATCCTCTTTCACATCTATTTTGCAATTTTTATAAAAAGTTGATTGGGAATGTGAAATATAGTAATATATAGAATATATATGGGATCCTGTGAGGGCCAATACGTAGAAAAAACACAATTGTAGCTTGTGCGACGTTTCGTCAGCTTGATTACTGACCTCTTCAGGCACAACAAAAAATCTATGCTAATAAAAGATGACTTTATTCGTTTGACGTTGCTAATATATATATATATTGTAATGCAAGATGTATTCGCGAATTTATTCTGATACATACGTATTAACTGCATCTCTTACATATATATAAACACATAGAGTATTGCAAAAATGAAGCAGGTTCTTTACTTTCTTTTACTATACAACGAGGATAACTGACAACAATAATAAATAATAGGTTCTGTAACTCGTAAAGTGTAATATATTGCAACGGTACATAAAAATTTAGTTATAAATAACAATTCTTATACAAGCGTCTCGCCAGAATAATTTAGTTTAATTTATAAAATCTGTTCCTATATAAAGGAATGAATAAAAATTGTTACTTCGTTATATTTTTGACGCTATTATTAATTTTTAAGTTAGTTTTAAGCTTATAAATGTACAAATAATATGTATTTTCTACTCAATAGTTAATTAGATTTTAAACCACGTATTTTGGAAATATTAAAATATTAAGTGTGTGCAAATTTGTACAACAAAATTAGATTTAATTAGAAAATAAGTCATTTGTTAAGTTCTTATACAATAATTAACACTATATAATAAATAGTTGACCGAATTTTTATGTAAACGATGTATTTAACATTAATGAAAATAGGCGCAGAAACACCACATGTAACGTCATCTCTATGAAACGGTCGAAAATACAGCCGAAAGCTGGGGGATGCTCCTTTCCCCCACGCAACCAATTAGCCGCGTCAAAGGGCCTTAGGCCCACCCTTATTTTTCCACCCATACTTGTGCGACCAGTCAACTGTCCCCAAAAATCTTTGTAAACTCCCCCACGGAGAGTACCCCCAGCCGTACTTGGCGAGGGAGGAAAGAGGGAGAAAATCGAACTAAGCTTTTCCCTCGTCCCTCCGCCATCAGTCAGTTCCTCGCCACCATCGGACTCGACCAGCCACCAGCACACCACTTGTAACTCAGGGAGGGAAACTCTGAATAAACCTAAGTGTAAGTTAAAAAATTGTCTTCGAATTTCATTTCTTCTCTCCAATCTTTTCTCAACTTAGTCTTTCACATATACCCACTTCCGAGGAGCATTCAGATCGTTCTGTGCCGAATGGGCAGAGCTGGAATCGCTTGTCTCCTCAAACATATTAACCTTTTTTTGTCCCTCCCTCCTTCAGTGATAAGTTCAAATAAAACGTTTGTAAGACTTGGCCATCCTTAGTTCTTGGTTTACTCCAGGCTAAAAAGGGCAAAGTGGTTAATAGTATTGACGGCCTTGACTGGACGTCACATTCACATTCCTTCGTTTCTGTTTTTTGCACACACGTTAATCTTAATTGACACATACATGCAGCGTAAGTTTATCTTAACTACAATAAGTATATTTATAGTATAAAATCATGCCGCAGAATTGACTGCATTTAAATGGAATATTAAGTTATAATTAATAAGTGTAGAATATTGTTATTGAAGAAAATATTCTGAAAGCAGCCTGAATATTCTATACTGTTTACCGTATTTGGAGGTTTTTAATATCTTTCACATAAGTATAAATATTTTCAATAACATTTGTCACGATTATTTAAATGAATATTCATGCTTTGTGTGATATTTTTCAGCAAAGAAAATGAAGACTAATAAAATAATATTAAGGAAGAAAAGATTTGTACCTAAAGCATGAGATCAAAGATGTTAGAGTAAATGTATAATTGTCATCAATCAAGTATAGACTATATGCAATCTATGAGTGTATTTTCTACAACTTATTGAAAATACTAATAAAATTGTGTATCATCAGTAATTGGATTCATAGCAAGAGTATAGAATGTAACAAATCAAATAAAAGCAATAAATATTAGTATTGTCAAGGATATCGCTTTTCAATACAGTTTCCGTTGAACACAAGATGCTTATAGTTATTTCTATATTGCTGATATTTCTTTGAATATTTTTGAACGATCATTTAATAGTGACTTTAACATAGAAATAAGTGTGAATTATTATGTGTGGATAAAAGGAATATAATGGATTTGCAAATAACTCTTTTCCATTAAAAGTCATGATTTTCTGAAAACCATTTATAGGCTTTGCGAGTGAACGGCAGATCATTAAACGTGTTTTGAATAAATTTATTCAGTGACATTTATTAAATGGCATATTGAAGTAATCTTCTTAACATATTTCTTAGTAGAAGATATATTTTGATAAAAAGAGAAAATTACATTTTAATAAACTGGTTATTAGCAGCTTGAAAGAATTACAAAGAAAAAATGTCAAAAAAATTGACAAAATTAAAACAAGAAACCAGTGGCTGTTAAGGTGATGTGATACCCTGATTTCAATATTTTTTAAATCAACATTCAAACGTTTATTTAGAAAAAGACGACTGTCAGGCGCTCCGGACACGTAAACACTATATTCAGAAAATTTTTTGAGCGATTCTATTCGTATTTTCGTTAGCTGTGCTCGTTTTAAAAATAGGTCAATCGCAGATTCCTACTTACCGACAGTACGGTTTTTATTTAATTAAATAAACTCTGATCATCTTTTTGGAAAAACACGTCTGTCAGGCGCTCCGTATATATAAATACTATACTCAGAATTTTTTGTGGATGATTCTATTGGTATTTTCATGAGATGTACTCTTTTTAAAATTATGTCGGTATATAATATCACCTTAACCCATTAATGCGCAAATGCACATTTTTGTGCACACATTTTCAAGTACAGAATTCTATTGGAAAAACAAAGGCATTTTTATCCAAAATCCTATATAGGGGGTTTTCGAGGGTGCTCTTTCAGAATCTGCAACTTATTTTGTAAAAAAAAGTCAGTAAGTGTATTATTTTTGAGTTTTTAAAAACAAAAGTCAAAAAATTTAATAAAATTTTTTTTTCAAATCAATTTTTGTTACTGTTTCTGTTTTTGGATAATCATATTACCGCCAGAAATCGCGGTCCGAATATCTGGCGTTTCCAAAACACTGGTTGTGAATCTTTTTTCCCATTTTAGCTTTTCCAAAATGGCGGATTTTGTGAAACAGCGTAATGTTAAACTTTATGTTTTTTTTTCTCGAAATGTATGAACTTAACGAAAAAATTTTATAGAACAAAAAATGCTTAGAATCACTCAAGAAATACGTATGAATTTTTTCAGAAGTTTTTGAACTAATTTTGAATTTTTTAATTTTTAACATTTTTGAAAAATCAAAAAATGTCCCAAAAACATCTGAAAAAAAAATCATACGTGTTCTTTGAATGATTCTAAGCATTTTTTATTCTATAAAATTTTTTCGTAAAGTGTATTTTTTTTCGAGAAAAAAAATTTTGAAATTATGCGTTACATAAACACACAAAACGTTGAATGGATTGAAGACTGTACACTGAAAAAAAAGATTTGTTGTTTCAACTAAATATTTAGTAAAATATTTAATAAAGTTATCTTTAGTTAAATCAACTAAATATTTCTCTGAAACAACTACATAAAGAGTAAAATCAACTAAATTATTTAGTTAAAATAATAATTAGTAAATTTAATTAACCATTTAGTTACTTCAAATATGGTATGGTTGATTCAATTAAAAGGTTTCATTGAAAGAACTAAATTCGTTTTCTTGAAACAAGAAAATAACTTCAAATAAATGTTTATTGTTTTTAGCAAAATCAATTGGTAGAGTTAACGAAATATTTACTTAAATCAAATAACTGAAATATTGATGAACCCAATCTCTAAAAACAAATAAATGTTTGTTTGAAACAACTACATATTTGGTCGATTTAAACAATTAAAAACAAGGAAATATCTCCGACGCATTAACTAAACCATTCATTCCTTTAACAAATATTTTGTTAACTCAACTATTTATTTAGTAACTTCGACAGCATGATTTTGTTCAACTAGCTAAAGGATTTATTAAAGAATCGAATCCTAATTTACAAAATCTTTACTTGTTACTACTAACTATTTCATAGATTCAAATAAATAAATTAGTTGAAGTGCCAATATCTGTATATCCAAATATGTTGTCATTCTTACTAAATACTTACTTGTTTTGAAGAAACCTTTTATTTAACCGACAAGATATTTAGTAACTGCAACTAACAGGTTTTGCAATATGAACAAAAGTGATTCGATAATTTTCTTCTCTCGTCAATCAAACGTTTCCTTGATTTGACTAAATATTTCTTAGAAGATACTAAATATTAATTAGATTTAACTAAATGTTTAGTTAAATAAGCACTATGACAATAAAAAAGTATGTAGTTAATTTGACTACATATTTCTTGGTTTCAAATAAATATTTTGTTAAAAGGACAAACTGCGTACTTCAATCTACAAAACTATTTCCTTACCCCAACCAAAATTTAGTTAAAAACTTTCTCTTACTCTTATTAAGATACAATTAGTTGACTTGAATAAATGTTTGTTCGGTCTGACTAAAAAATTAGTTAAAATGCCAGTATCTTTGTATCCAAATACGTTGTCATTCTTACTAAATACTTAGTTGTTTTAAACAAACATTCTATTAAACCGACAAGATATTTAGTAACTGCAACTAACAGGTTTTGCAATCTGAACAAAAATGATTCGTCAATTTTCTTCCCTCGTCTATCAAACGTTTCCTTGATTTGACTAAATATTTCTTAGACGACAATAAATATTAATTAGATTTAACTAAATGTTTAGTTAAACAAGCACTATGAAAATATAAAAGAATGTAATTAATTTGACTACATATTTCTTGGTTTCAAATAAATCTTTTGTTAAAAGGAGTAATTGCGTGCTTCTATCTACAAAACTATTTCCTCACTCCAACAAAATATTGGTTAAAAAATTTGTCTCGCGATTACTAAGTTACAATTAGTCAACTTAAATAAATGTTTGTTAGGTCTCATTAAAAAATTAGTTGAAATGCCAATGTCTTTGTGTCCAAATATGTTATCATTGTTACTAAATACTTAGTTGTTTTAAACAAACATTTTATTAAACCGACAAGATATTTAGTAACTGCAACTAACCGGTTTTGCAATCTGGACGAAAGTGATTCGATAATTCTCTTCTCTTGTCAATCAAACGTTTCCTTGATTTGACTAAATATTTCTTAGAAGATACTAAATATTAATTACATTTAACTAAATGTTTAGTTAAATAAGCACTATGACAATATAAAAGAATGTAGTTAATTTGACTACATATTTCTTGGTTTCAAATAAATCTTTTGTTAAAAGGAGTAATTGCGTGTTTCTATCTACAAAACTATTTCCTTACCCAACAAAATATTGGTTAAAAAATTTCTCTCCCGATTTCTAAGTTACAATTAGTCAACTTAAATAAATGTTTGTTAGGTCTAACTAATAAATTAGTTGAAATGCCAATGTCTTTGTATCCAAATATGTTGTCATTCTTACTAAATGTTTACTTGTTTTAACCAAATATTTTATTAAGCCGACAGGATATTTAGTAACTGCAACTAACAGGTTTTGCAATCTGAACAAAAATGATTCGTCAATTTTCTTCCCTCGTTAATCAAACGTTTCCTTGATTTGAGTAAATATTTCTTAGACGACAATAAATATTAATTAGATTTAACTAAATGTTTAGTTAAACAAGCACTATGACAATATAAAAGAATGTAGTTAATTTGACTACATATTTCTTGGTTTCAAATAAATCTTTTGTTAAAAGGAGTAATTGCGTGTTTCTATCTACAAAACTATTTCCTTACCCCAACAAAATATTGGTTAAAAAATTTCTCTCCCGATTTCTAAGTTACAATTAGTCAACTTCAATAAATGTTTGTTAGTTCTGACTAATAAATTAGTTGAAATGCCAATGTCTTTGTATCCAAATAAGTTGTCATTCTTACTAAATGTTTACTTGTTTTAAACAAACATTTTATTAAGCCGACAAGATATTTAGCAACTGTAACTAACAGGTTTTGCAATCTGAACGAAAATGATTCGCGATTTTCTTCTCTCGTCAATCAAACGTTTCCTTGATTTGACTAAATATTTCTTAGATTACAATAAATAACTATTAAATTTAACTAAATGTTTAGTTAAAACAGCACTATGATAATAAAAAAGTATGTAGTTAATTTGACTATATATTTCTTTGTTTCAAATAAATCTTTGTTAAAAGGAGTAACTGCGTACTTCTATCTACAAAACTATTTCCTCACACCAACAAAATATTGGTTAAAAAATTTGTCTCGCGATTACTAAGTTACAATTAGTCAACTTAAATAAATGTTTGTTAGGTCTGACTAATAAATTATTTGAAATGCCAATGTCTTTGTATCCAAATATTTTGTCATTCTTACTAAATGTTTACTTGTTTTAAACAAACATTTTATTAAGCCGACAAGATATTTAGTAACTGTAACTAACAGGTTTTACAATCTAAAATGTTGATGCCGGTAAGGTAGAGATCGTGTCGGTACTTCACACGGCCTTTTTTATTAAAGTTTACTAAATATTTCATAGTTTCAAATAAATCGTTAGTTGCAAATGATGAGTTACACACATATTATTTAGTTTATAAATCATTAATTAAAATGTAATTAAGAATGTATATTAATTATAAGAATATAATTAATTATTAGATTGATGTGCGCGATATTTTACATTTACATGCAACTCTATACTTAGTTAAAATTGAAATTTTGTAGGGTACAAGCGTTGCGTAGCGTAGCGGTTAGAGCGTTAGCCTTGTAATCCGAGGGTCCCGAGTTCGATCCCACCTTAGGTCAAAAATTTTTTCTGCGTTTTTTTCTGTTAGATAATATGTAAATGCGAAACTGCGAGCGATAATTAATATAAATTAATGCGAATATGTAATAATAATTTGATTTAATATTAATAAAATTACTATATAATAACTATGCAGAATCAATATTAAGTTACAGGAGTTCAGGAAAAATCACCAACTTCAATGCGGATGGTTGTACGAAAAGGCTACAAGGAAGAAAAAACTTTTATTTCAAAATTATTAAAAAAAAATTTTTATAATTTTTTTGAAATAATTAGCAAAATATTTTGTAAAATTGACTAAACAGTTAGTTGATTCAACAAATCATTTATTCATATTTATTAAATATTTCGTTAATCTAATGCAGCGGTTAGTTAGTATCATAAAATATTTCACCGTTTTAATTAAATGTTTAGTAATTACAAACAAGTATTTAGTCAACATAATTGAATAATTTATCAAACAAGATAAATTGTTAGTTAATACAATGAATCGTTTAGTCAGTTTCACAAAATTATTTATTGCTCCAGGTAAATACTTAGTAATTTCAGTAAAATGTTTTGTCAAATTGATTAAGTATTTCATTGATCTTAATAATCTGTTAGTTCATCCAATGAATCGTTTAGTCAATTTCATAAAATATTTTGTTGCACCAGAAAAATATTTTGTAATTTCAAGAAAATTTATAGTCAAATTGATTAGGTATTTCATTGTTCTTAATAACCCGTTAGTTGATGGAATGAATTATTTAGTCAATTTCATAAAATATTTTGTTGCTCCAGATAAATGTTTTGTAATTTGAATAAAATATTTTATCAAATTGATTAAGTATTTCGTTGTTCTTAATAACTAATTAGTTTGTGCAATGAATCGTTTAGTCAATTTTATAAACTATTTTGTTGCTTTAATTAAATATTTAGTCATTTCAATACAACATTTTATAGAATTCATTTAATATTTTATCAATCTAAATAACCTGTTAGTTGATACAATGAATCGTTTAGTTAACTTCATAAAATATTTCTTTATTTTTAGTAAATATTTAGTTCATGTAACTAAATATTTTGTTATTTTAAATAACTAAATTAGCGGATTCAATGTAATATTTAATTAGCAGGCTCTAATGAAATCATGTAGTTGTTTCAACTAAATATTTACTTGAAACTACCAATATTTTTTTTCAGTGTATAATCATCACTCTGCCACTATAAATATGTAGTAAAATATAGCGTTGCCCAGTTCTAACCATGGGGAGGTAGACGATGCAAGAGAACCTACTTCTTTTTTTTATATATTTTTTATATTTTTTATATTTTTTATATTATTTATATTTTTTATATTTTATTCTATTCTTTTGAATGTATAGAGAGAAAGCATTTTTTACAAAAATGCAAACCACACACCTTGCAGAGCTTTCTAGTTCTTAGAGAACATTAGTTTGTTAGAACAGTTTCTTTGACTTGCTGATTGAACTGCATTACTGAATTTGGGCTTTACATGTTTTTCTTTTTCCAAATAGCTTTTAGCAATAGCCATACAAACATCTTTAGTACCTATTTTTTTGCTCTTACCTGCTGTTGCAACATTGTATAAGACAGTGGGTCACTTGGGTCATTTTTATCAGAGGTATCCAAATAGCAATTACCAACGCCACTGTCTTGTACAATGTTGCAACAGCAGGTAAGAGCAAAAAAATAGGTACTAAAGATGATTATATGGCTATTGCTAAATGCTATTTGGAAAAAAAAACAAGTAATGACAAATTCAGTAATGCCGTTCAGTCCGCAAGTCAAAGAAACTGTTCTAACAAACAATGTTCTGTAAGAACTAGAAAGCTCTCCAAGGTGTGTGGTTTACATGTTTGTAAAAACTGTTTCCTCTCTATACATTCAAAAGAATAGAATAAAATATAAAAAATATCAAAAATATAAAACATAAAAAAATATATAAAAAAAAAGAAGAAGGTTCTCTTGCATCGTCTACCTCCCCGTGGTGAGAACTGGGCAACGCTATATTTTACTATATATTTATAGTGGCAGAATGACGATTATACAGTCTTCAATCCATTCAACGTTTTGTGTGTTTATGTAACGCATAATTCAAAATTTTTGTTCTCGAAAAAAATACTTTACGAAAAAATTTTATAGAATAAAAAGTGCTAAGAATCATTCAAAGAATACGTATGATTTTTTTCAGAAGTTTTTGAGACATTTTTTGTTTTTCAAAAATGTTAAAAATTAACAAATTCAAAATAGGTTCAAAAACTTCTGAAAAAATTCATACGTATTTTCTGAGTGATTCTAAGCATTTTTTGTTCTATAACATTTTGTCGTTAAGTTCATACATTTCGAGAAAAAAAATCATGAAGTTTAACATTTCGCTGTTTCACAAAATCCGCCATTTTGGAAAAGCTAAAAGGGGAAAAAAGATTCACAACCAGTGTTTTGGAAACGCCAGACATTCGGACCGCGATTTCTGGCGGTAATATAATTATCCAAAAACAGAAACAGTAACAAAAATTAATTTGAAAATAAAAATTTTATTAAATTTTTTTACTTTTTTTTAAAAAAACTCAAAAATAATACACTTACTGACTTTTTTTTTACAAAATAAGTTGCAGATTCTGAAAGAGCACCCTCGAAAACCCCCTATATAGGATTTTGGATAAAAATGACTTTGTTTTTCCAATAGAATTCTGTACTTGAAAATGTGTGCACAAAAATGTGCATTTGCGCGTTAATGGGTTAAGTAGCAGCTTATGAGAATAGCAAAGTCTAAAATGGTCAAATTGTTGGTTTTAAAGTGTTTTTTTATAAAAGAAAGTTACTTTTCATCCGTATACGTAAGGAGTAATATTGGTCTGATTATAAGTTAATTTAATTTATTTATTGACACGCAAGAGTACAATAACAGCTGATTTTGGAGTGTTTTTGGTGAAAAAATGGATTTTTACCGGAAAATCACTTCTTGCAACATTCTGACACCAGTATGGCTTCATTCTGGCATATTTTACACTACTTTAAGGACTATCCGCTTGACATTAGCTGTGATGGAAACTTTAAATAGCTAATTTCAAGTCTTAAAATGGCCAAAACGACCTTCAAACTTTTTCCAATTACTTTGGAATGATGTTTTTCTAAAAATTGAGAAAATTTGCAAGAAAAAATGTATGTATCACTTTTTCTGAAAATTGCATCGTTTTGGAGTTATATAGGTTTGAAAATAGGCAAAAAAGCTAAAAATGCTTGTTCTGGCCATATGTATGACGTCACAGCTTTTTTGGGGGGCTCTAAAAAATCTGAAAAAATTCAAGGACACTCGTGCGATGCCTAGGAAGACATTTAGGTGGTTAAAAAAGAATTTTGTTTTCTTTGCGCATGATCTCTCCGAGAACAACTTATATATATATATCTTCCTATATTATATAGAGGAATATTACCACGTAGCTCCCCTCACCCCCTCCTCAGCGCCTCCTCGCCCCCTCCTCACCACCCTCCCTCAGCGCCCCCTCAGCTCCTCCTCAAAATAATGTAAAATTCAGTCATTTTTTACGTTATTTCGTGACTTATTATTCTGGTAGACTCCCCCCTCCTCAGCGCCCCCTAGCGCTCCACCACCCCCTAGCGCTCCTCCACCCCCTCAGCCCCCTCCTAGCCTCCCCTCAATGTCCCGTAAACAATGAAATAAAATAGGACATTCTCATAGTTTTTATACAAAATTTGTAATATTAGAAATGTAAATATTGTGTAAAATTTAATATTGGGAAGCAAAAAAATTATAGTTGAAACGAAAAAACAGTTTTTTCCACGCCACGTCATCTGGAGATACTGTTAATGGATGCGTTGGATTTTTATTTAAAGTGGTATCCTTCGACAATAGCTCTACATAACCACTTTTCCTGTTAGAAATTTTTAGAAGGATATAAATCTACAGTTAAAAGCAATTCCTTTAGAAAAACTTTTAGAAGGATACAAATGTATAGTCAAAAGCAATTCCTTTGAAAAAACTTTTAGAAGGATACAAATACATAGTCAGAAGCAATTTCTTTGGAAAAACTTTTAGAAGAATACAAATGTACAGTCAGAAGCAATTCCTTTGGAAAAACAGTCGGAAACAATTCGTTGGAAAAATTTTTAGAAGAATCTAAAAGTATAATGAGAATGTATTGAGGAGCAGGGAAGTTGTATATTACAATATACAATTGTAATATAAAAATACATTTTAATAATTCAAATAATATTCATTCATTTGGAAACAATTCAAGTGATTTTAAATTAACTTTATTATTTACTGGCAATTATGATTCAGGTCATTAGGATATTATGTAAAATTTAATATTGGGAAGCAATAAAATTGTAGTTGAAACGAAAAAACAGTTTTTTCCATGCCACGTCACCCTAGAGGTACTATTAACCTTTAGGCTGCGGGGAAATTTCAATACAAATTGACCTCTCAGAATATGTAAAATGTATACATAATATCACTGGATATTTCAGATAGAGTCGCTGACCTGACTGCTGGTCCATATATGGACCAGCCCCGCAGCTAAAAGGTTAATAGGCGTGTGGGATTTATATTTCAAGTGGTATCCTTCGCCAGTAGTACTACAACAACTTTCTAAAAACTTTGGAAAAACTTTTAGAAGAATAATAATAGGATACCGTGATCAAAAAGGTGATTCCTCTAGGGCAAGGCTTTTGTTAATAGTCAAAGAACCTTCCAACTTTAAAACAATATGTATTTGAACAAAATCTAAGCTTTTTTCGAACTTTCAACCGCCATATTGGATCAGCCATTTTGAATTTCGGAAGTCTGTTAGCAAAATCGAGATCAGCGACTTTGAAACCTCTGTATTCAAATTTTGAGAAAAACCTTAGCTTTTTTCGAACTATTAACCGACATATTGGATCCGCCATTTTGAATTTCGAAAGTATAATAGCAAAATCTTGATCAGCGACCTCGAAAATCCCTGTATACCAATTTTCAAGAAAATCTGAGCTTTTTTTGAGCTTCTAACGGACATTTTGGATGCACCATTTTTAATTTGAATAGTTTTATAGCAAGATTATAATTCTCTGTATACAAACTTTAAGCAAAGTCTAAGCTTCCTTTGAACTTTTAACCGTCAAATTGGATCCGACATTTTGAATGTCGAATGTCTTATAGCAAAATCGTAATGAGCGACTTCGAAACCTCTGTATTCCAATTTTGAGAAAAATCTAAGCTTCCTTCGAACTTTTGACAGCCCTTTTGAATTTCGGAAGTTTGTCACCAAAATCATGATCAGCGACTTCGAAACCTGTGTATTCCAATTTTGAGAAAAACCTAAGGTTTTTTCGAACTATTAACCGCCATATTGGATCCGCCATTTTGATTAAAGTAATATTGATACCTTTAGATTTAAGTAATGTTAAAAGTGCATTTGTAAAATTAGATTCTGATAAAAAAAATTGAGTCCATATAAGTCCAATGGAAGCTGCATGACAACAATTTCCGTTGTGTGGTAGAAGTCATACAGTTATAAGATTATCTATTCATACAGAAAATCAACAGAAGATTATTTTTGATAAAAAAAATATATTAAGTGAATTAAGGGGGTCAGACACCTTTACAATTTTCTTCATAAAATGACCTGAAAAAGATTTATTTTCATAATTAGAAATATTTAGAAGTAATATCCTAAAAATATATTCAATTTATGATAAAATGAGAACCAAAAAAAAATTTTGATCGATTTTAACCAAATATATGGCCATTTCAAAATTTTTGCTCTGCCGTCGACTCCAGATTCAGGAACTGCATATATTTTAATGGGAGAGGTCCTAAAATTTTGGTATTTTATATGACTATTGACTGAAGAGTTGTACGTATTTAATTTATTTGGATAGAGAGAAGTAGCCCCTCTCCCCCACCAACCGTCATTCGCCGCTCAGCGCTCTCGACCCTACTTTCGGGTCTGACGCCCCTCCGCCGTCACTCTCTCCACTCCCTCTACCTCAGAGTAGGGGAAGCCTCTGAGGCAACCTGGCGCCCTACAGCCTCTACATCGTACTATTTTTCCTACCAACCGAGAGCTACTACATCAGAGCATAGCAGTCTACGGAGCGGAGCCAATCAAGAGGCAGACACACCCGCTGCAAGCCAGGAAGGGATTTTCGGCCAGAATCTGAGCATCCACTAAGGTTCCCCCACCACTAAGCTCGCCGTGATTGAGAGAAGAGAGGGAAGCTCTCGGCCCTTCTAGGCACCTACAGGTCTCGGAATAGACCTCAAGAAGATTCAACGTTTCGCCAACAGAGAGCCTGGCTCCTCCCATCAACGGACAAAGGTCCGCGTCCAGGATATAAAAGGAGCTGCGCCACCGACGTCCAGTCAGTCTTTGAAGACCTGGGTCATACTAACTAGCTTAGTATTCTGCTGCACTTGTGCATGTTGCGCCCAGAAGCTCTATAATCGGTCATACCAACTAGCTTGGTATTCTGCTGCACTAGGGCTCGCCCTGTGTATGTTGCGCCATTGTGCTGTAGTCTGAAGTGGCAAAGTACTCTGGCTTTGTTACTGTATTGCGTCATTACGCGTAATCTGACTTCGCCAGACTAAGTTTATATCGAGTCGCGCTTATAAAGACAGTTTGCTTATTGTTAAAGTATCAAAAGTATTAATTAATTTAATAAAGTCAAGGTTTAAGTTATTCATCGAGTTTGAAGTTTTATTTCAAGTTCTCGCAACTCTGTGCGCTTTAGCGCTTAGTTGAGCAGAGAATTCCACGTTCCAGTTGGTCAACCGGGCGACCAGTGCAGAAGCGCCCTTCTGCTCTCATACCCCGACTCGGGTCGTAACAATTTTGGTGACAGCGGTGGGATTGCTCAAAGAGTTGTAAGGGAAAAGACGCTTACGAAGAAGCTTAAGATTGTGTTCCGTCCAAGGTTTTAAGTCGTGGTTTCCCTTAGAACCTGGGCGAATGCCGGAACACCCGATTGGGCAACGGGTTCCACGACAGCAGCAAAGAGAACATCCCCAGCCAATCGACGGCTACAGAGCTCCACGGAACTCAAGAGAAGGTAGTCCTGATTCAGGCTACGGGAGTGGCATCGACGAAGAAGTCCCAAGGCCTATCAACAGACGCAAATCAATAACATCAGGACGTCGGTATCAACTACGTTCAGGGCGTCACCTGCGATCTCTCCACTGTCTGTCCACGCCCCCGCACTGCAGGTATTGCCAAGGTTAAAATCAGCCACTAATCATCAGCGGGTCCCCAGCACCTACCACGAGTCATCAGCGCACAAGAATCCTCAACCCCTGGCCGAATTACCAGGGTCATCTGCGAGACAGCGAAAAGGAAGAACCCGAGCTAAGTAACCTGAGCGAGCGTGCGAGCGATTATTGCAAGTCGGTTAATAGCGAGCAAGCGTCAGGTTCGTGGTCGATTTCAGATAACATGGAAATACTCGATCTAAGAGTGAATAATCGCGCCGAGTCTACCGTACCACCAAAGGGGCAACCGCTTAACCCTGCCCCAAATTTCCGAAATTTTCGAGACGAATTGATCGTGCGTGATAATTTTGATGATAATTCAGTTAATTCAGCCAATCACAAATCCATCGCGTCAGACTCGGTGGCGAGTTATAAGAAAACAAACGAGATAGTGCGAATACTACCCGAATGTAATAGGAAAAATATTTCCGTGAACCGTTTTATTGAAGAATGTAGAGAAGCCGAAAATTTTATAAATCCTAACGACAGGAACTTTTTTATGAAATTAGTAAAATCACGGGTTACCGGAGAGGCAAGTGACTATTTGCAATTTAAATCGTTTGATAATCTAGATCAGCTTCTGTTAGAATTAAAACGAGTTTTTCAACCCAGCCAAAATTTGCCCCAGGTTCAAACAGACTTGGCACGCGTTAAACAAAATTCGAACGAAAAAGTATCAGAGTACGGATTACGAGTAACTAAAATCCTGCAAAAAGCGCGCGAATTAATTGATGAAAATTTTAACTCTGTCATAGCACGTGGAATGATCGAAGGGACCACTAACACAGCCATAGAATGTTTTATCCTGGGGTTAAATTCAGAAATAGCCACGTGCATGATCGGGAAGACATCAAACACCCTCGAGCAAGCCATAAGTACTGCGATAATTTGCGAAAAGTATGTTCAGCAACGTAGAGAATTGCATAATGATAAAGTGGACGATAGCCGGAAACGAGTAAATTGCCATATTACTGAACCCCAAGATGAGGGTACGCCGAAAAAAGGACGCCGTGTATGCTATCAATGTAATGAATCCGGCCATATTGCGCGAGATTGTACAATAAGAAGTCGTTCGGGTCTATATTGTAACTACTGTAGGATAAAAGGGCATACTTACGAGACATGCAGGAAGCGATTAGGGATCAATAATTCCGTAAATTTCACCTCGAACCAACCCACGCGACAATTCTCCTCTAATAGCAACGGGCAACCTTTAAACTCCCACGTGGTTCAGCATACGGGCGCCATGATGAACCCCCGAAACCCAACGACCTTCGCGCCCCGACCCGCGCCATCCTCGTTTCCACCACCTCTAATGAGTCAAACTCCCCGGTGGTAGTATTCAAAAGTAAGGACTTAACCAAACCCTTACCGCGGTTCCTTATCGACACCGGGTCAGAATTAAATATTATCAAGGATCGTTATTAAAACCCTACGTTACTATTCAGTCAAATGTTCTTTATCGCCTGGCTGGAATAAACGACGGTTTAATTGATACCTTGGGTTGTGCAAATATAAATCTGGGGGATATTAAATGCCGACTTAACATCGTACCGGATAGTTTCCCAATAAACACGGACGGAATTCTTCGCGTAGAATTTTTGAGAGAACAAGAAGCTACCCTATCTTTTAAGAGCGGATTGATCTCTTTCAGAAACCCACGCGAAACCACGACATTTATGAACCATGATTCCCTTTACTTACCCGCTAGGACGAAAACTCTTGCCCAAATTAGGATTCAAAACCCTACGCGCCCCGCCGGTTATATTCCTAGAGTAAATGCCGGACCCGGACTCTTTATAGGCGAGTGTCTAGTCAAAAACAAAGATGGTAAGGCACACCTGTTCGCGATAAATACTACCGCGGAAGATATCCATGTTATAATTCGGCCCCTGACCTTAGAATTTTATGATAGCACTATCAAGCCCGTACGGTCCGTCAAGATTATAACTAATTCTGAGACCTAATGTCAATATAGAGTAGATAGAATAATGGATCTATTAGATATAGCGGATCTTGAGCCAAGAGAACGGAAAAGTGTAGAAAAATTAGTTAGCCAATTCCCTTGTCAGTTCCATTTACCAGGCGACATTTTGAGTAAAACATCGATGATTAATCATAAAATCCCGACCACTGATGATATTCCAATAAACATAAAACAATATCGGTATCCACCCCCATTACGTAATGTAGTTCACAAACACGTTCAAGAGCTAATCAATAACGATATAGTTGAGGAATCGGAATCGCCATACAATTCGCCATTGTGGATACTGCCGAAAAAACCAGACCCCCAAGGAAATAAGCGTTGGCGGCTTGTTATAGATTTTCGGGCGTTAAATGAAAAAACAATCGCGTCAGCGTATCCACTCCCTAATATCACCGAGATCCTGGATCAATTAGGCCGCAGTAAATATTTTTCCACTCTCGATCTAGCGTCCGGCATTCATCAGGTGCCCATCGATCCCGCAGATGCCCCAAAAACCGCATTTTCCACCCCATTTAATCATCTCCAATACAAAAGAATGCCCATGGGATTAAAAGGCGCCCCCTCAACATTTCAATCGCTTATGGATAAGATACTTAGCGGCTTGCAAGGCATCGAACTGTTTGTATATATGGATGATATCGTTGTATACGCCGAATCGTTGGAAGAACACACGCGGAAACTACGAAAACTTTTCGGTAGACTAAAAACTTCAGGCCTAACCTTGCAGCCTGATAAATGTCTATTTTTGACAAAAGAAGTTACGTATCTAGGGCGCATTATCTCAGAAAAGGGAATTAAACCCGACCCTCGGAAAATCGAAGCTGTCTCGGAATTTCCGCGACCCAAAACCGCGAAAAATATTAAACAATTCTTAGGTTTGGCCGGGTACTATAGGAAGTTCATTCCAAATTTTGCAAAAATTGCCAAACCCCTTTTTTCCCTTTTGAAAAAGGGGCAGCCTTTTATTTGGGAGAACCCCCAGGAAGAGTTATTTATCGCCTTTAAACGAATACTTTGTTCAGAACCCCTCCTGCAATATCCCGATTTTTCTAAACCATTTGTGGTTACCACTGACGCGTCCGATTACGAATTAGGCGGCGTTTTGAGCCAAGGTCAAATCGGGAGAGACCTCCCCATTGCATATACTTCTAGGGCTTTGAACGACGCTGAAATACGATACACTACAACCGAAAAGGAATTATTAGCAATAGTTCACGCGGTTAAACAATTTAAACCATACTTATACGGTAGGAAGTTCGTACTTCCTCGTAGTGATTCGTAGTCCTTCGTAGTGACCGATCATCGATCCCTTCTATGGCTTCATAAATTAAGAGACCCCATTACGCGTTTAGCCCGCTGGAAGATTTTATTGAGAGAATATGAGTATGAAATTATACATAAGCCCGGTAAAATTAACATGAACGCGGTCGCACTGTCTAGAAATCCTATCCCTACTTCTTCCCTGACCACAAATCTCCAAGACCTCAGTGCGGCGGAAGTGTCACCTGAAATTAACGTAGAAAAGCTATTTATAATCAATAAATCTGAATCTAGTCCCAAAGCAGCTGAGTGCCATGACAGTTCTCACACCCTCATTAGCATGGACGATGGACTGACTGACATACATAGGTTTAGCTCTGCGTCTTCATTAGGAGAGAGCAGCGGTTGTGGGAAACATGACCGAGGTAGCTTTAGAGAAGTGCCGGTTGTGGGGGTCGTGGCTGATGCCCTCGAAGTAGAGAAGAGTAGAGTTAGGGAAAGTCCAGTTGTGGGAAACATGACTGATGCCCTCGCAAGAGGAGTTCAGAAAGGTCCGGTCGTGGGAAACATGACCGATGCCCTCATGCGTGTCGGGGGGGGCCGGGGACTAACAGGTTAGTTCCTATCAAGAAATACCGACGGGGCGGAGTACTCCCGAACGTATTGAGGAGAGTAGGACCCAGGGCCAACAGGTTAGTTCCTATCAAGAAACCCTGGCAAGTGAAATTTTTTCCGGTTACGACCGCTACAACTGAAGTTCTCGTGTGTGTCGGGGGGTCAGGGACCATGCGGCCTTAGAGCGTAGTACTTCCGCGCACGAGAAGGATAGGGCCGGGGTCCAACAGGTTAGTTCCTATCAAGAAATCCCGTCTGGCAAAAGTAGGGCTAACGATAATCCACAGACAATGGTTCAAGGGGTAATTATGCCCCAAAAACCCACGACGGACAGTAATCCAACCCTACTTGAACCCTATGATGAGAGTGCGTCCGACGATTCTTATGATGACGACATGCCCCAGATAGTGAGCACCAAGGTGTGTAGCCCAGAGCCCTGTATGAGAAAAGAAAATCCTGTGTGGAATGAGACAGAATCCTGTGTGGAAAAAGAAAATCCTCTGTGGAATGAGACAGAATCCTGTGTGGAAAAAGGAAGTCCTGTATGGACAGAACCCTCCCATATAGATAAAGTAGAGTCCCTCCTTGTCATAACATCTGTTGAATATTCGCGAGATCACCTTTTAATGAGACATGATAACATTGCACACTTTTTATCCGTAGCTTGCAACCCAAGCTCCCCCATTTGCCAACAGCTAGTAGGATCACGAATGATAGATCTTGGAAAACTCAAGAATGAACCAATAGGGGTCGGTGCGGTCACTCAAACAAACTTATCTAACGGTAAAATAATCTATTCGTTATTCATTAAAGAAATATCTGACGAAATCGCGAAGACGACAGTGATAATAAATTGTTTAAAGTCCCTCCGAGCAGCCATGATAGAAGATAAAATAAAATCCGTAAGCATTTCTAAAACGGGAGATGGTTTAGAACAGATTCACTGGCTACCGATAGAATTCGCATTACGCTCTCAGTGGAAAGACGGAATTCCTAAACTTACGATTTGCACTGGAGAAGTTACGATACCACCTCCAGAGGATAGATTAGGAATAATTAGCGAAGCCCATGATTCCACATTAGGGGGACATAAGGGAGTTGCAAAAACTTACCATCGTGTTCGGGAAAGATTTTTCTGGCCAAGGATAAAGGAAGACGTTTCCGAGTACGTACGAACTTGCGAAAATTGCCAAAGGAAGAAATTAGTCCGCGTCAAAACCAAGAAACCAATGAAAATTACTACCACCCCTAGCAGGGCTTTTGAGGTTTTAGAAATGGATATAGTAGGCCCCCTACCCATAACTGTAGCCGGGAATAAGTATATATTAACCCTCCAGTGTAACCTAACGAAATATTCCGATGCCCTTCCAATCCCTGATATGACTGTTGAAATGGTTGCAACAGCTTTAGTTCATGATTTTATTACTAAATTCGGCTGTCCTGAAGCCATTAAGACCGATCAAGGTAGTAATTTCCAAAGCTGTCTAATGCAAAAAGTAGCTAAAATATTTAAAATTAAACAATTACGATCTACCTCCTTCCATCCGCAAACTATGGGCTCGTTAGAAAGAAGTCATCACTCTCTAGTTGAATATTTAAAAATGTACACGGATAAAACTGACTGGGATACCTGGGTTAAGATGGCTATGTTTTCATACAATACGTCGGTTCATTCGGCACACGGTTTTACCCCCCACAAATTAATTTTCGGCCAAAAAGCACGGCTGCCCTCAGAATTCGAGTCGAGAAATATCGAAAAAACCTATGAAATGTATTTAGACGAATTAATATTTAAACTTAATACTACCCAAAGAACAGCGAATGCGCGTTTATTGGAAGCAAAAGAGTGATCAAAGAGATATTATGATAAAAAATTAAATGCGAAAGATTTCAAGGTCGGAGAAGACGTATACTTATTGAAAGAACCGCAAGTAGGGAAATTTGATGAGCAATATGCGGGCCGTTATAAAATAATTGAGTTAATAGGCGATAGGAACGCGAAAATAGACTTAGGAAATAATAAAGATAAATTAGTCCATATGGACAAATTAAAACATGCATGTTTACGACCTAACTAGACTTCTTTATGATAATGTTATTCTATTGCGTTACTTATAATTTTGTATTTTGCGTGCGACCTAATTATGAACTCATGTACTTTGCTTAAAATAAATAAAAATAAAACAAACAATAGGGGTCATAGGAGATATGGCCAGGGCTCGCCTTAGAGTTAGAATCCAGAATGTTTAAAAATAATCTCTTGCTTTGTGCCCTGGAGATGGGAAACCGGAAGTACTCCTGATACGCTGTATCAGGATGGGTCCCGGTGAGCCATAGGAAGCATCTCACAGAAGGGAGCGATGGCAGGGGCTCCCTGCACCCTTAAAAATTTAAATTATTTAAATTAAAACCCGTGTTTCATTGTAGATTCACCCTTAGATTTAAATTAAAACCCGCGTTTCACTGTAGATTCACCCTTAAATTCGAAACTATTTAAATAAAAACCCGCGTTTCATTATAGACTCACCCTTAATTAATTAAATTAAACCCGCGCTTCAATGCATTTGAAATCGCGCCGGTGGTCGAGCTTGATGCTGGGAAGTGCCGCCACCTATCTTTCCGATCGCGCTGTACGACAGTATGACTACGGCGCGGCATGCCACATGCGTGGATCGGCGGATCGTGTCTGACGCTGAGAGATGGCACCACCTCCCCGGACCGCTCGGTTGTGTGCATACCACTGCTGACTCTCGTGCGAGAACCATCTCTGAGACCCATAAGGCGCCGAATGGGGGTAGTAATAATCCTCAGAGAAAGAGAGAGAGCAATAACAGCAGCCTGAGCTTTTTGAGACTGTAAGGGGTGCGTATTTTCCTTTCTGTTGTCTTTTTTCCCTTTCTTCTATTTGCTTCTCTATCCACATCCTTTTTCCAGGTTAGATGGACCCTTTACCTATTGATAGCAGAGATGAGGAGGAAGATGAGGTGGAGGTGAAGCGGGAGGAGGATAGCGACGGGGAGATAAAGGAGGAAATTGACATAGAAGAAGAGATCGACATAGAGGGTGAGATTGGCACAGATATGGAAGAGGAGGGGGTCTGGGTTGACCTTCAGACAGAAGAGGCGGTGGCAGGCCCTTCTGACCAGCCTCCAGTCCGCCAGTCACAAAGGATCTTAGTAGTAAAGGCTAAGGTCCCAGTCGTCATGCCTCCGGAGGGAGTTTTGCCTTTCAACACTCCACCAATTCCCCAGAATCTCAAATCATTAAAAAAATTAAAAAAACAATTGGAGGGAGCCATGAGCAAAGGCATCCGGGACAATGCTTTGCATGTGGGCCACTGTTCTATTATGTCTCTCCAAAGAATGATGATTGGCGCTGTTTAGATTGTTATGAAAATACTAAAGAGGGATGGACCCTCAAACACACCCATGTAGTGGGATTATTAACAGAATTTAATGCACCTGCATGCAAATGTACTGTAAATCCTCACGGCATTTCTCCAGTGACAGCCTGCGCATTGTGCAGTTTTATTTTTATGCTGCATCCAGAGCAAATAATGAGAAAAATGGTTATTGCATCGGTACCACTGCAATGTTTTTAACTTGTGCCTTTAATTCTTTTTTCGACACCTTTATAACAAGTTTATTTAAGTACTCTTCTTTTCTTCCATACAAAATTTTGACAATAACATTAATTCATTTTTGTATTCTTATGTACCTTTTTAATACATGAATTTATTATAAATTTATATTTTCATTTTTAAACCCTAACCTATCTCAATCCTAATTCAGGGGAAATTCTGGTTAACTGCTGGGGCATTCCTTCCTGGGCACATGCACTCTCCCGCATGTGAGGTGTACTGACCTGAGGCTTGGAAGCGAGCCGGTGCTTGAATTGTCAGGCCTCGGTTGTACGATTCTGCACCATAACTAGGGGTGTGCTGCGATATAGCTAGGATCCATGTTGGAGATTGTGGGATGTGGGATTTTGAACGTTGTTTACTGCTTGCAGCCGTTTGTGGCATTTTGGCGGTTTCCTGTTGGGAGTTATTGAATCAATGTGTGTTAGTTATTGTGATAAATTAGTGATAATGGAGGGAAGCTAGCGCTGGTGGTATTTAACATAATTTATTATTGAATATTGTAGGGAGGTTGGTGATTAAAAAGTTAATTATCAAACCTTTTTCTTAACTGGAGATTGTTAAAGTTGTTTGGACTATTGCAGGCGGTTGTGAGCTGTTGTAGTTGGGAGAGGCGTATCCGGCTCCTGCATTTTGTGACATTTCCGAGCAGTTTTGGGAGTTTTGAGAATTATTGGCTATTTTTGGCATTTGTAATTTGCGATAGGGTATCATTACTTAATTACTAGGTAGAATTAAGATTAGTTTAAGACCTATGTCACTCTTTTGTCTTATGTGTGGTGTAACCACTATGAGAAGTCATCCTAATATGTATTTATATGGCAGTTTTCTTCAAGTTTTGTTTGATTCATGTGCTAATCGCATTTTGATATCGGTACTCCGGCCTCTATAGTCTTCGTTTCTTCTTGGGCCTCATTCTTCTTTGTTTTCTGTAGAATCCTAGAAGCATCCTTGAAATCCAGCATTTCCTTGGAAAGCATGCTATATGTATAAATATTGCTAGAAATAGGGTTTCATGCTGTAGCAAAAGAATTCAATGTGGATGTATCAAGTATCGCCCTCCCATTAAAAAGCATTTACTTCATCCTGATTATCTTTCAAGCACCTGCCTCCTTGATAGGTCAGGGGGAATTCTCTTCTCTGAAAAATAAATAAGAAAACTTTTCACAAAGTATCCTGCCCAAGGATTAAGGAGAATAATAGTATCTACTTATCTGATAAAAACTAGTAAATGGCCCGGCTGAAACCTTCTTGTTATTCTGATTTTTCCTCCAGAAGCAGGTTTCTTGCAAGCGTTTTTGCTTTTCCTAGTTGGGAAATGCTCATTGTTTTGGCAGCTAGCAGCCGACAACGACTGCTGAGCGGTTCCTCCGACCGGCGCGGACCGTGGCTCCATCACTTGGACTCGCCGCGAGGGCGATAAGCAGCTCCATGAGCGCGTGAAAATTCGAATTTCAAAATCGATAAAAGCCCGAACCATGGGTTCGAGTTTTAAAAGAAGGGGGGGGCTGTTATGAACTGCGTTCGTGTGAACGGCTAGCGCAGGATTTAAGGTCATTCTACAACAATAGTTTAGAATTAAAATTAATATTAATCTAGACAATAACAAACAAACAACGTATTGGAACAATTAATTTATTTAACTAGTTGGATAAATAAGTTTAACCGTTCCGTAAATAAACAATAAATGAACAATTAATAAGTTGCCATCACCCGACCGGGAATAAATGATTGTAATAATAAATAAACGTGATAACAATAATTGATAATAACTCGAATAAGGATTAATGTTAAAACAAGTAATTAACAATAACTCAAATAGGAATCGATAAATAAACACATGATTAACAAACTATCTTTAACAAATAGTAATTGCGCCCGTAATAGCAAGGTCAGCGCGTTAATGAACAATTAGCAGTAACAACTAACCAAACGGTAGTAATCCGTGATTAAATTAATACCTATTTCAATAATAGGTAATAATGATATCATCAATACTCGAGATGAACTGTAATGATAATAATAGCTAGGGTAAAGCTCGCTCAGATAGCGTAAAGCTCTGTTTATAGGAGGTGTTAGAATATAAGGTACATTTATATCGACGTATGAGAGAGAATGAATACGTAGCGCCATCTCGCGTATAGCGAGGCGCAAGCTAGCGAGAGCGAGCGGCCGAAGCGGGAGCTCACTCGTCCGCCGTCCTCTGCCAGGAGCAGTTGTAAAGAGAGAGAGCTGTACTCAAGTTAATAAAGTTCACAGTTGTTACTGTTCACAAGAGAGTGGCTTATTTGAAGAAGCCCTGTGTCCCATCCACTACTCATTTCCTGACATGGTAGCAGTGTTCGTGGTTGTTTGATTCTGACTCAATACAAACCTCGGTGAGTATTGTGGCAGCTTGACGCAAGAACAAAGGAAGACGCATGAGCGTAAAAGAAGAATCTAAGGTAAAGTGTAAACACGTAAGTGAAACTAAAAGTGAAGAAGAGTTTTTCGAAATTGAGACTAAAGACACTGAAAAGAAAGAAAACATGCAGGAAGTAAAAATACCGATTTTTGATGGACAAGAATACAAAAATTGGAAGAAACGCATATTAATGTTTCTAAAAATGAAAAAGTGTGAGATTGTAGTTACACGTGCAAAAGTGGAAGCAGACAAAGTTGATTGGGACGAAAAAGATGTGCAAGCTATTAATTATATTTATAGTGCGATTTCAAATAATCAAATGGAATTGATAAGTGACAAAGAAACGGCGTTTGATATTATGAGAAAATTTGATAGCACATATTTGAAAGAGTCGACAGCTCTCCAGATAATGTGTAGAAATAAATTGGAAAATTTGAAGTTAAAAGATTTTAAAAACTCAACAGATTTCTTTAATGAATTTGAAAAATCAGTGAACGAATTGAAAGAAGCTGGTGCAAATGTGACAGAGAAAGAAAAGATGAATTACATGTTGAGGACATTGCCGGATTCGATGAGTCATATAGGAGATTTAATAGATGTAATAAAAGAAGAAGAACAAAACGTAGATTATGTGAAAAACAAAATTAAGATGGCTGAACAAAAACAAAAAAGTACAAGTGAAAATTCAAGATCAAACGCGTTTATGCTTGAAAAGGATAAATACCAAGAAAACAGAAAGACATGTTATGTATGTGGTGGTGTCGGACACATACAGTATGAGTGCCCAACCAAAAACAATTCGTGGAATCGAGGGACGCCCCAGCGACGAAGCGGACAGAGTCGCGCGCCACAGAGAGGACGGGGCAACGGCAGAGCCTACTCGCAATAGCGAGGAGGCGCGAGCGGGCGCGGAGCCTACCAACAGCGAGGATCGAGTTACAACCGGCGCGGCAGTGGCAGCTACGGACAACGCGGCCGAGGCGCAAGAGCCAGCGATGACAACAGCCAAGCTGAACGAGGCGCGGAGAAAAGCGAAGCTTTTAACGCGTCAATACAGGTTAGGTCTGCGAATACTGAGAACGGTAATGTAAATGAAAGGGAAATAGAATGGATTTTAGACAGTGGTTGTACAGACCATGTCATAAATGATGACTATTATTTTAGTAAAGCGATTGTTTTAAAAGAACCGATTAATGTCAAAGTAGGAGATGGAAGAATTTTAAAAGCAACTAAAATCGGATATGTGAATAGTAAATTTAAAACTTTTAATGATAATGTGACATATATTGAATTGAAGAATGTTTTCTATGTTAAAGATATGGATAAGAATTTAATTAGTTTTGCTAAAGTAACTGATAAGTATAAAGTAGTATCTATCGGAGATAGTTCTAAAATTTACAATGATGATAATAAAGTAATTGCAATAGCTTGGAAAAACAATAGAGTCTATAAAATGACAAGTTATTTAGTAAAGAATATAGAGTCAAATATAGTAAGAAAAGATAATAGTAAAATGACATTAAAGGAAAAATGGCATAGAACTTTGGGACACGTTAATTTTAACTATTTGAATACGATGTGCAAAAATCATGTTTTACAGGGTTTGCCAAGTGAAATAGAATCAGATTATTTTAAATGTGCTACGTGTATTGAGAATAAAATGCACAACATTCCATTTGAAAACAAAAGAAAAGAGCACAAGACATATTAGAAATAGTGCATACAGACTTAAATGGGCCACATTCTGAAGGTTATAAAGGGGAAAAATATTTTCTAACGTTTATTGATGATTTTAGCAAATTAGCCAAAGTTTATCCGATTAAGTCAAAAAGTGAAGTATATGACAAATTTATTGAATATATTAATTTAGTTGAGAATAAAACTGGAAAGAATATTAAAAAATTAAGATGTGACAATGGTACTGAATATTTAAATAAAGATATGTATAGATTATTTAGAGAAAAGGGAATTGAATTAGAAACATGTCCACCGTATGTACATGAGCTGAACGGTACCGCTGAAAGGTACAATAGGACGATTATGGATAGTGCTAGGTGTTTATTAGCTGAGTCTAAGGTGGAAAGAAGATTTTGGCCAGAAGTAGTCTGCGCCGCAGCATATTTAAAGAACAGGACAATAGCAAACACGTTAGAAAGGAATAAATCTCCTTATGAGATATTTTTTGTTGAAAAGCCAGATACTAAATATTTGAAATTGTACGGAAGTAAAGTATTTGTGAGAGTACCTGAAAGCAAAAGAAATTCGAAATGGGATAGAAAAGCAGATTTAGGAATTTTGATAGGTTATGATGTAACAGGGTACAGAGTGTTGATAGGAAATAGAGTTATTGTAGCTAGACACGTTGATGTTATAGAAGAAGATATAAAATGCATTGGGTTTAATGATATTGATGAAAGAAATGAAAACGATAATGACTTAATCCCTTCACCTACTTCGACCCTCGGGGAGAGTAGGGGAAGTAAAACTGATTTAGAAAATTTAAATGAAAATATAAATAACAATGAAAATGCTGATAATGAAGTAGAAGAAGTACCTGAAATAAGAAGGTCACAAAGAACGATTACAAGACCTAGTAGATTTGACGATAATTATGTATATAGTGGATGTATTTATGTAAATTATTGTAGTGCAGATAGTCCTGTAAGCTTTAAAGAGGCTATTGAAAGTGATGAGTCTAATTTTTGGGTAGATGCTATGAACAAAGAAATGAATAGTTTAAAGAAAAATAAAACTTGGGAATTAGTCGAAAAACCAAAGAATGAAAAAGTGATAGACTTAAAATGGATTTATACTAAGAAAAGCGAAAACGTATATAAAGCTAGAATTGTTGTAAGAGGTTATCAACAGAAAGATGTGCTGGATGATATTTATTCTCCAGTAGCGAAAACGCAAACGTTGAAAGTATTATTATCATATTGTTGTCAAAATAGACTTTTAATTGAACAGATGGATGTAGAGACAGCGTTTTTAAATGGTAAAGTTAATTCGAGAGTATTTGTTAAACAACCTGAAGGTTATGAGGATGGAACTGAAAGAGTGTGTATGTTGAATAAAGCATTATATGGTCTGCGTGAGAGTCCGAGAGCGTGGTACGAGTGTTTGGATGATTATTTAAAATCATTAGGATTCGCGAGAAGCAAAAATGATTATTGTTTGTATACTTTGAAACAAAAGGATGAGATTATATATTTGATTATATTTGTAGACGATCTTTTGATTTGCTGTAAAAATAGACACAATTTAGATTTGATAAAAGGTTTACTCAAAGAAAGATTTCAGATGAAAGATTTAGGAAAAGTGAGTATGTATTTAGGAATTAATATTGAATATGATGAAAAGAAAAATGAGATGTCTTTAGATCAAGAAAAGTATATTGAATCACTAGCTAGAAAATATCAGATTGAAGAAGCTAAATTATATGAGACTCCTATGGAACAAAATTTGAAACTAGAACCTGCTCAAGAAATAAATGAGAATTTAAAATATAGAAATTTAATAGGAGCACTTTTGTATATTAGTTCAGGAACTAGATTAGATGTGAGTTACAGTGTTAATTATTTAAGTAGATTCCAAAACTGTTACGATGAAACTCACTATAAATATGCATTAAGAATTTTAAAATATTTGTATTTGACTAAAGATTTAAAATTAAGTTACAAGAAAAATGATAAAGCAGATGTTCTTGAATGTTATGTTGATGCCGATTGGGCAGGAGATTGTAATGATAGAAAGTCAACGACTGGATATGTTATAAAGTTATTTGGTAATGTGATTCATTGGAAATCAAGGAAACAAGGAAGTGTAACGAAGTCTTCAACAGCTGCAGAGTATGTTGCACTGTCGGAAGCAGTAAGTGAAATTTTATTAATAAGAGATTTGTTAAATAGCTTTAATGTAGAAATTGAGAAACCAGTAAATGTTTATGAGGATAATTCAGGCGCTGTGATTATTGCCAAGTACGGTAATTTTACTAAAAAATCTAAGTACATCGAAGTACATTATCATTTTGTAAACGAGAATTATGAGAAAGGTTTAATTGATATTGTTAAGGTTAGTACAGAGAAAAATGTTGCAGATATTTTGACAAAGGCTCTTGGACGAGTAAGATTTGAAAATTTGAGAAGTTTATTGAATTTAATTTCAAGACTATTGTAATTGCGAGAAACATAAATGTAAGGAGGCGTGTTAGAATATAAGGTACATTTATGTCGACGTATGAGAGAGAATGAATACGTAACGCCATCTCGCGTATAGCGAGGCGCAAGCTAGCAAGAGCGAGCGGCCGAAGCGGGAGCTCACTCGTCCGCCGTCCTCTGCCAGGAGCAGTTGTAAAGAGAGAGAGCTGTACTCAAATTAATAAAGTTCACAGTTGTTACTGTTCACAAGAGAGTGGCTTATTTGAAGAAGCTCTGTGTCCCATCCACTACTCATTTCCTGACAGGAGGATAGTCAACAGCACGACAATCAACGGTCGATCAATTCCCGGAATCCATTAGCCAACGGCTCAGCAGCGCACAAACAATTCGGAGAAGGGCCATTGGCGAAGGGCCTCTGGAATGTACGACGGTTGAACACAGCAAGGAACATCAACAGTTAACAACTCTTGGAATTCGTTGGGCAACGTTGCATCAGCGCGTGGGTCCATGACGCAACCAGCTCGAGGGGCTACGAGCGTAACGGCCGACAGCGCTCTCGACCCTACTTTCGGGTCTGACGCCCCTCCGCCGCCACTCTCTCCACTCCCTCTACCTCAGAGTAGGGGAGGCCTCTGGGGTAACCTGGCGCCCTACAGCCTCTACATCGTACTATTTTCCCTACCAACCGAGAGCTACTACATCAGAGCACACCCGCTGCAAGCCAGGAAGGGATTTTCGGCCAGAATCTGAGCATCCACTAAGGTTCCCCACCACTAAGCTCGCCGTGATTGAGAGAAGAGAGGGAAGCTCTCGGCCCTTCTAGGCACCTACAGGCCTCGGAATAGACCTCAAGAAGATTCAACGTTTCGCCACCAGAGAGCCTGGCTCCTCCCATTAACGGACAAAGGTCCGCGTCCAGGATATAAAAGGAGCTGCGCCACCTACGTCCAGTCAGTCTTTGAAGATCTGGGTCATACTAACTAGCTTAGTATTCTGCTGCACTTGTGCATGTTGCGCCCAGAAGCTCTATAATCGGTCATACCAACTAGCTTGGTATTCTGCTGCACTAGGTCTCGCCCTGTGTATGTTGCGCCATTGAGCTGTAGTCTGAAGTGGCAAAGTACTCTGGCTTTGTTACTGTATTGCGTCATTACGCGTAATCTGGCTTCGCCAGACTAAGTTTATATCGAGTCGCGCTTATAAAGACAGTTTGCTTATTGTTAAAGTATCAAAAGTATTAATTAACTTAATAAAGTCAAGGTTTAAGTATTCATTGAGTTTGAAGTTTTATTTCAAGTTCCCGCAACTGTGTGCGCTTTAGCGCTTAGTTGAGCAGAGAATTCAACGTTCCAGTTGGTCAACCGGGCGACCATTGCAGAAGCGCCCTTCTGCTCTCAGACCTCGACTCGGGTTGTAACAGTATAGAAAAGGTGCTGATGCTGATATCACAGTGTTTATATGAAATGACAGCTGTGCATGTTTACATTGCTTGCGGACTTTTACATGGTTAAAATCAGCTCTGTTACAGTGAATCCACATTGCATGCCGTATGCCGTATGCCGTCAGAAAAAAAGTTGTTGTCTGAAATCTATAGGATTTATAACTCTATGGTTATAAATCCTATGGGCCTTCACACAGCTCTGCGGAACAGATATAAAGGGCGCTACAGGCAAAAAGAAAAAGCAAAAGCACAGGAACAGATGTAAGATTAACATGGATATGTATATCTATATATATGAGGAACAGGAACAGCTAGAAGGAACACCTAGATCTGTTCCTGTTCCTCATATATATAGATATACATATCCATGTTATTCTTATATCTGTTCCTTTGCTTTTGCTTTTTCTTTTTGCCTGTAGCGCCCTTTAAGTACAAGAATAACATGGGTTAGTATATCTATATATACGAGGAACAGCGAAATACACAAGGAGCAAGAGTCTTGTTCCTTGCTGTTCTTCGTATATATAGATATATAATCCATGTTATTCTTGTACTTTATATCTGTTACTCAGAGCTGTGTGAAGGCCCTATAGGAATTATATCCATAGAGTTATAAATATTATAGATTTCGGACAACAACTATTTTCCTGACGGCATACGGCATACGGCATGCAATGTGGATTCACTGTTCCAATAAAGGTGTGAGCTGTGAGCCTGTAAGAGGCTGTCGTGATAAGCCAGGCTGTTTGGTGCCAACTTAACTGCTATATAAGTTTTAAAATCAAATTTTTATTTTTGTCAAAAATACCGTCCATAAATTATATTATTTATTTTTTATCTTTGTATTAATGATTAAAATATTATTTTTGGATCTTTTAAAGTATATACAGACAGATATTTAGAGTGAGAATTTTAAATATGTTAAGAACAGTGAAATGAAAAAAAAATTAGTAGAAATAATATACGATTATATAAATACGTATACAACGGGAAAAATGTAATTTGAACAAAAAACAAATGAAAAGCTTTATCAGTGTTTTGTGTATATTCTTAAATAAGAAATAGATAATGCTTTAATTCTACAAGTGTTTTTTTAGTAAAATATGTAATAAAAAAAAATTGATTTTTCGTCATTCGAAAGGTGTCCGACCCCCTTAAATAAATGGGAATCTACATTAGCACCATGGTTTGAAATAAATAAAAATGATAATTTTACGAAAAAAGTGAAATATGTAAACATACCACAATACTATATTTTTTCTAATGAAAAAAAGTAGTTTTTTGTTACCAATGGTAAAAATTATTAAAATAATATATTATGTATGACTTTACGAAACAGTAATTTTTATCAAAAGTATATAATTTAAAACATTTTTTATTATGTTAATTTTTTCAACATGTCGGTGGTTGGCGAGCAGAGCGAGCAGGGGGCGAAGCTCCACTAATATATATATATATATATATATATATATATATATATATATATATATATATATATATATATATATATATATATATATGTATATGTATGTATATGTACACACACACACACACACACACACACACACACACACACACACACACACACACACACACACACACACACACACACACACACACACACACACACACACACACACACGCACGCACGCACACACACACACACACATATTATTTCATTTTATATATATATATATATATAGGTCAAAAATACTTTTTTAAAAATCCGTGCACACGGAGGTCCCCGATTTTTCTGGTTTTGTGATATTTTACATAACTTATCAAAAAAATGATCTCTGCCAATTGTTAGGGTCCAATATTCAAAATTGACGTCAGGAGCTCGTCATAAAGGTGCAAAAAAGGTCATTTTTTATGCGTTTTTTGGTGTTTTTCAAACTTTTTTTAAATAAGTTCATTCATATCAATTTGCAATTTATCAATGAGTTTTTTCTTCGCCTTGACTTGAAATTTACAGATATATTTTTTTCGAAAACCAAAATTTACGTATACATGTCCAAATTACCACATTGCTAAAGTCACCTTTTTGACATTTTAACGATACTTTAAAGCGATTTTTCGTGCATTAGTTATAATTGCACCCCAATCTAGCCAAGGCCGTTCGAAAGAGGGTGAAAAAACCTTTCTATTTCACTGGGATATCATAAAGAAAGTTTAAAAATACAGTGCGTGTGTTAGTTTGAATTTCGCAGATTTTGAAAAAATAGTCATTTTTACGAAATTCAAACCAGTGCGAAATTTTTGTAGCAACTTTTATTTGGCTGAAAACTATTGGAAAGTGTTCTTAAAACATACCTGAAAGAAGTCCAATTGGACCGAGTATGGATATGAAACGATTTCCTATTGATTCGAGCTGATGAATTATGATATTTTTTCAATGTCGGTGTCTAAATTACTAAGGACTTTCTGCATTTCTAGACCATTTCCTTAAACCTTTAGGATAATTAAAGAAATTTTGCATTATTGATTAAAATATACTTCTGAAGTTTTTAATAAAGGTTTGTGAGATACATCTATGTGGTCTAAAAGCAGATATAGCGGTTTCAAGTTTAGAAAAAGAAATGGTACCGAAAGATAAAATGCCTATTCTTTTACTCGCCGCAGCGCCCACGTCTGTATAATAAATAATACTTTTAGTTACTAAAATAATACTCTTAATTACTTAATATAATATTTTGGTTAATGTAATATGTAAGTCAAAACTGTAACTTAATTGGTCCACAGTAGCTTGAGGTACAGCCTTAAAAAATTGTAAAATTGGTTATTTTCTGCTATTTATAGTTCAGTATTACAATTTTGCGAAATTTGAAATCTAGAGAGGCACATAAATTTTGTTCTATAGTTTATAACAGCTATATAAGGTATACCAGGAACTATGTTAATTTTCCCTGCATATGTAGGTATAGAAACAATGTATTGTAACGGGGTGAAGTTGAGAGAGGGTATTGATCCCTCTCAGGGGCTCTTCGAGTAATCTACGGGCGTATTATACGTCCGGGATACTCGCCAATGTAGAATCCCCCTGCGTGCCGGAGGAAGCGCCGTGGCACGGGCCACGGACTGTGCGCACGGCCGATGCGGCCAACCTCGGCGCGTGAACTCCAGGCTGCTATCTAACCTTATCTACAGCAGCCGGCGTTCCCGTACAACGCCGCGCAGGTTAAACCTGGGCGACATTTACTTACTTCTCCCCGTTGCCGTTGTCCTCCAGGCCTCGACTAGCTGCAGCTGCTGAAATGGTAGAGGGCGGTATTCCGGAAAGGGAAAGGTTACTCGCCAAATAATCCGCGAAACTCCGAACTAAAATGAAACTACGTTTATTGGAACAGAAAGAATACGCGCAAAGGGGCGCGTGTCCTCACAGAGAATTACAAATCGCGTAGGCCGAGACTAAGCGCCGGGCCTGCTGCTCGACAGCAGGCTAAACCTCGCCGCGAGGTTCGCGTTCGCGCGCTCACGCTGCCACTGCAGCGTGTACATGAGCTGGGCCGTCGGACGCACGCGGACGGCAATACATAAGCCGCGAACTTACTTGATGCTGGCCAGCACGCAAGATAACCGCGGATCCCTCTTCCTCTCTCTCTCTCTCTCGCAGTCTCGCTCTGGACTGGCTGCTCGGCGGTGGCGATGCCGACAGGTTGCCCGTCGGCCAGCTCGTTCCTCTCGCTCGTCCTCTTCTCACTTCACTTTCTCTCTCTCTCTCTCTCTCTCTCTCTCTCTCTCTCTCTCTTCTCCGACGCTTCACGAGCGGCACGCAGAGGCGTAGGGTTGCAGTCGTGGCGACGGTGTCACACACGCTACGGGCACACACGAAAGGTGGCGAACACTCCCGGAGCGAGCACGCGCGTGCAACAGGTGCAACTCGAATGGCGGCCAACATGGCCGCGGCGTCCCTCGGCCGCGCGCGTCAGCTTCGCTCGCCTTCTTCCGACCGTGCCTCGCGCTCTCGCCGCACGGCGCGCGCTGTCGCCCAAATCTAATTTAGCGCGCTATTAAAAAAAAATGATCCGCGCTCGCGTCCGCATAACTAGCAACTTCTGGTTTAAGCTACGCTACTCTCGAGGAATGTACGCGCCCGTTACACCCCCCACCCAGATTTCGCTTACCTCCGGTGGCGAAATCTGAAAGAGGGAAATAAAACAAGGGTGCGGAAATGACAAGTCAGCGTAGGTGGTAGTGCTTCCTTTATTATTCTCACTACAGGGTATGGACACCTATGTACAGTTGCCCTCCCAGGGCTAACCCACGGAGTGCCGGGGTAGTGCGAAGCGACTTAGGCCCGAGGGGTACCCTCGGGCTTTGGCGGGGGCATGGCGACCCGGGGGCACTTGCGGGACTCGCGGACACCCGGCTTGCCGCAGACGGGGCAGTACCGGCACCTCCCGGTACCCGGGGGCCTCGGCATCTCGGCGCGGTCCTGCGCCAGGCCAAGCTCCAGGGCGGCCCTCTCCTCGGCGAGCCGAGCCTCGTTCCAGCGGGCCCTGGCGGCCCGGATTGTCCGCTCCTCCTCCAGCCGGCGTAGTCGGGCTTCTTCGAGGGCCGCTTCGGCATGGGCGCGCGCGGCTCGCTCGGCCTCCTCCTTCTCCTTCTTATGGCGCTCCCGTCGTTCGGCCAGCCAGGCCTCGGTGTGGGCGAGCTGTTCTCTCTTGGCTGCCATCCTGCACTGCCTGGCATCAACGTCGGCGCCAGCGCCCGGGTGAAAGGCGCTGTAGCGTTTGAGCGCCACGAAGCCCTGCGATCTCGTCTGGCCAGCGACCGCGTCCAGCGCTTGAGCCCCGAGGAGGAGGTTTTCCACCTCGTCCCAGGTGGGATCGTCGGGGAGGTTCTGAGGCCGGCCTGCACGCTGGCGTCTTTCGTCTCGCGCGGCCATCCGGCCGGGATCACGCCAGCCGGGGCCGTTGCGGGCTCCTCTGCCGGGGCGCTCCGCGACACGCCGACGCTGGCGCAGGCGACCTCCTCCTCGTCGCTGCCCAGCTCCTCGAGACTAGCGCCTTCTTGGAGCCGCTCCCTGGCCTCCTCCTCCCTGGCGAGGCGACGCTGGCCTACCACGTGGATGGCCGCCTGGGCCACACCCTCGACGGCTTCACCCAAGCCGAGGGTGATGAGGGCGGCCATCTCTTCCAGTGCTTCCTCCGGGATCTTCAGCATCTGTAAATAGAGATCTCAGGTTAGACTTCTGGTGATGCGAGGCCTGCGGAACGCACGCAGTTGGCTCGTAGGCCGACGCGGGCCGATGCGCCGGGTCGCGACGCTACGGTTGCCTCCGAGGCCTGCCGCGCCCCCTGCGAGGGGTGCACGCGGCCCCCTGCCCTGCCGGGGGTGGTTCGGTAGAAGCCGAAGCCACGGGCCGCGACCTCGGAGGTTTTCCCCGTGGCCTTTTAGGGATTGCTTCTGTCTCGTGAGAAACCGGCAACTCCCTCGGGAGGGTTGGTTCTGAGTCGCCGTCTGGGCCTGCTTCCGCCGGCTCGGGCGACTCGCCGTGGTAGGGCTTGAGCTGGTCTGCGGCCACGATTTCCTCGACCTGGCCGCCTTCACCGACCAAGCGGTAGGTGTTGGAGCCCAGTACGGCCGTAATCCAGTACGGCCCTTCGAATTTCGGGGCTAGTTTGGCCGCGATGCCTTTCGCGGCCAGGAGAGCGTGTGGCCATGTTTCCAGATCCTATCGCCCGGTTTGGAGGTTGGTTCTCGCCTGCCTGCGTCGTAGTAGCTGGCTTGACGGTCTTGAGCCACGCTAGCCCTCGAGGCGGCGCGTCGATGTAGATCTGGAAGGGCGTCGAGCCGCTCCTTCCAGCGAGCCAAACTTTCTTCCTGAGCCGGGGCTTCTGCCGCCACCTCTTGCAGCCTGCGCTGCGTGCCAGGGGGCTCTGGTTGCCTGCCGTAAAGCAACAGGGCAGGGCTTACTCCGGTAGAGCTGTGCACGGCCGTGTTCATGGGGAAGAGAAGTTCCGAAAGCTTCTCGTCCCATGTAGTGTGCCGCTCCTTGAGATAAGAGGCGACCAGCGTCTTTAAGGTACGGTTTGCTCTCTCCACCGGATTAGCCAGCGGATGGTAGGTGGGAGTGTTGGTGTGATGCACACCTCTCCCGTCCAAGAAGTCTACTACGACCCGGTTCTCGATCTCGGTGCCGTTGTCAGAGAGGAACACCTCGGGACAACCGAATTGGAGGAATACCTTCCGGTCCAGTTCACCTATCATCGTCTTCGCGTTTGCCTTGCGTATCGGCGTGGCCTCCGCCCACCGGGAAAAAAGGTCTTGGAATACGATGATGTACTCAAAGCCTTTAGATGTGCGGGGTAGCGGTCCGATAATGTCCCCCGCCACGACCTGCCATGGCCTCTCGACGACGCGTCACCCCATGAGGCCGGCGGGAGCTCGCTGTTCAACCTTAAATCGCTGTCACGTTTCGCAGTTCCGCACGTATTCCTGCGTCTAGGCGTAATAGCGCGGCTAGTAGTAGCGCAACGCTACTCTGGCGAATGTCTTTTCCCTGCCGAGGTGTCCAGCGGTGGCGTCGTCGTGGCATTTTTGCAGCACCTCGCGACGGTGCTCTTCCGGTACTACCAGTTTCCATGCATCATCGTCGTCGCCGAAGGTTGTTTCTACCTCCTGGTTAGTGCGGTAGCGGTACAAGTTGCCGGCTACGAGCTTGTAAGTCGGGTACTCGTTAGGCTGCTCCCGGACCTTGGTGCTCCACTCCTGATACCACGTGTCCTCCGTGTCCGTTGACCAGGACACGGCGGCCACCTCCGGGCCCTCCTCCCCCTCATACATGCGGGAGAGGGCATCAGCCACGTAGTTCAGGGCCCCTTTCCGGTGCTCGATGGTAAACTTATGCCCTAACAGCTCTAACGCCCACCGAGCCAGCCTGCTCGTGGGGTTTTTCATTTGACAGAGCCACCGCAAGCTGCTGTGGTCTGTCACTACTTTGAATTCATAGCCGTTGATGTAGGGGGAGAATTTCCCTATCGCCCACACTACCGCAATGCATTCCCTCTTGGTCACGCTGTAATTACGCTCCGCCGGGGTCAGAACCCGGCTCGCGAACTCGAGAACGCTCTCAACGTCACCTACTTCCTGGAGCAATACAGCGCCGAGGCCAACGTCGCTCGCATCTGTCTGCACGACGAACAGGCTGTTCGGGTCTGGCCGTTGCAGCGTCGGTGCGACGACGATCATTGCTTTGAGCAGCTCAAAAGCACTTTGCTGCTCGTCGAGCCACTCGAACTTCTGATTCTTCCTCGTGAGTCGTGTGAGGGGCTCGGCGATCGTGGCGTAGTAGGGAATGAATCTCCGGTACCAGGAGACCATGCCTTCGAATTTTCGAAGATCTTTCTGATTCTTCGGCGTCGGATAATTCTTAATCGGCTCTACCTTAACCGGATTCGGCCTTGTGCCGTCTCGGTTAACCAGAAACCCGAGGTAAGCCACCTCTGGTTTGCAGAACACGCATTTGTCCGGGTTGAGCGAGAGTCCAGCTGCTACGAGTCTCTCTAACACCATTTTGAGGCACTCCTTGTGTTGCTCGAAGGTCTCGGCGTCGATGATGATGTCGTCGAGATAGGCGTAGACGTGCGGCTCTAGCTCGGGCCCGAGCACGCGATCGATGAATCGCTGGAAGGTAGCCGGCGCATTGGTGAGGCCATAGGGCATGCGCCGGAATTGGAACAGCCCCAATCCCGGCACGGTGAAGGCGGTAATCGGCCGCGCTTCCTCTGCCAGTGGTATCTGGTGATACGCGCTTTTAAGGTCGAGCGTCGAGATAAACCGGGCCTTACGCAGCTTACGCAAGATGTCCTGCATGTTCGGCAGGGGGTAAGCGTCTTGCTCGGTGACTGCGTTGACCTTACGCAAATCAGAGCAGAAACTTCGGGTATTGTCGCTCTTCCGCGTCATTACGATTGAGCTCGACCAACCGCTCTGCGAAGGCTCGATTATCCCCTGTTGCAGCATCTCGCGCACCTGTCGGTACATCTCCTCTTGCATTCTATCCGACATCGGGTAATGTCGCTGCTTTATCGGGCGAATGTCACGCACTTTTATCTCGTGTACGACCCCTTTCACACAACCTAGTCCTGGGTGCGCAGCACTCAGGACGGACTCGACCATCGCCTTCAGCTCCTCTTGCTGAAGATCCGCGGCGTCCGCGAGTCCTATGGCCGCCACTGCTGCGGGCTCGGTTTTCAAGCTGGCTACTTCCAGCTCGACGTAGGTGCCTGCGCCCTTGCAGAACAACCGATCCGTATCCTGGTCAAGTACGGCCCGGAACGCACGCACAAAGTTGACGCCCAGATAGCAGTCTGCGTCCAGGTGTGGCATGGTGGCTACTCGTATGTCACGCGTGAGCCCTGCCACGGTGATCGGTAAGATCACGTGTCCGAGCAAGGGGCTTCGACTCCCATCCGCGAGTCGTACGCCCCGCTTTTCGGAAGGTGTAAACTTCCGGTCAAGCGCTGTGGCTAGCTGTAGGCCCACGGCACCCATGACCGTCGTTGACGCTCCCGGGTCTAGCAGCGCGCGAAGATTGAAGTCACCTACTTCGATGGGAAGCCACCACCTGGTTTCCGTATCGCAAGGACGACTGGTCGAGGCCTCTCTTCTACCGTCGCTCGGTGACGGGGCGTCCCGTTCCGGCGCGGCCGCGCGGCTATCACACGCGGCCACACCCTCTTCGCTCTTTTGAATCTCTACTGGGGAGGGGCGGAAGCGATCCCGACGACGCGCCCCCTTTCCCGTTTCCCGTACAGTTCGGGCAGAACCGGGCAATGTATCCAGGGAGACCACACGAGTAACAACTCAGCGGCGGTCTCGGCTCCTTCGGAGGACTACCTCCAGGGCCGCTGGGTGGCGCGGAGCTATTCTACGAGCTCGGCGCCCTTTTCTCGGGTCGCAGGCCAGAGGGTCTCCTTGTCCCGCCCCTGGCGGGGGCTGGTAGCCACGTCCTCTATGCGGCCCAGCCGGCGTAGCCTTCCCGGGGCTCTCTACTCCGGGCCATCCCAATTCGGAGAGGCTTTGCTTCAGCACGCGCCGAAGCATCTGCTCCAAGCTTTCTGATTTGGCGCCTTTCTCTTAGCATCGGGCTTGGGCCTTTTCTGCGTGTCGGTGGTGGCTGAAGGCTTATACGCCATCTCTGGCAGTAAGGCTGCTGCTGGCAGTGGCGGAGGTCGAAAACTCTTCGCATTTTCGAGCGTCTGCTCCGCGTCCACTGCCAGCTCCAGCAGCTCCTCTACTGTGTTAAAATTGGTTCTACGGTCCATCGCTTGCAGCTGTGGCCATAGATTTCGATGTAGCTGGTCTAGCTGTTGTTTCGCGCTAAAAGGCGGCGATATTTTGCGAACAATCGCGATGAGGCACGTGATGTAATCCCTCACGGCCTCATCTGCCCCCTGTGTACGGTTATTGGCCTCTGCCACTAACCGCTGCTGATACCTTTTGGTTGTACCATACCAGCGCTTAGCCGTGGTCACGAAATCTTGCCACGTGGTCCACTTCTCCTTCTCATTCCGGTACCACGTGGCTGTTGTATCCGTGAACAGTTCGGAAAGCGACGAGAGCATTTCCTCCTCCGCGAGGTTTGCCAGGACTCGGCAGTCCTCCAGCCTCGCCAGGAACACATTGATGCTCTGGCTCTTGGCCCCAGAGAATCGAATTTGCCATTTGCGCACGATTTGGCCTATGTCTTTCGAGTGAAACGTGCTCGATCTTGAGAAGTTGCCTGTCCCCGGCGTGATGTAGTTCGACCAGCTCGATCCTCTCGCCGAACTTCGGCGGTCACCCCCCGCCCAGGGTGCATTTACCCCTGGTAAACCAGCCTGTCCACCTGGGCGAGCTGGCTGCGATGCTGGCGGCAGACCCATCCAGTCGTCGTTGTGGATGGTGTATGTGTTTGCGAACTGCACGTTATGTCCTGCTCTGCCATATGCGGTGTGCTTGCTGGAAGCGGCGTGTCGCTGTTGGTCTAGCACCAAGGTTTTCAGGGACTTTACCTTTGCTATTAGCTCCGCTAATAGTGCGCCTACTTCCCTCGGGACGCAAAATTCCGAACCATCCGTTGCCAGGAGACGTATCGACCCTCCTGTGCGGTCTGGTTGCTCGTCGCTATCCTGATTCTGTTCGCTGTTGCGCCGCCTGTTGTTTGGTGTGTGCCTGTCTTCTTCTTCCGTAGAGTTGTCCCTTCGTCGTTGAGGTGAGCTATCGTTCGTTGTAATATCTCCTACGTTGGCTGTGGAGTTTTGGTGTGGTGTGTGCTGGACCCTAGACGCGGCCTTCGCCGTCGTTCTGTGGAGTATCTCCAAGATCTCTTCACTCTTGAGGACTACGTCCAGTGGGTGTACCTCCCAGCCGCACGCCTCCGTAAAGGAGCCGTCGTCCTCTGAGAGAATTCTCCGTAAGAGGTTATCTCTGAGTGTCTTTTGCCGGGCGATTACATCCCCCGGCCCCTCAGGCTCATCGAACTCCTCAGGGGCGTAAATCCCCAGCACCCACTGGCTCAGCCTGTACAGCTTCAGCAGCATGACGTTCTGCCGCTTTAGCTGTAACTCGGCCAAGTAGCTTTCGGTCTCGGCTGGAGAGATCGACAGCACCCACCCCTCCACAGCTTGCTGGATGTTATACGACATCTTTGTTGCGCTCGCTGGTGTGTGTGCAAGGGTATTATTTTCAATACTCCCAAACTCTGTAGTGCTTTTGCACTGCCAGTGGTATTCTCCTCAAGGTATCTACTGAATTACCACTGGCTAACTATTAGGCAATGTCGGATTTACAGCTGTTGGCTTGTGATCTGCTCGCATTCGCTAAAAGGAATTCGCACTCTTTTAATGATCGTTCCGTGCCTGGATGTTTTATTTCCAACGCTAATCTTGTCTTCTATTCTCGCGGTTTACGAAATTAGCACGCTTAGAAACACTTTAAAACAGGAAAAGGAATTTTTAAACTCGATTTTCGGCGTATCGCGCACGTGGCCGGGAAATTATCGCGTGCGCCAATGAGCCATTCTCATGCGCAACGAATCCGCGGTGTTCAAAATTACGTTGAATATTTTGATGTATTGCACATGCGCAATTCAGAAGTTAGTATGCGCGCGAGTATCACTGTCGCGTGCGCAAGCAAATCCTCGAATGTTGATTTTCAAGGTTAAATTTTTGTGTTCTGCGCATGCGCAGTCCAAAAATTAGAATGCGCGCTAATACCGCCGACGCATGTGCAAGCGAACCCGCGATAGTGATATTTTGAATTTAATTTCCTGAGGGTTAGGTGTATTTCACCTCAAAATTTTCGTTTGCACGAACAATCACGTGACGCGAGCAAACGATTCGTCGTGCTAATTCCGTTTTATAATAGCAACACGTTAATAGTGATCTCGTATTAAGTTTTAGAAATTGGTGTTAACCAATGGGCCTCCCATTGGTTATCTCGGCGTGCACGTAGCTAAGGATTGTTGCGGAACAAAAGAAAAAAAACAACAAAAAAAAATTTTAATTTTATAAATAATTGTTAATAAATAAATTAATTAATTAATAACAATCCCTCAGTTCCTAATTATTGCTCGGCCTTAACAAGCAGTTACGCAGTGTCAACGTGCAGGCCGAGTATTCCCAAGCAGGAATCAACCAACAGCTGTACACACTTGCACACACTATATAAACTTTCCTTATTATTTAATACGCAACGCGAGTCTCGACCTATTCATTTCCGTCGGACTAGTTGCGAAATAATCTATTCCTACTTATTTTGTGCTTTCCCAGCACGTAATGGCCGCCAGTTGTAACGGGGTGAAGTTGAGAGAGTGTATTGATCCCTCTCAGGGGCTCTTCGAGTAATCTACGGGCGTATTATACGCCCGGGATACTCGTCAATGTAGAATCCCCCTGCGCGCCGGAGGGAGCGCTGTGGCACGGGCCACAGACTACGCGCACGGCCGATGCGGCCAACCTCGGCGCGTGAACTCCCGCCTGCAATCTAACCTTACCTACAGCAGCCCGCGTTCCCGTACAACGCCGCGCAGGTTAAACCTGGGCGACTTTTACTTACTTCTACCCGTTGCCGTTGTCCTCCAGGAGGCTGTAGCCTCGACTAGCTGCAGCTGCTGAAATGGTAGTGGGCGGTATTCGGGAAGGGGAAAGGTTACTCGCCAAATAATCAGCGAAACTCCGAACTAAAATGAAACTACGTTTATTGGGGCAGAAAGAATACGCGCAAAGGGGCGCGTGCCCTCACAGAGAATTACAAATCGCATAGGCCGAGACTAAGCGCGTGGCCTGCTGCTCGACAGCAACCTAAACTACGCCGCGAGGTTCGCGTTCGCGCGATCACGCTGCCGCTGCAGCGTGTACATGAGCCGAGCCGTTGGATGCACGCGGACGGCAATACATAAGCAGCGAACTTACTTGATGCTGGCCAGCACGCAAGGTAACCGCGGATCCCTCTTCCTCTCTCTCTCTCTCTGTCTCTCTCGCAGTCTCGCTCGGGGCTGGCTGCTCGGCGGTGGCGATGCCGACGGGTTGCCCGTCGGCCGGCTCGTTCCTCTCGCTCGTCCTCTTCTCTCTCTCTCTCTCTCTCTCTCTCTCTCTCTCTCTCTCTCTCTCTCTCTCTCTCTCTCTCTCTGTCTCTCTCTCTCTCGCTCTCTGGACGGGTAAGTGTCAACATCTTTGAATTTTGCTCCCGACTTTTTCGTGCATTTCTGAAATATTCTTTCACTCCTTGGAGTGCTTTGTTGACAGAAAAGTGGCTCCACCGGCTCTCAAGCTCCTCGCCTAAGGGCCCATGTTTTACACGGTGTCCTATGAGCCAGGAGTTACTTTTCTATTGAAGACACTTGCCCTAACCTCCAAGGCTGGCAATCATAGCTACCATCAACGAGCAAATCCCGGCCTTCACCATCGGTGAGTGTTAACTCCATCACCAGCACCAACACCACGTATCAGCATTTGCTGGCCACCACTCCTCCACTGCACTGCACCACACTGCAAGTCGGCGCACGGTTCCTACTGCGGCAGCTTTCTAATTATCCCAACGGCGAATTTTGAATTCAGCGGGCCAACCGACAGCAGACGGAAAGCTGTCAACAATCACAGAGGCGATCGTGTGTTATTGTAGTGGAACATGGAGAAGAGGTGTGCTGTATGCGGTGAGTCATCGATGAGAGTGCTGGGATTATGCCCGATATGTGGCCAGCCGTGTCATGCCAAATGCTCCGGCAAGAAAAAGAGTGCCCCGTGTGACCTATGCCGCATTGCGGAGCAGAGACCAACGTCAGCAGAGGCGTCATCCTTCATCAAGCCGAAGAGTGCGCAGGTGAGCAAGCGTGCATCGTTGTCGCAACGACGCACGCCCAATACATCTAATATTGCCGCCTCCCACCATCATACGCCTCTCGGCTCATCGACGCCGGCTGCCAAGCTCTCCGCGCGTAATAGTAGCGCGCATGGGTCGTGCGCGCTACTCGCTACCAGTGTGGCTAAGTCTGCCGGGCAGGTAGCTGGAGCGCAGGGGCCAGGAGCGCCAGAGAGAGGTGCCGAGCGGGCCAACTGCCCACAGGCGCAGTCTGCTCTGAGTGAGAGTACCGGACGGGTCACCGACACTCAGGCGCCAAAAGACGCATCACAAATCTGCGAAGTTACGGGAGATACTTCATCGGCAGTGGCGAGCTCAAGTATTGCGCAATCTTCCGCCACCAACCAGATACTACCCCCGCCGCTGGGGGATGTAAACCTGGTTGGTGTGACAAATGTTTTAATTCCTGTAAGCACGCTGGAGCTCTTTTTTCAGCGTTTCGACATGCTCGAGAGGCAGTTGGACGAACTCAAGCTCCTTGGCAGCCGGAGCCCCGCGTCGTGCAGCGCCGACACCACTCACTGCGATGAGGGTCAAATCAATAATGCGGAGCTGCCCACGCGGGTCTCTGTTGTCGAGGAGCAGGTGAGCAACCAAAATTGCTTACTTGAGTCCCTTGATTCCAAGTGCCAGCTGCTTCTCGAGGCCAACTCTTCACTAAAAGATAAATTAGACAAAGCGTTTAGCAGCTTCGAAAAGCTCCAGCGTGCTCACATGGAGCCAGCGAATTTAAATAGCTTAATTTTTAATAGACGTGAAGTAGGTGACATTGGCAGCTCTACTTCCGCTGCCAGCACAAATTCAGTGCTATTATGCCCGTCCTCTCAGCCGGGCCCTGGGGCCTCTTCCGCGTGTTCTGGGATTGATGGATCTGAGTCCTGCGAGGTGGTACTTAATGGTATTTTAAAGAAGGATTTTGTATACACGGAGGTATTAACCAACCAAATCGCCTTCGCGGTGCTCGGAACCATTTATCCCCCATTAAACAGCGATAATATTCTTGGGACGCGTGTCTTGGTGGTCCGGAACCCGTCTGAGAGAAATGGAGGTGAGGCGGCGGGAGGCTTGGGGTCGCGAGCAGGCGCATTGCCCTCCTGCATAGTAAGGCTCAGCAGCCCGAGCCTGGTCAGGGATGTGATGCGAGCTAAGCGCTCGCTCGCCAATTCTTACTTTACCACAAGTAACATCGATCCCGAAATGCTTGGCCCGGTTTTAGCTGCTTGTGTGCCACACCATAAAATATTCATAAATGAGATGTTGCCCCATGATAAGTTCCAGGAATTTAAGAGCCTGAGGTCCATCGCCCAGGGGCTGGGCTTTAAATATGTGTGGCACTCGGGTGGTAGATTCCTGGCTAGGCATAAGGGGGCGAGCGTGCGCATATCTTCGCCACAGCATCCGACCTACAAGTCATTCAAACGACGTGCCAGTCTGCTAAAAAAACATCTGCCCAAAAGCAATCCGTCAAATGCTGCAGCCACTAACAACGACATAGTTGTTGCGAGGCAGGGAGCAGAAGAGGTTGTTGGGTCGGCGCCTACATCATGACTGGGATCGACTGCTTGCAAGGGGACGGGGGGTGGATGTCCTCTCAAGGCTGGGTTTCTTAATATTAACTCAATCAGACCTCGTATAAATAAGCTCCGTCTGTACCTGGTTGAAGATCCCTCCTACCACCTCTTTGGCATAGCTGAATCTTGGCTTGGACCTGACGTTGATGACAGTCTCATTCAGATTGATGGCTACTCAGTGCTTAGGCAGGATCGTAATATAAATGGGGGCGGAGTTGCTCTGTATGCACGAAACGACTTCACCATCACGAAACTGGCTTCATCTATGACTCAGGGACTGGGAAAACCCTCAATCCCTGAGTACTTATTCTGTCGTGTGCAGCAGGGTTCCTTTCCTCCCATTTTGGTCGGTGTCATTTATAGACCTCCACACATTGCCATGCAAAAGGACACCGGCCTTTTCGATGTTTGGCGCGACCTGAGTAGTGAGTATAGTCACAAGTTTATCATGGGGGATCTGAATGGTGACTTGTCATCGGCGTCCGATGCTGATGCATATTCCATCAGAAACCTTGCCACAGAGTTGTCATTACATATTGTGCAGCATGGCCCAACACATCACACGCCCACGTCTCACAAATGGATTGACTTAATCCTCACGGACGAAAACGACGAGGTACTTGACTATGCGAATGAACACCTGCCCAGTTTCGGTAAGCATGCTATCATTGATGTTACCATCAACTATTTTGTGCCAGCGCGACTAGGGAAGTCCTTCTCCTACAGAGATTATAAAAACGTATGCCCTTCATCTCTCAATGAATTGCTTGCGCGCTGCGATTGGGTAGGCATGAATTCGATTGAATCCGATTTGGAGGGAGCACTAGATTCCTTAAACGCAAACCTTAACTCTGTCATAAACGATTTAGCGCCTTTAAAAACTGTGAAACCCAGTCGAAATAATGCTCCTTGGATTGGTCCTGAGCTGAGGGAACTAATCAACAAACGTAATGCGGCCCATAGGCGTTACAAACGCACTGGGCGAGCGGCAGTGTTCGATGAGTTTCTTCGGCTCAGCAATGAGGTCGACTCACGCTTTGCTCAAGAGCGTAACTCCTTCCTTCACAAGCATCTCTCAGACGCTCTTGATGCTAACAAGGATATATGGAAGGAAATGCGTAAACTCGGCCTTATTCCAAAGCGAAAAGAGGAGGACCTTTGCGGCTTCACGCCGGGAGAGTTAAACGCTCACTTCGCTGGAATCTCCGTGTCACCCGTTGAAAACATAGAAGAAGCTATGGACACTATTTTACTAACAAGTGAGGAGGGCTTTTCCTTTAAACAGGTTACACTGAGTGATGTAATTCTTGCAATTTCTCACTTCTCCTCACAGGCAAAAGGGGTGGACGGAATTCCTCGGGAGGTGGTCGTGAAGGCTCTCCCTGTCATTGGTGACTACTTGGTCAGAATTTTCAACTCCTCCTTCGCTCAGGGAATTTTTCCGGGCTCCTGGAAGCAGGCACAGGTAATTGCACTCAAGAAAATTGCATCGCCGTCTACAGTCTCGGACTTTCGTCCTATAGCACTACTCTGCTTTCTTTCTAAGGTGCTTGAAAAAATTGCCCACAACCAAATCACGGAGTATCTTAATAGCAATAACTTACTTGACCCGCTCCAGGCCGGATTTCGCAAGCACCACAGCACGCAGACGGCACTTCTCAAGCTAACCGACGATATACGTATAGGCATCGACAATAGACAACTGACGTTACTGCTACTGTTCGACTTCAGCAAAGCCTTCGACACCATCTCACCAACAGCGCTTCTGCATAAGCTCTGTCGGCTGGGGTTCTCCAGGGCAGCTCTCCTGTGGATTCAATCATATCTGAAAGGACGTACCCAGATAGTCACCTCAAATAGCAAAGGTAACTCTGACTGGTTAGAAACCAATCTGGGAGTTCCACAGGGATCTGTCCTGGGTCCACTGCTTTTTTGTCTCTACGTTAACGACTTACGTGACGTACTTGACGGTAATACTATCAGACATATATTTTACGCAGATGACCTTCAAATCTACTTACACACGACAAAAGACGAAATTCTGGAGGGTATTGATCGGCTGTCCCATGCGGCGCAAATGGTGGCTGAATGGGCGGCGAACTCGGGCCTGCACCTCAATGCTGGTAAGACCAAAGCCATTGTATTCGGCTCCAGGGTAGGAGTTAATCATATAAACTCATTAGATCTGCCAGGTATTGGTGTGCGGCCTGGAGAACGCATCCCCTTCAGTAGCGAAGTTGCGAGTCTCGGTGTTACACTGGATAGTAAATTAACATGGAAACCGCACATTGACCAACTCACAAAGAAAGTCAATAAAGCCCTATACAGTTTGCGGTTTATTAGGGCGTGTACCACCGAGATTCTCCGCAAAAGATTAGTCGAGTCCCTAGTTCAACCCCACCTTGACTACTGTACGGTGGTCTACTTGGACGCGTCTGACGAACAGCGAGCGAGAGTGCAAAGATTGAGCAATTCATGTGTGAGGTACGTTACTGGGGCTAGGAGGGATGAGCATATCACCCCCTACTTGAGACGTCTGGGCTGGCTCCGTATGGACTCACGCAGATTCTACTTCGCAGCCCTGCTACTATATAAAATAATTCGGATGCGTGAGCCCAGTTACTTGGCTGCCTTTTTTACGGTGCACAAGCCTAGGCCAACAAGCAGGGGAGTGCAGCCGGAGCTTGCTGTGCCTGCCTTGAACTATAAGACGGGTGATAGAGCGTTTCTGGCTCAGGGTGCCCGCTTTTGGAACTCCCTCCCCCCCTCCCTGCGCTACCTTCCATCACTTTCATCATTCAAGAGGGCTGTGCGCCAACACCTGCTTGATCTCGACGCCTAGCCTCTCTATAAGGATGCTTAGAGCTGCCAGTGCGGGGACCTTTATCTAGTTTAGTATTAGACTGCGGATTAACTTTGATCTGTGATTTTTTGACTAAGCGGCTGTGATACCTTACTGTGATATTTTATGAAATGGTTAATGTATAACTGTAATTATTTTCCTTTTAGCGTATAGTACCAGCTGTGATATTTTCTCTAGTTTTATTTATTTATTTTGTCTTAATGAAGGGTCCTCGTGATTTTTAATGATTTTTATGTATTTTATTTTTATTTTATCATATGGTTCTTTTTTATTATTTTTTTATTATTTTTTTATCGTAATTGAAGGTCCTCGTAGACAAACATATTTTTATGTATAATTTATATATTTGTATCAGGTTGTATTACTTTTATTTTTATATATTTTTATTATATCTTATTTTACTGTATTTTATTTTAAGTTATACACTGTATAAATTCTGTATTAATTATTTTGCCGCGAAGGCAAATAAATCGTATCTATCTATCTATCTATCTCTTCTCCGACGCTTCACGAGCGGTACGCAGAGGCGTAGGGTTGCAGTCGTGGCGGCGGTGTCACACACGCTACGGGCACACACGGAAGGCGGCGAACGCGCGAGCACGCGCGTGCAACAGGTGCAACTCGAATGGCGGCCAACATGGCCGCGGCGTCCCTCGGCCGCGCTTCGTCGACTTCGCTCGCGCCTTCTTCCTCCCGTGCCTCGCTCTCTCGCCGCACGGCGCGCGCTCTCGCCCAAATCTAAGTCGACGCGCTATTCCAAAAAATGATCCGCGCTACGTCCGCATAACTAGCAACTTCTGGTTTAAGCTACGCTACTCTCGAGGAATGTACGCGCCCGTTACAGTATTTTATTATTCACTGTAACCAGTTTCTATTACGTATGGAAACCCACATTTTCGCGGTATCTTCCTTCGTGAAAGGGACAGTGGCAGTGGCAGTATCTCTTTCCCTTTCGAATTAGTACAGTTCACATGTGTAAAGAAGTGTCTACATCAAGTGCCGTGTTCCATGTACTGTCTACAGTGTCACGAGTAAAGAAAATATTGTCGAACATCTATTAATCGATGTAACCACAGATTAAATAGAACCGTGTTCTGACGCTGGATTGTCGATCTGTTGTTGCATTAGATTATTAGACGTTCGACATTTTTTTTTTACTTTGAACATTCATACATTGCGTCCTGTAAACGGCATATAGCATATAACATGGACACTCCTTTCAGGTTCCAACTGTGGGAGAGAGAAAGAAATCCTGTCGCTATCGGCTATCCTTCTTTTTTTCTAATGTTGATCCCTCTCATTGGATGCACAGTCTATCTTTCAAGTCTATGGTGCTAACCGACTGTGTTCATGTGTTATACGGAAACTCATTTATAACTGTTAAACTGTTATTATTTTGACTATTTAGATAGAAAAATTTGCAAGATTTACACTCGAGGTAAAATTTAAGGTTAATATTAAATTTTTGTTGTTTAAACTGTTGTTTAAACTGTTATTTAAAATAACAGTAATTGAAGACTTCTATGGAAAAAAGATGTATCTCAAAAAATCACATTTCGGGAAAATCATATTTAAAGTTTTATATGTTTCTGTAGTATTAATATAAATAAATAAAATGCTTAATCCTTACAGATATAATCTACGTTATCTGAAAAATTATAAATCATATTTATGAGTTTGAAAAAGAAGCTGCTATAGTAACTCTACAAAAAAGCAAAATGTTAAAGATACGCCCTTTTTCTGTTCAACCGTTTTTTTTTAAAAAGGAAGGGAATTTAAAGTTTCTTCTTGAACTTATATATTTTTCAAAATTTTTTTTAATAAATACAAACGTATAAGAAAAAGGTTTTAATACAAAAAATTCGTCGCTGCAATAAGTAAAATAACAAATTATAATAATATATAATTTTGATACAATAAATTATTTGAAACGATATTGAAATGATATTGAAATGATACTGAAATGATATTCAAACAATATTGCAATATATTTCAAAGGCATTACATAAATAAATTTCCTTACTACTTATGTTTCAATAATCTGACGAAGTTTTTCTGCATTGTTTTTCTTTAAATATTTCAACAGATATTTCTAATTATTGATTTTAGCATTTTTTAGAAGAGCTTTTGAAACTCGTTTCAACAAAAAATCTATTGACAAAATGTTTTCTGGATTACTCGAAAAATGTAACAGATGAGTTGAAGTGTAGTTTCTTGAGATATCCATCGATCCGTTCGGCTTGTATAAAAATGTCTTCTAAGATTGAATTTTAAATTGAAAATTTTTTGTCATTGATTTTGGTTTCGATAATCCTAATCTTACGAATGCACTTTTCCAATCACGAATGAAAGGTGTGCCACATATAACTTTGAAATGTTCTCGATTATTTCGACAATTTTTCAACAGTGATACGTAGGGTAGACGTACCGGTTTTGGCCACTGCTCCGTTTTTGGCCACATATCCATATTCTTAAATGGATTTTTAGGTGGCCAACCGGTGAAAAAAGAATCCTTATGGTTGCCAGAACCGGTACATTTACCCTATTCCTGAACACTTTCCACAGTTTCAATTTTCTTCAACTTGTTTGAATAAACATCAAATTTCGGTACTGATTGTAAGAGTGCCCGCGCACAGAGAAAATATGAAAAATTTGTTTAATTGAACTCATCGATAAGCAAGAACAAAAATTTGTCACAGTAGAGTTTTTGTTTTGACCTTGTATTCCGCATCTCGAGATACGCCCTTTTTTCATAAAAGTCTTCAATTACAACTATTTACTTAATACATTTTTACTTGAGGGTATTTATAACACTAATTGATTTCGACAGGATGGATGATATAAACAATTGTAGCAATTGTCAATTTTTAAAGAGTGACTCGGAATGTTCCCCTCTAAAGAAAGTTCTTCATAAAATTAGAGATCTTACAGGAGATGATAAAAAACTTCTGTATTTAAGAGTACCTGGGTTACAAAACATTGATGATGGATCCATTTGTGATGATCATTACAGAAGATTTTTACTTTTCTATTCTTCATACCAAAAAAAATGTATTGATCCATGGAATCAACACTCAAAAAATGTTACAGTTAACTTAAAAGAAGTGAGTTTAAATTTTTTAGAAAATGGTGGATATGGTTGTAATGTAAATATTATACTAGGACAAAAAGTTTGTAAAAACTGTTATAGCAAACTAAACGATGAAGTTAAATCTTATCAAAACCAATCCATTTATTGCAGTGATCCATTTGAAAAATACAGGGTAAAGATTGTTAATGACTTGAATTATTTAGATCATGAGGATATAGAACACTTAAAAACAGTTTATGATAAGAATTTCACTTCTCAACATAAACTATGTAGAACTTGTGGTATTCGAATAAAATCAGATATTTTAGAGTACAGAAACCAAGTCAGGACAGTTACAACTTTATTAGATGAGAGTAAAGAAAATTCTAGTCAGAATAGTATTAAATCAACAAATGAAAGTACGCCAATATCAGAATTTTGTACAAATAGTCAGAACAAAAGAAGCCTTGATACAATTCTTGATACTTTTAACATTGCTCCTTTTAAACGACAAAAGATGAATGGTAATGTACTTGTAAAGGAAAGTATTAGTATTATACAGAATGTCACGAAACATACCTCAGAAGCGTTTGAGAAAGTTTATAATATAAAATTGTCAGAATTTAAAAATATAAAAGAAATGAGTGGTGAAAGTTTGTGGTTTAGAAGTATGATTTCAGATATTCAAACAAAATTTGCTACTTCTACTTTTAATGAAAAAATTAGCTTATTGACTTTGTTGCCTAGTAAATGGAATTTTCTCAAGGTCAATATGTATATTAAATATATTATATGTTCACTGAAGCCAGACGATTAAAACTGAAAGGTAGATATATATTCATCAATTTTATAGATTTTTCTATTCATAACTTATTTCATCAACATTTATATATAACAATACAAGCAATTAAGGGTGTCAGACACCTTTAAATTTTTAGCCATGAAATGACCTGAAAAGAATAAATTTTGATAATTACAAATATATAAAAGTAATATTCTAAATGTATATTCTGGCTCTGGCGTTACTTACAGGTCCAGGATTTTAAGGAATTTTGATAATCAGAGTCTCAAAATGTTCGTATTTTATCTCTTCATTAACTGAAAAGTTGTGTGAATTTAAATTTATATGAGTAAATAATTTTTGACGACCAAGAACTGCTTAAAAAACTTATTAAAGCTTAAATTAGAGCTGTTTTTGGCCGTAAAAAATTATTTATTCAAATAAATTCATACAGCTCTTCAGTGAATGGAGAGATAAAAAACCAACATTTTGAGATGCTGATCATCAAAATCCTTAAAGATCCTGCACTTGCAGGTTAGGGCAGAGTAAAAATTTTACGTCATGTAGAAAACATCTTTAAAGATACAATTACTAAAATACTTCTTTATTTCTTCTTCTTTATTTCTTAACTTGGTCTCTACCCTGAAATATAAAAAAGTATTGTTTTGATCTTAAAATATTTTTTATTCGGGACCAATATTCTGGTACCTCAGTATACAGTCTATAAAACTTGTAAGCTATGATATATATATATAAATAACTTTTCAAATAATGTTACAGATTTCTTTATGTCAGTGAGAGCAGAGTTGAAGCCAGAGGTGAAAAACTTTAAAAAAGATTTGCATCTGCAAAGACTGTGAAAAACACTCGACAATATCATTATTTTGAAATTATTGATGAACGCAAAATACGCGCCATACTATACTCAGATGATACAAAATCAGATATTATAAATTTATGAAGTGGCCATAAATGTTATTCTCAAATATATTCGTAAATTGATAAATATTGTCTTCAATTAAGGTGATGCGATAGCCACGCTATTACTCAAAATTGGGTTCCCATTTTTCTCATTCAATTTTTAGTTTTAAGAAAAAAACTCTTTGATACGTTGTAGTTCTTTATTAAACTTAAAACGTGTCAAAGAGTTTTTTTCAAAAAGTTTAGAATTGAATGAGAAAAACGGGAACCCAATTTTGGGTAATAGCGTGGGTATCACATCACCTTAATAAATGTTGTTTCTAAAAATGTTAAATTATAAATTATTCTATAGGATTATTCTATAGGAAATGCATTTTCCTTTCAGGTTACAATATGGAATGTAACTTATATCATATTGTAAAAACATTATGTATATACGTTACTCTGGAAACAAATATACTAAATATACTAAATTATGATTTGCTTGAGACTTCACTACTTCCGATAAATTTGAATTTTTGAAATTAAATTTTTATTTGTGACTATTCAAAACTAAGTTATTAAATCAAATTAGAATAAAAAGAGTAATTACGAGTATTATTTAAGTAACTAAAAGTATTATTTATTATACAGACCTGGGCGCTGCGGTGAGTAAAAGAATAGGCATTTTATCTTTTGGTACCATTTCTTTTTCTAAACTTCAAACCGCTATATCTGCTTTAAGACCACATAGATGCATCTCACAAAGCTTTATTAAAGACTTCAGAAGTATATTTTAATCAATAATGCAAAAAATTCCTTTAATTACCCTAAAAGTTTAAGGAAATGGTCTAAAAATGCAGAAAGTGCTTAGTAATTTAGACACCGAAATTGAAAAAATATAATTCATCAGCTCGAATCAATAGGAAATCGTTTGATATCTATGCTCGGTCCAATTGGACTTCTTTCAGGTATGTTTTAAGAACACTTTCCAATAGTTTTCAGCCAAATAAAAGTTGCTACAAAAATTTCGCACTGGTTTGAATTTCGTAAAAATGACTATTTTTTCAAAATCTGCGAAATTCAAACTAACACACGCACTGTATTTTTAAACTTTTTTTATGATATCCCAGTGAAATAGAAAGGTCTTTTCACCCCCTTTCGAACGCCCTTGGGTAGATTGGGGTGCAATTATAACTAATGCACGAAAAGTCGCTTTAAAGTATCGTTAAAATGTCAAAAAGGTGACTTTAGCAATCTGGTAATTTGGACATGTAAACGTAAATTTTGGTTTTCGAAAAAAATATATCTGTAAAGTTCAAGTCAAGACGAAGAAAAAACCCACTGATAAATTGCAAATTGATATGAATGAACGTATTTAAAAAAGTTTGAAAAACACCAAAAGACGCATAAAAAATGACCTTTTTTGCACCTATATGACGAGCTCCTGACGTCAATTTTGAATATTGGACCCTAAAAATTGGCAGAGATCATTTTTTTGATAAGTTCTATAAAATATCTCAAAACCAGAAAAATCGTTGACCCCCGTGCGCACGGATATTTAAAAAAGTATTTTTTTGACCCATATATATATATATGTAAATGTTTGTATAGATGCATATGCAGAAATGTCTGCATAAGTCCCGATCCGTTACAGTCAGGCGTCCGCATAAGAGTCCCTTTCCATTAAGAGTGTGTCTGCACAAGTCACGCTTGACTAAAGAAATAATCCTTCTCTTGTGCCAACACGCAAAAATGTCTGCATAAGTCGGGTGATGTCCGCATAAGTACCGTTTCCATTAAGAATGCGTTCGCATAATTACCTTTTCATATATATATATATATATATATATATATATATATATATATATATATATATATATATATATATATATATATATATATATATATATATATATATATATATATATATATATATATATATATATATATATATATATATATATATATATATATATATATATATATATATATATATATATATATATATATATATATATATATATATATATATATATATATATATATATATATATATATATATATATATATATATATATATATATATATATATATATATATATATATATATATATATATATATATATATATATATATATATATATATATATATATATATATATATATATATATATATATATATATATATATATATATATATATATATATATATATATATATATATATATATATATATATATATATATATATATATATATATATATATATATATATATGAAACGCTAGTTATGCAGACACTTTCCGAAATTTAAATAGACTTATGCAGACAGAGACCGACTTATGCAGACGTCAGCATAAGTAGAGGGATTATTTCTTTAGTCACGCTAGACTTGTGCAGACACTTGTATAAACGGTACTACACTTATGCAGACAGGTCACGTGGTCTTATACATTGGTGTCAGCATAAGTCGATGTTCATATGATTATATATATATATATATATACACACACACACACACACACACACACACACACACACACACACACACACACACACACACACACACACACACACACACACACACACACACACACACACACACACACACACACACACACACACACACACACACACACACACACACACTTATCGGGATTTATGTAGCCCAAGACTGTATATTAGTACCTAAAGCCCAGAGTTCCCTATGGCAAGTGACTAAAGAAATAATGGACCCTGGGGTTATAGACTCTAGGTCGGGCCGCATAAATCCCTATATTTAGAAATATTATGAAGCCCGGGCGGCATAATCACAATCGGGCTCGATAAACCCCTATATATAAAAAAACGGGCTTTATAAACCCCTTCCGAGAAATGTATATATATATATATATATATCCTCAAAAGTACCGCTTCATACCGAAGGAATTTTGAGGATGTCCTCAAAAGTCCGAAAAATCCTCAAAGTATCGAATCCGTGCTGACATAGATCCTCAAAAGCTGCATTTGATATATATATATATCTTCCTATAGTATATAGTTGTAAGAGGCTTATAGGGTACCCCCCCCCCCCCTCCTCCCCCTCCTCCCTCCTCCTTACAGCCCCTCCTCAACCCCTCCTCAAAATAACGGAAAAACAAGATTAGAAATAGGAGTTTAGTATTACTTTTGCTCCTCAACCCCCCCCCCTCCTTCCTCCTCCTCAAAACCCCTCCTCCCCCCTCCTCCTACTCCTCCTCTTAATATTGTATTGTTTTTCTCATTTTGTTATGCATTTTATATATATTACGAATAATTTGATATTGTTAATATTATATTATTAAATAATTATAATATCGAATGATATCAATTATAAGGTCAAGTTTAAAAAATTTGTATAAGTTCCCCATTCCTTTTTGTGTATAAGAAGCCTTAGTCACATCAGGGTATGGCTTTAATAACGTTACTAATGATTATAGTTTAATCTAATAATAATACATTAATACTATAGTGTATTTAAGCTTATTTAAACAACAACAAATTTGCTCTCAAACACAAAATATTACAAAATAATATGAATAATCCAACTAATTTTAAATCTTACAATCTTAAAAGTTATATTGATCCATCATATTTTGGAAATATGAGTATAACTTGTAAATTTTGCTCAGCTGTATTTTGGAAAGAAGAACGAAATAAATCAAATTGTTGTTATAATGTTACAATAGAATTATCTCCTCTTAGTCCTTATAACCAAAATCTTAAAGACCTTTTATTTCATGATAATCATTTTAGACTTTTAATAAGATATTACAATAATTTATTTTGTTTCGCAACATTTTGTGCTAATGTAAAACATGAAAATCAAAAAGCTATTTTCAATTTAAAAATTCAAGGTCAAGTTTGTCATACTACTCCCAATACTTTACTACCATCACATAATGAAGAACCTATTTGTGGACAATTATATATTTATGATGATATTAGTTCAATAGAAAAAAGACTTAAAACTAACGACAAATTAACTAAAGAACATTTAGAAATATTAACAAATATTCTAAATAAAAATCCTTACGCTGTAAATTTTAAATCTTTATATCAATTATCTAATGTACAAAAGTTTCCAAACTATAAATTATATTTCATTCGAAAAACGGATAAACAAAAACATCGTTACAATAAACCTCTTACAGCTGAATGTGGAGCAATAATTGTATCAAAATCAACTATTCCTGATGACTATGATCTTTGCATATATCCTAAAAATATTTCAGAATGTGAAAGTAAAAAAATATACATGAATAAATTATCTCACCATGTCGATCCGATGGTTTTTTCAATATTATTTCCAGCTGGTGATTTAGGTTGGAGTATTGGATATAATAAAAAGCCAAAGGTTAATATAAATAAAATTTATAATACAAACAGTTTGATTAATACTTCGAAGTCTGACGAAGAAATTTATAATACAGATAATTCTACAAATATTTTAAAATCTACCGAAAAATCAGTCAATCTTACTATTTTGCAATATTATTCTTATAGATTATCGTACAGACCGGAAATTAAAAATTTTTCACCTTTATTATATGCTGGAAGATTAACACAACAATATGTTTTACAAGCTCTTATTATGGTAGAAAATAATAGGATGAATTTTTTCAGAAATAATCAACGACAACTTCGTATTGAATGTTATCAAGGATTATACGATCACGTCTTTAATTCAGCCTCAAATATTACTCAAAATTTTGAAAAAAAGAGATATTAGGAAATCTTTTTATTTTACCAGCAACATATATTGGTAGTCCTAGGTATATGCAACAGCATTACCAAGATGCCATGGCAATAGTAAGAACAACAACAAGGCCAGATTTATTAATTACTATCACATGTAATCCAAAATGGAAAGAACTAAAATTAGTTTTACAAAAATTTCCACAAAGAACTTTACCTAATGACATTCCTAATATTACAGTTAGATTGTTTTATGCAAAATTTAAATGTATTTTAGATGATATAGTAAAAAATAAAATTTTTGGAACGGTAATCGCTTATGTTTATACTATTGAGTTTCAAAAAAGAGGTTTACCACATGTTCATCTTATAGTTACATTGCATCCAAATAATAAAATAATGACTCCTAACACAATTGATAAATATATTTCTGCAGAAATTCCAAATAATCATAATAAAGAAATGCAAAAATTAGTAATTAAACATATGTTACATGGACCTCATACAAGTAAATCACCTTGTATTATTAAAGATAAACCTATATGCAAAAAGAAATTTCCTAAACAATTTCGTGATTTTACAATTATAAAAGAAAATGGTTATCCAGAATATCGACGACAAGATAATTCTGCAAATAATCATACATATAAAACAAAAACTGGTCCAATCGTTTATGTTGATAATAAAATGGAAGTTCCATATGATAGTTTTTTACTACAAAAATATAAATGTCATATTAACGTTGAATATTGTGCATCAATTCAAAGTATCAAATATATGTTTGATTATATACATAAAGGAGGTGACAGAGCATTGTGTAAAATTCAGAAAATAAATAAAGTAGATGAAGAGATTTCTGTAGTTTTTGATGAAATTTCACAATATATTGACGGTAGATATTTGAGCCCAATGGAAGCCGCTTGGCGCCTAGAAACGTTTCCTCTATGTGGTAGAAGTCATACTGTCATTCATTTAGCCATACATACCGAGAATCAACAAAAAATTGTTTTCCAAGAAAATAAAGAATTTGAAGCTTTGCGTAATAGAGAAACTACTTTAACAGCGTGGTTTAAATTAAACAAAATCGATCAGTTTGCGAAAAATATAAAATATGTTGAAATTCCTCGATATTATGGATTTACAAAATCTAAAATATGGAAACGTAGAGAACGCAATAAACAATTTGATACCATTGGGCGATTAAATATTGTTTCACCTAAAGATAATGAAAGATTTTTTCTTATTACTGTTGAACCGCATAAAAGGTGCTACTTCTTTTAAAGATTTACGAACATTTAATAACGTCCCATATGAAACATATAAAGAAGCAGCACTTGCTATGGGTTTAATAGAAGATGATTCCCAAATTTATATTATTTTTGATGAAGCAAGTAATATCATGCTTCCTTTTTAATTACGTAAATTCTTTGCATGGTTTATCTTAGCTGAAAAATTTCAAGGTAATTTAATTTGGAATAAATTCAAAAAATTTTTTACTGAAGATTTTAAAGAAAATAAAGAAAATAATGCTTTGTCTCACATTCAAAATATATTACAAACTGAAGATAAAAGTTGTAAAGATTACAGTTTACCTGAACCAAAAATAAATAATATCGAAGAAAGTCCTGAAAATTTAGCAAAAAGTAAAAATCTTTTTGAAATTTTGTTTAATCAATTAACTACTAAGCAACAATTAATTTTTAATGAAATTATAACTCACAAAAATAAAATTTATTTTATTGATGGACCTGGAGGTTCAGGAAAAACTTTCATATACAAGACTTTAATATATCACTTTTTATCTTTGAATAAAAAAGTTTTATCTATGGCTTGGACAGGAATTGCATCTATTTTATTACCTAAAGGAATGACAAGTCATCGTACTTTTAGACTTTCTTTAGATTTAAACAGTATTGAAAGTGCTTTTCTAAAATTAGAATCAGATAAAAAAAAATTACGGGAAGTAGATATTATAGTTTGTGATGAAGCATCAATGATCCCAAAAAAAGCTTTGGAAATTGTTGATCAAACACTTAAAGATATATGTTACAGTAATGTTCCATTTGGTGGTAAATTGATAGTTTTAGGAGGCGATTTTAGACAAATTCTGCCAGTCCTAAAACATGGTTACCGAGACAGTATAGTACAGGACGCAATAAAATTTTCTCATTTATGGCGTCTCTTTAAAGTTTTAAAATTAACCGAAAATATTCGCTCAAAACGTAAACAATTTGCTTCATTTTTATTAGAGTTAGGTGAAGGTAAAATTAATCCATTTATAGTTCCAAATAAATGGAAGACCGAAAATATATGTAATAAAATTTATGATGATATTAATCTCGAAAATTCCGTAGATCGTATAATATTAGCTCCTCATAATGACGATACTAAACTTATAAATAATAGTTTTGAACTTATTAGATGGTAAAACACATACATATTATAGTTTAGATTTCGCAACGCATAAAGGAGTTGATCAAACAGATGAAAATATTCACTTAAATTACCCAATAGAAATGCTTAATAATATTAGAGAAGGTCTACCATCACATGAATTAAAATTAAAAATAAATGCAATTGTAATGTTAATTAGAAATATAAGTATATCAGAAGGAATGTGTAATGGTACACGCTTGAAAATTATAGGTTTATTTAATCACAATATTAAAGCTGAAATAATTACAGGTGAAAGAGTTGGTGAAGAAGTTTTTATACCACGAATAACATTAAATACTGGAGATTCTTCTTCATTTCCGTTTATACTTTTTAGAAAACAATTTCCAGTTATATTAGCTTTTGCTATAACAATAAATAAATCTCAAGGTCAAAGTTTTAATTCTCTAGGTATTTACATTAGACGACCTTTATTTTCACATGGCCAATTATATGTTGCTTTATCCCGATGTAAAAATCCTAACAATATATTTATTGAAAATCTTTTAGAAAATTCATCAATAATTAATAACATTGTTTGGAAAGAAATTTTTGACATTTAATCTACACTTTTTAATAAACTTTTTCAAAAATTATTATTTTTTTTATATATATTTTTATCTAAATTTATATAGATCAAAATAAACCCAACTAAATTTATGTCAATAATCATTTTATTTATAATATTATTCTTTTACAAAAGTATAAGACATGTTGTAATTTCTTATAAGCATAATATCATATAAATAATCTGATTATTTTATTACATATAATAAAAAAAATTTCAATATAAATATATTTATATGAAATATTTTTTTATTAAATGTAATAAAGATGGGAATCAATTTTCATTACATTAATTAAAAATTATTAATACAAATTATTTAAAATTAATAAAATTTATTAATGAAAATTGATTCACATCTTCCATGGTGGAGGAAAGATGGGATAAGTTGGAGTCAAGGAGGATGGAGGGACGACTCCCATGGTTTTTAGGGTTATTGATGATGAATTCCATGGTTGTGTTTAGGCTTATTATATAAAAAATGATTAACAATAATTTTATATTATTTTGGCATGTCCCATTATCATATCTAATTATTAATATTTTTTATACAAAACACCTAAGCACAATAAAATAAAAAATTCAACGCACCTATAACAGTACCTCAGTGGTGGTGTGGAAAACTGTTAAATTTAATAAATAACACGCTAAAAAATTAACTATACATTAAATCACATATAATAATATGAACATCACCTTACACTATTAGACGTAATAAACAGCGCCACTGTTTTTATAAAATCACGCTACAAATGGGGGTTGGCGAGCGGAGCGAGCAGGGGGCGAAGCCCCCTAATATATATATATATATATATAATTATCACTTAACCCCTTTATGGAGCCCATCCCTGTATATTAGTACCTACGCTCAGAGTTCCCGTATACAAGTGACTAAAGAAATAATCCCTCTCTGGGTATAGAAACTCTAGATCGGGCTCCATAAACGCCGTATAAGAATATTTTATGGGATCCGGGCCCCATAAATATGCTCATGTGTATAAAAGGGCTCCATAAATCTGGTAAAACAAATGTATATATATATATATATGGGGCATTCTCTGTCAACGCGACACCCCCTCTGCCCAGAACAATTTTGATCCAAATGAGGTCTACCTAGGCTCAAAGGAAAGCTGTTGACATCTACTTTCGAACGCCGTCTGACGATTCGGAAAATTCAAAATGGCGGATCCAATATGGCGGCTGAAAGTCTCGGAATGATGGAAAAACAAGTTTTTCTTCACTCTAATAGCGAATCTGATACGAAAATTGTTATTTCTTGCCACTAATATGAAGTTAGCGACATATTTTCTTACTACTACCGTTCAAACCGAGCGGTTAAAATTATATTTCAAGGTCATTTTGAAGGTCAAAAGTTATTTTCTGGATTTTCGGACTAGTATTCCACGAAACTAGTAGAAAACTTGATTACGATCATAACTAGACTTGACCTTGGATCATTTTTCAAGGTGATGATTTCTGTCTCTGCATAATTAATGTTTTGTTGAACGTAACCTCCTATGAGACATTTGTTCCTTTGTGCATATCGTGGGACCGGCGATCTAAAAATTTCATATATAAAATCCTTAGAGAATATAAAGTTCCACAATAGAACTATCAAGTAGTTTTAGCATAACCCATTCTGAACCACGTGGAGGTACTACTTCTCTCAGAACATAAAAAAAATTAAAAAAAGGAGGATAAAAAATAGAAAAACTTGAATATTATAAAAAAAATTCAGTATATTTTCCCATTGAAAATTAAAGTAGAACAGATACAGACTTAGCAGCATTCGAGTACCTTTTCATGATAACTTTCCCGTCACTTGATAATTGCAAAGAATGATGTTTAAGAATCAGTGGGACGGTAATGCATCTTGAAACCTACGATTGAGTTTCCTTTTGAATTTATCACGTTCAGTCTGCGTAAAATAAAAAATCCTTATATTTTCAAAATGATTTTTAGCCCACTTCACAAGAGATGTGTGCGTCAGAATAGCATCTTTCGGTTTCCCCTTCAAGCTAGCTCTATAAGCTTCTCTTTTAAATATTGCACCAAGACCATCATGACAGCTTTTACCATGAGCAGTGGCGTAAAAATGCCACTCTGACTCAATACCAAAATCCTTCTCATGATGAAGAAGATTTGCTATCTGAAAGCGGTTCTTGAAATGCTGTTTTGCTCCATCTGTCACGTAAATAATCTTTTTAAGTTTTTTTACTTTTCTCTTGATTTCTGGAATCAATAAATTCTGAATAGTATAGACAGAAGAAGTGTCATGCTTCAAACTATTCGACAAGAATACACAACTTTCATGCTTCAGCTCTGAATCTTCTTTATAATAGTAAATAGCTGGAAAAACAGTGCACTGGTCATTATTAAAATGAAAGGCTTGAGATGCATCTTGAACTGCAAAAGAGTAATTCTCAGAATAGTCGAACATTACCAGAACTTCTCCATTGCTTAGATTACTTTTTGTTTGAGCAATGAAATTACCTTGTTCTTTGGCAATATATGAGTGGGGTTTGAGTATCGCCAATTTGGCATATAATTCATCAACAAATTCTTCAACTGGTAGAGTTAAATTCTGCAAAGTTGATCTATCCGTTCTTAACCACGCACAGTACTCAATTTGTGAGATATTTGCCCCATCCAATATTTCAAGTAAACGAGACGTAAGATTTTGAGAACCAGGGCACTTCGAACATTCATCCAAGTGACAGTCAGGTGTAGGATTCTTACACATAATTTGCTGTAAACAATCTTTATAACTACAAATGGGTTCTTCTTGATTTTTCGTGAGCTTCTGAATATCGATTGCATCCAACATCAATTTACAATTTTGATGAATGGTGCAAACGCAGACGCTATGCGTTCCTCTAGCACCAGCAAGAACACAATGTTTTGGTCGTAATTTCGCGAAAGTACTGAATCCTACTTGCACTGTTGGTTCTGCTATCTTGAATAATTCGTAAAGTTCGCGTAAATCGAAATATAAAAGACGTTTCTGCACCTGAGTCCGCTTTCCATCAATAATAACAGAGACAGTATCTTTTCGACCCGGCATCATCCGACTGTGCAGATCGTTATTATAACATTCAACAATGACTTCTATCACTGCCTTTGACAAAGTTTTACCATGTTTAGCCGTTGTTGTAGCTAAAATACCTCCATCGGCTTTCAGTTTTTTCGACTTTCTTACTAAATGTCTTGATGTATTGAATTCACGGGAAATTCGACTAATATTCCAAGTTGATGGGGCGATTGTAAGTATAGTTAGTTTCAAAGGGCCATTAACTGCTAATCTGGAAAACTTTTCTTTTAATTCTGAAAACATGTGTTCCAATTCGATTTCTCTAGCTGATCGTGTAGCTTCTTGAATAGATTTATCAATACCAGTGTTTTCTGATGTCGTCTCTATATCCATGTTTTCATATTCGTTGTTGCCTTCGTTATCTCTTGTACCAATAGATGAAATGGGAGATCCACATAACTTTCTACACTTACTACAAATTTTTGAATTATCTGGCAAATCTGGAAATCTTCATTTTAAGTTGTTCGACAACAAGCGTAAATCATTACCTATGTGACCCTTACCATTGAGAGGGTTGATACAACGATCGGACCGTGCTACAGTAGACATATTCAATCCATCTAAGTAAGTGATAATACTCGAATATAATAACGTAGGACTGTTAGAACAGGTGCTGTGAAAAATGTCTTCGAATTAATTTGAATCCTCTCGAAAATCGATGGGAACTATATGTACGAAACGTTTAGGAAAGATAATGCACGAAATATAGAACCACAGATACACCAAAGAGTTAGAGTAACAGCCGCACTAAACTTTTAGAGAAGCATCGGTACTTAAAGAGTTTCGAAAGAGGAATAAAAAAAGTTAGAGAGATTTTAGAAATGTTCTATTGTAAAGTTTAATTACAGGGTTATCAAAAAGTATGGGACCCCCGTATTTTCCCAGAAACGATATTTTTTTAAAAAGCTAAGGTCATACCGTAAGTAATTTTCAACGAGGATTTGTCTGGTCTGATGACCTTGAATCTGACCTCGTCGTTGACCTTCAAAGTCAATTCAAAAATTTTGCAATTTTTGATCGCATTGTATACCTGTATAGTCACACGGTCTTACACCAACTATAGCATCCACGGCGTCACGTCGGTTTTTTTCTCTCAGTGTGTATATTGCACGATTTTTGTGCAGGAGGAGCACCAAATCAAAAAAGCAGTAGCAGTACAAATGTGTTGTACCATTGCCACACTTTTTAGTGCTTCTTCTGCCCTAAACTTTTGTACTCCTGAAGAACGATGAAATAGATTAAATGCGGAACAATTTTAGTGCAACATTTGCTCTAAAATGGGAGAGTAAAGGACTTAATGTTTAGTTACGAAACAATTCTTGCATTTGGTACTGATACTCTACGCTAACGTGTTTCTTCTCCACCAAACTTTTTTCAGTGATTCTGAAATGTTTCAAAGTGTGGATATACCCACAGTTTTTCTGTTACTGTTCCGAATTATAACCGATTGATAGCATGAATTGAAGAAGTATAACTGCGAATGAATCGGTTTATTAAAATTAGAACTCACCATGAAAATGACCTTGAAAAATTATCCAAGGTCAAGTCTAGTTATGATCTTAATCAAGTTTTCTACTAGTTTCGTGGAATACTAGTCCGAAAATCCAGAAAATAACTTTTGGCCTTAAAAATAACCTTGAAATATAATTTTAACCGCTCGCTTTGAACGGCAGTAGTAAGAAAATATGTCGCAAACTTCATATTAGTGCAAGAAATAACAATTTTCGTATCACATTCGCTATTAGAGTGAAGAAAAACTTGTTTTTCCATCATTCCGAGACTTTCAGCTGCCATATTGGATCCGCCATTTTGAATTTTCGGAATCGCCAGACGGCGTTCGAAAGTAGAAGTCAAGAGCTTTCATTTGAGCCGAGGTAGACCCCATTTGGATCAAAATTGTTCTGGGCAGAGGGGGTGTCGCGTTGACAGAGAATACCCCATATATATATTTATATATATATATATATTTTGAGGACATCCTCAAAATTCCTTCGGTATGAAGCGGTACTTTTGAGGATTTATATTAACACCTTCAACGCAGAGAGGGAGTTATTTCTTTAGTCAAGCATATACGAACTCTGGAGAAAAAAACTATAGATCCTCAAAAGTACCGGTTTCCGAAATATATATATATATATATATATATATATATATATATATATATATATATATATATATATATATATATATATGTGTGTGTGTGTATGTGTGTGTGTGTTTTTACCGGCTTATGGAGCCTTTTTTATATATTATCCAGACTAATGGAGCCCGGGCTCCATTAGTTCCTATATTATCCATGCTAATGGAGCCCGGGCTCCATTAGCAGAGATAATACAGAATGCATATAACACTATCAAAATCATATAATCCGGGCGCCACGAAGGTTTCCGTAGCCGATGAACCTTTAGGGCTACACCAAAGTTTCTCTGACGTATTTTGACCCGCTGTATCCGAATTTCGAGAGTGTTTTCACTGAAATTGTTGAGGAAAATTTCGTTTTTCGCTATAAAAAAATATAGTCGTATTCTTTGTGTAATTTTAAGACATTTTTGTTGTACAACTTTTTCTGGAAAATGTATCCTTCTCCGTGAAAAAATTCCCAAAGTTTGAAAAAAATCATGTTGTTCCCGATATTCATAGTTATTATACGCTAATATTTAAAAAGCTTTATGTAATTTCATATGCGGATATGATTCTCTATTAGATGTACTTTCGCTAAAAAAATAATTGTAAGGATATTTTCTAACCAAGTTTTCATTTTCCATCTTTATACTTTAGCGCTTTTCTTGAGTGTAGCGTCTGGGTATCACGAAAGGGATTTCGTAACCGATAAGTTCCACGGTTACACCAAAGTTTTTCTGACGTATTTTGACCCGCTGAATTCGAATTTCGAGGGTCTTTTCCCGGGAAATGATCAGGAAAATTTTTACATACGCTTTTCCGGAAAAATTTGGTAAATTTTCATTTTTTGCTATATAAAAAATATATCGTATTCTTTGTGTAATTTTAAGACTTTTTTGTTCTATATTGGAATTAATTCGCAGAGCTCCTTCAGGGTATAGGGGTTTTAATAAAAACACTAACTTCTGGAGACACACTATATACCTTTATTGGTCGCACGACCTACTCTCACCGTTACCCTAAACGGAATGACTCCGGCCCTCGTGCCGCCGCGCTCGCAGGGCCTGTAGACAAGAGAGAGAAGCAGAGGGCGCAACGAGTCTATACAAAGTTTACACTTACACTCCCTCCTTTTGTAACTCTCGATGCGCTCTTAATCTTATATTTATATATATAATCTCCTTTACTATTCATAAATCTAATTTTTATATTTTGTTTTACATCAGGTACGATCTGGTTTTATTTATTGATATTCTCTTATAATCTGTTTTCTCTGGTATTCATCTGAGTTGTAGGTGTGTGTCTCTCCTTTTAATTCTCGGACTCTTCGGATTCATCTGAAAAATAAAGAAAACCAAATTTTATTAAACATAAGCTGTGTAATCTTATTTTATTGTAATCTTATATCTCTAATTAGTTATCTACATTCATAATTTTGTTTCTAAGATATTTAAATTCGTCTAGGGGTGGCGGTTTTGTCATTATGTCCGCTAAATTCTCTTTCGTATCAATCCATATAACTGTAACTTTCTTTTCATCTACACATTGTTTAATGAAGTCTCCGTGAGTATCTGCCATATGTTTTCCTCTCTTTGATTTAATTCTTTCTTAATTTCATCTAAGTCACTGTCAAACGTCTTTAGTTTATGGCTTCGATTCATATTGGTGCAATCGCCTGCGGACTGATTGTCACACCATACAGTCACAGGAAAGAACGTCTTTCCAATCGCATAGTGTATAGATTTGTCCAAAAAGATTAGTTCCTGACACGCTTCGCTCATGGCGAGGTATTCTGAATTTTGGTGCAATCGCCTGCGGACTGATTGTCACACCATACAGTCACAGGAAAGAACGTCTTTCCAATCGCATAGCGTATAGATTTGTCCAAAGAGATCAGTTCCTAACACGCTTCGCTGATGGCGAGGTATTCAGCTTGGCAGGTGGATAGGGTCACGTAAGTTTGTTTGTGGCTCCTCCATGCCACGACGTCTCCAAATAGTTTAATAACGTATCCTCCGGTGGATGATGACCCTTGGCAATCTCTAAAACTTGCGTCAATTAATGCCTCTAAATTTTCAGTCTTTGAACTAAACTTCAATCCTAAGTTGACAGTTTCTCTTATGTATCTGAAGACTCTTTTAACATCCATCCAGTTTTCTTCAGTGGGCTCTAACTGTCTTCTCGCGAGGTAGTTTACTGCAAACGCAATGTCAGGCCGGGTTGGGTTTGCCAAGTACACGAGGCTTCCTATGGCTTCACGGTACGGAAATCTCTGTACTTCAGTCTCTTGAGGTTCAGTCTCTCTTAACTCTGTTTTATTTCTCTTATTTTGATTACTTACTTGTCTCATCACCATTGGAGTACTCTGTGGTTTACAATCTTTCATGTAGTGAAATGATAACACAGCAAATGTGGGAGGACAACCCAAGGCTTAAATAAAAACTCCTTTAGTTAATTTTTTTCCATAAATACCGGCAACATTTCGTCCCTGGTATGGGACCTCTTCAGGCCTTTATTAAAAAATAATAAAAATTATAATTGTATAGTAATGTTTTCACAATAAATATGGATGTTATAAACTTTGTTATTGTATAAAAGTCAAAAAATTAATGGTCATACCATAATACTTAAATAACTAATATCACATCAGAAACGAATACGTCTCTATCGTCGTACGCGTTTTCAGTCTATGGCAGTCATATAATAGATGTAAGTATGTAACAGAGTCAATGCAGGCGGAGATACCCGAAGGTACCCGAACTTACTTATTCACGTATACATAGAAAGCCATAATAGAACACCTTCACACAAATAAAGAGAAATTTCAAACAGAGAATAGTTATACTTAGGAATCTGATTTATTTAAATATCTATTTAATTTATTATATTGTTTACTAATAGTGTTAAAGTCTTCTTGTTTATTAATGTTATTATTATTGATATTAATAAAAATATTTTCCGCAATTAATCTTTTAAAATTATTTGGTTCTTTATCTAAAATTTTAACATTATCATAATCAAAACTATGTGAAAAATTATTTACATGAGTCGGAATTGGTAATATTTTGTCTAACGGGGTTTTTTTGTGCCCATATATTCTCTTTTTTAAACATCTCTTTGTTTGGCCAACATAAGTGGCATTACAATCCTTACACGCAATCTCGTATACCACATTGGTCTCACACCATTTTTCCAGCTTATCTTTACCTAACTTAATAATGCTATTTAATTTGTTTGACATACAAGGAACTATAGTAAAACCATACTTTTTGAAGGAAGACTTACATGTAAAAAATAATTTATCATGAAACGGAATCGATATAACATTTTTGATTGTAGACATATTATTATTAAGTTTTGAATTGCCATAAGTGTGATATCTCACGCGATAACGAATACAACCATATTTTTTAACCATAATCAAATTTTCATTATGAAATTGTTGGTGCGAAAGAAGAAGAGCTCTATCTACTAGATTGTAAATGATATTGCGTTTTAATTGAATTGTGTGGTTTGAATTAAAATTTAAAACTCTATTAGTGTTTGTGGGTTTTTGATACCAATTAGTAATAATACTATTATTAATTATTGTTAAAGTGACATCAAGAAATGGAATCATGTTATTGTTATGTAACTCGTGTGTAAATTGTAAATATTTATTATAACTATTAAATTTGTTTAAAATTAGGTCTAGCTCTTCTTCTTTCACACACAAAATTGTATCGTCAACATATCTAAAATAGAACAATGGTGAGATATTATGATTATTTTTTAATTCACTGAGAACTGTGATTTCTAAGTCTTCCATAACAATATCTGCAAATAACGGTGACATCGGAGAGCCCATGGGTGTACCAAAGATTTGTTTATAAATTATATTGTTAAACAGAAAGTAAGTATTGTCAAAAAGAAATTTAACTATGTATATTATGTTATCAAACGGAATTTTTGAGTGACATTGAATCTTATGAAACCGTTTATCTAAACTACACAAAACTAATTCTACCGGTATGTTAGTAAACAAAGAAATGACATCTAGAGAAACTAAAATATATCCATGGGGAATATATATATTCGTCACTTTTTCTTTTAAGGCAAAACTATTGTTAATATGTGAAGCAGGTTTATTAAAACAAAGTCTAAGGGTTTTTTCAATGATGTTAGCTAAAAAATGAGTGGGACTATTTACAGTTGAGATAATTGGTCTTAAAGGTACATCTTTTTGTGAATCTTAGGTAATCCATAAGCTCTAGGAAGAACCGTATTAGTTTGTGTTAATTTAAACCTATCATATTTGAATTCTAAGCAATCACTATCATTAAGATCTGTTAAAATATTATATACGTTTTTTTGCATTAATGTAAGAGGGTTCCTTTTTACAATTTTATAAGTATTTTTATCACTAAGTAGATTAGACATTTTTTCATAGTAATCATCATAATTAAGACACACAGTTATATTGCCTTTATCCGCTCTAGTAAAAAATATAGATGGATTCTTAGAACAAAATTCTTTGGTTATAGTTACTTTTTGGTTAAATTCATTATCAAAACTATTACATCTTAAATTATTATTGCAAGCAGACTCAATATTTTTGATAAGTGTATCTCTAAGTAAACATTTGGCTTCTGTCTCTAACATATAAATACTACTTTCAAAGTTTTTTATCGTTGTGATAATATCTTTTTTATGAAGCTTAATGTTTTTATTAAAATTAGGACCCATTGAGACAACATCAATCACTTCCAGAGGAATTTCAGTATTTGACAGATTAATTACCCATTTTCTGTTATTATTAATATCACAATTTTTAGATCTATTATTATTAATTAAATTATTACATTTTTTTCCTAGTGAATTCGATAGTTGTAAGTACATATTTGAGCATTTTTTCTCTGTAAATTCAAGAAACTTATCCAGATGGTTAACATCAAAGTGTAAAGTACTTAACACATGAGCTATCGCATTAAGTCTTTTTTTTAAAATTCAACATGTACAAAACTATCATTTATTTCTAATTTCAAAATTCTTAAACAATGTGTTACTCTGAAGTGACGAACTTTTGTTGACAGAATTTGCTCTTGAAAATAAATACACGTTGAAAACTTCTTGAAATATGTAAAGGTATTACACTTGCCTTCTTACATTTTATTAGGAAAGATAATCTGGCATTAGACTTCGCCAACTGACATCTAAAATCCGACCATTTTTTCAAAATATTGCAGTAATGTCCTCCATATTTTGTAAAAATAAAACTATAAAAACTCATCCTAGTTTGAGTCTGGCCATTCTTCCTTTGTAGGCCGTAATTATAAGTATTGATATTCCTCTCCATATTAACAAGTAGTGAAATGATAACACAGCAAATGTGGGAGGACAACCCAAGGCTTAAATAAAAACTCCTTTAGTTAATTTTTTTCCATAAATACCGGCAACGTTTCGTCCCTGGTATGGGACCTCTTCAGGCCTTTATTAAAAAATAATAAAAATTATAATTGTATAGTAATGTTTTCACAATAAATATGGATGTTATAAACTTTGTTATTGTATAAAAGTCAAAAAATTAATGGTCATACCATAATACTTAAATAACTAATATCACATCAGAGACGAATACGTTTCTATCGTCGTACGCGTTTTCAGTCTATGGCAGTCATATAATAGATGTAAGTATGTAACAGAGTCAACGCAGGCGGAGATACCCGAATATAGATTTACAATCTAGTAGATAGAGCTCTTCTTCTTTCGCACCAACAATTTCATAATGAAAATTTGATTATGGTTAAAAAAATACTCGCCAAAAATAGCTACCCTGATAATTTTATTGATAGTTGTATTCGTTATCGCGTGAGATATCACACTTATGGCAATTCAAAACTTAATAATAATATGTCTACAATCAAAAATGTTATATCGATTCCGTTTCATGATAAATTATTTTTTACATGTAAGTCTTCCTTCAAAAAGTATGGTTTTACTATAGTTCCTTGTATGTCAAACAAATTAAATAGCATTATTAAGTTAGGTAAAGATAAGCTGGAAAAATGGTGTGAGACCAATGTGGTATACGAGATTGCGTGTAAGGATTGTAATGCCACTTATGTTGGCCAAACAAAGAGATGTTTAAAAAAGAGAATATATGAGCACAAAAAAACCCCGTTAGACAAAATATTACCAATTCCGACTCATGTAAATAATTTTTCACATAGTTTTGATTATGATAATGTTAAAATTTTAGATAAAGAACCAAATAATTTTAAAAGATTAATTGCGGAAAATATTTTTATTAATATCAATAATAATAACATTAATAAACAAGAAGACTTTAACACTATTAGTAAACAATATAATAAATTAAATAGATATTTAAATAAATCAGATTCCTAAGTATAACTATTCTCTGTTTGAAATTTCTCTTTGTTTGTGTGAAGGTGTTCTATTATGGCTTTCTATGTATACGTGAATAAGTAAGTTCGGGTACCTTCGGGTATCTCCGCCTGCGTTGACTCTGTTACATACTTACATCTATTATATGACTGCCATAGACTGAAAACGCGTACGACGATAGAGACGTATTCGTCTCTGATGTGATATTAGTTATTTAAGTATTATGGTATGACTATTAATTTTTTGACTTTTATACAATAACAAAGTTTATAACATCCATATTTATTGTGAAAACATTACTATACAATTATAATTTTTATTATTTTTTAATAAAGGCCTGAAGAGGTCCCATACCAGGAACGAAACGTTGCCGGTATTTATGGAAAAAAATTAACTAAATGAGTTTTTATTTAAGCCTTGGGTTGTCCTCCCACATTTGCTGTGTTATCATTTCACTACTTGTTAATATGGAGAGGAATATCAATACTTACAATCTTTCATGTTGAATTTCTCTAAGATACTTTTAGCATACAAACTTTGGTGTAGTGTTATATAGCCCTCTTGCCTCTTTCTCTCTATAGATATGCCAAGAAAGTGTCTTGGTTCTCCGAGATCTTTCATCTCGAATGTTTTGCTCAAACTCTTTAAAATGTATTCTATTTTATTCTTATCATTGCTGGCGATTAATATGTCGTCCACGTATAATAGTATCACAACTATTTTTTCGCCTTTTCTCCATGTAAAGAGACATGGTTCATGCAGATCGTTCTCTAAGTCTAGTTTGTGCATTTCTTCTGCAAACCGTTTATTCCACTTCTTCGGGCTTATTCTTAGACCATATAAAGCTTTTTCAAGCAAGAAAAATCTTTTAAATGTGAAAATTCCAAGTGGAAAAATATTATTTAAAAAAAAAAAAACAAGGTATTTAAGACCTAAAGATCTAGTGGAATGTTTTACTCACGAAAGTGTCAAATTTTCTGACTCTGAAAATTGACTCTTAAATGTATAAACTGTAATTTATTTTGACCAATATTAGACCCTAAACTTTCAAAATTTAAACAATTTTTCGTAGAAGAAACGATCCTTCTTCTACATTATCACTAAACTGTTATTTACAGGTATCGTTTTAACAAATCGTTGTCCCCAAAGTACGAGGTCGATGCATCGTAATAGCGTATTTTAGGCCAGATTATTTCTGAATACGTGCCAAGCAAAATCCTGGATACTGAATTATTTGTGGGAATCTTCGAATGCCTGTCCTCAAAGTACTAGAGCAAATAATTCTCACTTTCTTGTAAATTTTCAGAGTCAGGAAGTTGAATAAAACTATATAAATAGCAGATTTGACATAATCTTAGCCAACGACCTATTTCAAGAAAAATCTTTTAAATGTGAAAATTCCAAGTGAAAAATATTATTTAGAAAAATAAATAAGGTATTTATGAGCTAGAGATCTAGTGGAATGTTTTACTCACGTAAGTCTCAAATGTTCTGACTCAGAACATCGACGCTTAAATTTATTAATTAATTGTAATTTATTTTTGCTAATATTTACACCTAACTGTTGAAAAATTAAACAATTTTTTCGCAAGAAGCAACGACCCTTCTTCTTTATTATGTCTAACCTGTTATTTACAGTTTTAATAGTAACACAACGTTGTCCCCAAAGTACGAGGACGACGCACCACAAAACCAAGTAAAATTTCTGGATACTGAATTAGTTGTAGGGATCTTCGTATGCCTGTCCTCAAAGTACGAGAGTAGAAACTTATCACGTTCATGTAAATTTTCCGGGTCAGAAAGTTGAATAAAACTATAAGTAACCATTTTGGTATAATCATAGAAAACGTGCTATTTTAGGAAAAAATCTTCTAAATATGAACAAGGTATTTAACACCTAGAGATTTAATACAGAAAGTTGAATAAAACTATAAATAACCGTTTTGACATAATCTTAGAAAACGCGCTATTTCAGGAAAATATCTTTTAAATATGAAAATTCCAAGTGGAAAAATATTATTTAAAAGAAAACATGGTATTTATGAGCTAGAGATCTAGTGGAATGTTTTACTCACGTAAGTCTCAAATTTTCTGACTCTGAACATCGACGTTTAAATGTATAAAATGTAATTTATTTTGACTAATATTTACACCTAACTTTTGAAAAATTAAACATCTTATTCGCAAGAAGCAACGTCCCTTCTTCTTTATTACATTTAATGTGTTATTTACATTTTTGTAGTAACACGAGGTTGTCCCCAAAATACGAGAACGACGCACAACAAAACCAAGTAAAATTCCTGGATACTGAATTAGTTGTGTGAATCTTCGTATGCCTGTCCTCAAAGTACGAGATTAGAAACTTATCACGTTCATGTAAATTTTCGGGTCAGAAAGTTGAATAAAACTATAAGTACCCATTTTGGTATAATCTTAGAAAACGCGCTATTTCAGGAAAATATCTTTTAAATATGAAAATTCCAAATGGAAAAATAGCATTTAAAAGAAACAAAGTATTTAAGACCTACAGATCTAGTGGAATGTTTTACTCACGAAAGTCTCAAATTTTCTGACTCTGAACATCGACGCTTAAATGTATAAAATGTCAATTCTGTAAAGGTATTATTAGGATGCCCTAACGTCTCTGAATGTTTGGCAGAAATATTCCAATATATCTTTTTTCAAAACTAGCAAATACTATAAGTCCCTAAGTATGTCCATAAAAATATTCAGAAAACTGTAAATAAATATTTTGCACTAAAATACTGAAAATATTTAGGAAGAATTTAAAGTTAAAGTAAATAACTTTGTCAAACCGGAATTCATAAAGGTCGCAAAAAGTAGGTCGATCAGTACATTCTCTATTGTTGTCCAACCTCACTGTTATAAATCGGATTGTAAAAAACTTGATATCCCCTAAATATGGATGGTGTAAAAGTACTAGCAGATGTCTTTGGATATATCTGCATGTTCAGCAAAAATATTCAAATACTCGTTTTCCAAATCTAGCAAAAACTATAAGACCAAATGAAAGACAACGAAAACATTCAGAGACCTGTAAATAAATGTAAATATTTTGCACTATGATACTGTGAATATTTCCCAAAAACTAAATATTCAAGTAAGTAACTCTGTTAAGCCGGAAATACATCAAGGTCGCGAAAAGGCGGGCGATCAGTAGATTTCTCCATTCTTGCCCAAACTGATACAAATCGGCATGTAGCAAAATTGGGTTGGAATTCTGTAAAGGTATTATTAGGATGCCTTAACGTATCTGTATGTTTGGCAGAAATATTCCAATATACCTTTTTCCAAAACTTGCAAATACTATAAGTCCCCAAGTAAATCCATAAAAATATTGAGAGAACTATAATAAATATTTTGCACTAAAATACTAAAAATATTTAGGAATAGTTTAAAGTTAAAGTAAATAACTTTGTTAAACCGGAATTCATAAAGGTCGCGAAAAGTCGGTCGATCAGTACATTTTCTATTATTGTCCCAACTCACTGTTATAAATCGGACTGTACAAAACCTGATATCCCTTAAATATGGATGGTGTAAAAGTACTAGCAGATGTCTTTGGATATATCAGTATGTTTCGCAAAAATATTCATATACTCGTTTTCCAAATCTAGCAAAAACTATAAGACCATATGAATGACAATGAAAACGTTCAGAGACCTGTAAATAAATGTAAATATTTTGCACTATAATACTGTGAATATTTCCGAAAAGCTGAATATTCAAGTAACTAACTCTGTTAAGACCGAATACGTGAAAATCGCGAAAAGACGGTCGATCAGAAAATTTCTGTTTTCTTTTCCAAACTAACTGCTATGAATCGGACTGTAGCCCAATTGTATTCACCGAATTATCGACGGTGTAAAAGTATTAACAGGTGTCTTTGGCGATATCTAAATTTTGAAACAAAACATTCAACTACCCATTTTCCAAATCTTGCAAAAACTACAAGACCACATCTACATCAATGAAACCGCTTATAGAATTGTAAATAAATACGCAAATGTAAATTTCTTACTAAGGAACTAAGCCACTGTGAATATTTCGGAATAATAATATATGGAAGTAAAGAACTCTGTTAAGCCAGAAATACATCAAGGTCGCGAAAAGGCGGGCAATCAGTAGATTTCTCCATTCTTGCCCAAACTAACTGATACAAATCGGCCTGTAGCAAAATTGGGTTAAAATAAATGTCAATTCTGTAAAGGTGTTATTAGGATGCCTTAATGTATCTGTATGTTTGGCAGAAATATTCCAATATACCTTTTTCCAAAACTAGCAAATACTACAAGTCCCTAAGTAAATCCATAAAAATATTCAGAGAACTATAATAAATATTTTGCACTAAAATACTAAAAATATTTAGGACTAGTTTAAAGTTAAAGTAAATAACTTTGTTAAACCGGAATTCATAAAGGTCGTGAAAAGTCGGTCGATCAGGACATTCTCTATTGTTATCCAAATTCACTGTTATAAATCGGACTGTACAAAACCTGATATCCCCTAAATATGGATGATGTTAAAGTACTAGCAGATGTCTTTGGATATATCTGTATGTTTAGCAAAAATATTCATATACTCGTTTTCCAAATCTAGCAAAAACAATAAGACCATATGATTGACAATGAAAACGTTCAGAGACCTGTAAATAAATGTAAATATTTTGCACTATAATACTGTGAATATTTCCGAAAAGCTGAATATTCAAGTAAGTAACTCTGTTAAGCTGGAATACATGAAGATCGCGAAAAGGCGGTCGATCAGTAGATTTCCGTATTCTTTTCCAAACTAACTGCTATGAATCGGTCTGTAGCCGAATTGTGTTCACCTAATTATCGACGGTGTAAAAGTACTAACAGGTGTCTTTGGAGATATCTATATTTTGAACCAAAACATTAAACTATCCATTTTCCAAATCTTGTAAAAACTACAAGACCACATGTACATCAATGAAACCGCTTATAGAATTGTAAATAATTACGCAAATGTAAATTTCCTACTAAGGAACTATGCCACTGTGAATATTTCGGAATAATAACACAGCCCCACAAAAAAAAGAAAATGTTCGGTACTTTAGATCGGGCTATCATATCTCGGTGTATTTGGGCTCCCTAAGTATGATTCCAAGGTCAGAATTCGTCCACCACGTCTGAATATGGAGATATCATTAGGTATAAGATTTTTGAGATATCTTAAAATACAAAGTAAAAACAATTTTTTTGTTAATTTTTTCTACAAAACAATGTAGCATTGTTTGTACCCTTCTACACCAACTCTACACCATCCCTCTACAATTTTTTTTCCCCGAGATTTAAATACCTGAATTTTGTAAACTCGCGCATATCTCTTAAAATCAAATTCTTTATTTCTATCTGGAAATTTATATATTCAGATCTCCGAGAAAAAAAATTGTAGAGGGATGGTGCACAGTTGGTCTTGAAGGGCGCAAACAGTGCTACATTGTCTTGTAGAAAAGATTAACAAAAAAATTGTTTTTACTTTGTTTTTTAAGATATCTCAAAAATCTTATATCTAATGATATCTCCAAATTCAGACGTGGTGGACGAATTTTGACTTCGGAATCATACTTAGGGAGCCCAAATACACCGAGATATGATAGCCCGATCTAAAGTACCGAACCTTTTCTTTTTTTTGTGGGGCTGTGTAATATATGGAAGTAAAGAACTCTGTTAAGCCGGAAATACATCAAGGTCGCGAAATGGCGGTCGATCAGTAGATTTCTCCATTCTTGCCCAAACTAACAGATACAAATCGGCCTGTAGCAAAATTGGGTTAAAATAAATGTCAATTCTGTAAAGGTATTATTAGGATGCCTTAACGTATCTGTATGTTTGGCAGAAATATTCCAATATACCTTTTTTCAAAACTAGCAAATACTATAAGTCCCTAAGTAAATCCATAAAAATATTCAGAGAACTATAATAAATATTTTTCACTAAAATACTAAAAATATTTAGGAATAGTTTAAAGTTAAAGTATATAACTTTGTTAAACCGGAATTCATAAAGGCCGCGATAAGTCGGTCGATCAGTACATTCTCTATTGTTGTCCAAACTCACTGTTATAAAGCGGACTGTATAAAACCTGATATCCCCTAAATATGGATGGTGTAAAAGTACTAGCAGATGTATTTGGATATATCTGTATGTTTAGCGAAAATATTCATATACTCGTTTTCCAAATCTAGCAAAAACTATAAGACCATATGATTGACAATGAAAACATTCAGAGCCCTGTAAATAAATGTAAATATTTTGCACTATCATACTGTGAATATTTCCGAAAACCTGAATATTCAAGTAAGTAACTCTGTTAAGCTGGAATACGTGAAGATCGCGAAAAGGCGGTCGATCAGTAGATTTTCATATTATTTCCCAAACTAACTGCTATGAATCGGACTGTAGCCGAATTGTGTTCACCTAATTATGGACGGTGTAAAAGTACTAGCAGGTGTCTTTGGAGATATCTATATTTTGAACCAAAACATTCAACTATCCATTTTCCAAATCTGGCAAAAACTACAAGACCACATTAATGAAACCGATTATAGAATTGTAAATAATTGCGCAAATGTAAATTTCCTACTAAGGAACTAAGCCACTGTGAATATTTCGGAATAATAACATATGGAAGTAAAGAACTCTGTTAAGCCGGAAATACATCATGATCGCGAAAAGGCGGTCGATCACTAGATTTCTCTATTTCAGCAACAGTCTTTTAAATTTGAAATTTCCAAGTGGAAAAATAGTATTTAAAAAAAACAAGGCATTTAAGTCATAGAGATTTAGTGTACTAATTTTTTGTAAGATGCAACGTCTCTTCATCTTTGTTATGTCTAATCTGTTATGTACCGTTTTTGTAGTAACACAACGATGTCCCCAAAGTACGAGAACGATATATGCACCATAATGCTAAGTAAAACTCCTGGATACTGAATTATTTCTGAGATTCTATTGTTGTCTGTCCTCAGAGTACGAAAGTAAAAAATTCTCACATTCATGTAAATTTTTCTGGTTACAATGTTAAAATAATATGTAAATGACAGTTTTGATATAATCTTAGAAAAAATGCGCCGTTTCAGGAAAAATCTTTTAAATATGAAAATTCCAAGTGGAAAAATAGTATTTAAAAAGAACACGGTAATCAATACCTAGAGATCTAGTGCAATGTTTCATTCATGTAAGTTTCAAAATTTCTGACTCTGAACATGTTGATGTTCAGAGTCAGAAATTTAACGCTTAAATATATCGAATGTAATTTATTTTGGCCAATATTATCACGTAATTTTCAAAAAAATTGAACATGTTTTTGATAGACGCAATGACCATTCTTCTTTATTATGTCTAATCTGCTATTTACAGTTTTCGTAGTAACACAACGTTGTCCTCAATATACAAGTTTGACGCACGGCAATGCAAATTAAAAATCCTAGATACTGAATTATTTGTGCAAATCTTCGAATGCCTGTCCTCAAAGTACGAGAGTAAAAAATTATAACGTTCATGTAAATTTTTCGGGTCAGAAAGATGAATAAAACTGTAAAGAACAGTTTTATCATAATCTTACAAAACGCGCTATTTCAGGAAAAGTCTTTTAAATACGAAATGTCCAAGTGGAAAAATAGTATTTAAAAATAACAAGGTATTTAAGACATAGAGATTTAATGTAGTAATTTTTTGTAAGAGGCAACGACTCCTCTTCTTTGTTATTTCTAATATGTCATTTACCGTTTTTGTAGTAACACAAAGTTTTCCCCTAAGTACGAGGACGATATATGCACCATAATGCTAAGTAAAACCCCTGGACTCTGAATTATTTCTGAGATTCTTTTAATATCAGTCCTCAGAGTACAAAAGTAAAAAATTCGCACATTCATAAAAATTTTTCGGGTTACAATGTTGAATAAATATGTGAATAACTGTTTTGACATAATCTTAGAAAATGCGCTTTTTCAGGGAAAATCTTTTAAGTATGAAATTTCCAAGTGAAAAAATAGCATTAAAAAAAATAAAGTTATATAAGACCTCGAGATTTAGTGAAACGTTTTACTCATGTAAGTCTTTAATTTTACAACTCTGAAGATCGACGCTTAAATGTATAAAATGTACTTTTTTTTCCTAAAAATGATACCTAACTTTTGAAAAATTAAACAATTTTATTGCATGAAGCAACCACAATTCTTCTTTATTATGTGTTATCCACTATTTACAGTCTTCTCAGTAACACAACGTTGTCCCAAATGTACGCGGGGGACGCACGATAATGCCAAATAATATTCTTGAACACTGAATTATTTCTGGCGATCTACGAATATATGTCCTCATAGTACGAGAGTAAAAAATTCTCACGTTCATGTAAATTTTTGCGGGTCAGAAAGTTGAGTAAAACTATAGATAACGGTATTATCATAATCTTAGAAAAGTGCAATTTTAGGAAAAATCTTTTAAGTACGAAATTTCCCAGTGGAAAAATAGTTATTAATAAAAACATGTTATTCAATACCTAGAGACCTAGTGCAATATTTTACTCACGTAAGTCTCAAATTTTCTAACCCTGAACATCGACGCTTAAATGTATAAAACGTAATTTATTTTGGCCAATATTATGACCAAATTTTCAAAAATAAAACAATTTTTTTGATAGTAGGAACGACTCTTCTTCCTTATTATGTCTAATATGTTATTTAGAGTTTTCGTAATAACACAACGTTGTCCCCAAAGTACGAGGTCGATATATGCACCATAATGCTATGTAAAACTCCGGGATACTGAATTATTTCTGAGAATCTATAAATGTCTGTCCTCAAAGTACGAAAGTAAAAAATTCTTACGGTCGTGTAAATTTTTCGGGTCAGAATGTCGAAAAAATATGTATATAACATTTTTGACATAATATTGGAAAATGAGCCGTTTCAGAAAAAATCTTTTAAATATGAAATTTCAAAGTGGAAAAATAGTATTTAAAAAGAACATGGTCATCAATACCTTGAGGTCTAGTGCAATGTTTTATTCATGTAAGTCTCGAATTTCTGGCTCTGAACATGTCGATGTTCAGAGTCAGAAATTTAACGCTTAAATATATCGAATGTAATTTATTTTGGCCAATATTATCATGTAATTTTCAAAAAAATTGTACATTTTTTTGATAGACGCAATGACCATTCTTCTTTATTATGTCTAATCTGCTATTTACAGTTTTCGTAGTAACACAACGTTGTCCCCAATATACAAGTTTGACGCACGGCAATGCAAAGTAAAAATCCTAGATACTGAATTATTTGTGCAAATCTTCGAATGCCTGTCCTCAAAGTATGAGAGTAAAAAATTATCACGTTCATGTAAATTTTTCGGGTCAGAAAGATGAATAAAACTGTAAAGAACAGTTTTATCATAATCTTACAAAACGTGCTATTTCAGGAAAAGTCTTTTAAATATGAAATTTCGAAGTGAAAAAATAGTATTTAAAAAAAAACAAGGTTTTTAAGACATAGAGATTTAGTGTAGTAATTTTTTGTAAGAGGGAACGATTCTTCTCCTTTGTTATTTTTAATATGTTATTCACCGTTTTTGTAGTAACACAACGATGTCCCCAAAATTACGAGGACGATATATGCACCATAATGCTAAGTAAAACTCCTGGATACTGAATTATTTCTGAGATTCTTTTAATGCCTGTCCTTAGATATGAAAGGAAAAATTCTCAGATTCATGTAAATTTTTCGGGGTACAATGTTGAAAAAATATGTAAATAACAGTTTTGATATAATCTTAGAAAATGCGCCGTTTCAGGAAAAATCTTTTAAATATGAAAATTCCAAGTGGAAAAATAGTATTTAAAAAGAACACGGTAATCAATACCTAGAGATCTAGTGCAATGTTTCATTCATGTAAGTCTCAAAATTTCTGACTCTGAACATCGACACTTAAATATATAAAATGTAATTTATTTTGGCAAATATTATCACGTAATTTTCAAAGAAATTGGACAGTATTTTGATAGAAGCAACGACCTATCTTCTTTATTATGTCTAACCTGCTATTTACAGTTTTCGTTGTAACACAACGTCGTCCCCAATATACAAGTTGGATGCTCCGCAATGCAAAGTAAAAATCCTAGATACCGAATTATTTGTAGGAATCTACTAATTCCTCTCCTCAAAGTACGAGAGTAAAAAATTATCACGTTGATGTAAATTTTTCTGGTCAGAAAGTTGAATAAAACTGTAATTAACAGTTTTATCATAGTCTTACAAAACGCGCTATTTCAGGAAAAGTCTTTTAAGTATGAAATTTCCAAGTGGAAAAATAGTATTAAAAAGAAACAAGGTATTTAAGACATAGAGATTTAGTGTGGTAATTTTTTTTATTAGAGGCAACGACTCTTCTTCTTTGTTATGTCTAATATGTGATTTAACGTTTTTGTAGTAACACAACGTTGTCCCAAAAGTACGAGGAAGATATATGTACCTTAATGCTTAGTAAAACTCCTGGCTACAGAAGTATTTCTGAGATTCTTTTAATATCTATACTCAGAGTACAAAAGTAAAAAATTCTCAGCTTCATTTAAATTTTTCGGGTTACTAAGTTGAATAAATATGTGAATAACAGTTTTGACATAATCTTAGAAAATGCGCCGTTTCACGAAAAATCTTTTAAGTATGAAATTTCCAAGTGAAAAAATAGCATTAAAAAAAATAAAGTCATATAAGACCTAGAGATTTAGTGAAACGTTTTACTCATGTAAGTCTTTAATTTTACAACTCTGAAGATCGGCACTTAAATGTATAAAATGTAATTTTTTTTCCTAAAAATTATACCTCACTTTTAAAAAATTAAACAATTTTATTGCATGAAGCAACCACAAATCTTCTTTATTATGTGTTATCCACTGTTTACAATCTTCGTAGTAACACAACGTTGTCCCAAATGTACGCGGGGGACGCACGATAATGCCAAGTAATCTTCTTGAACACTGAATTATTTCTAGGAATCTTCGAATGCCTGTCCTCAAAGTGCGAAGGTAAAAAATTCTCACGTTCATGTGAATTCTCCAAATCAGAAATTTGAATAAAATTATAAATGACAGTTTTGACATAATCATAGAAAACGGCTATTTCAGGAAATAATCTTTTAAATATGAATTTTCCAAGTGGAAAAATAGTATTTAAAAAAAAAAAGGTAATTCAATCCTAGATATTTAGTGTAGTAATTTTTTGCAAGAAGCAACGACTCTTCATCTATGCTATGTCTAATCTGTTATTTACAGTTTTCGTCGTAACACAACCCTATCCCCAAAGTACGAGGATGACGTACTAAAATGGCAAGTAAAATTCCAGGAGACTGAATAATTTCTGGCGATCTCCGAATATCTGTTCTCAAAGTACGAGAGTAAAAAATTCTCACGTTCATGTAAATTTTCCGGGTCAGAAATTTGAGTAAAACTATAGATAACGTTTTTACCATAATCTTAGAAAAAGAGCTATTTTAGGAAAAATCTTTTAAATACGAAATTTCCAAGAGGAAAATAGTAATTAATAAAAAAATGTTAGTCACAATACTTAAAAATCTAGTGCAATGTTTTACTCACGTAAGTCTCAAATTTTCTGACTCTGAATATCGGCGCTTAAATGTATAAAACGTAATTGATTTTGGGCAATATTATGACCAAATTTTAAAAAATTAAACAATTTTTTTGATAGTACAAACGACTCTTCTTCCTTATTATGTCTAATATGCTATTTAGAGTTTTCGTAATAACACAACGTTGTCCCCAAAGTACGAGGTCGATATATGCACCATAATGCTATGCAAAACTCCGGGATACTGAATTATTTCTGAGAATCTTTGAATGTCCGTCCTCAAAGTACGAAAGTAAAAAATTCTCACGATCGTTTAAATTTTTCGGGTCAGAATGTTGAAAAAATATGTAAATAACAGTTTTGACATAATCTTGGAAAATGAGCCGTTTCTGGAAAAATTTTTTAAATATGAAATTTCAAAGTTGAAAAATAGTATTTAAAAAGAACATGGTCATCAATACCTGGAGGTCTAGTGCAATGTTTTATTCATTTCAGTCTCAAAATTTCTGACTCTGAACATGTCGATGTTCAGAGTCAGAAATTTAGCGCTTAAATATATAGAATGTAATTTATTTTGGCCAATATTATCATCTAATTTCCAAAAAAATTGAACAGTTTTTTTGATAGAAGCAACGACTCTTCTTCTTTATTATGTCTAATCTGCTATTTACAGTTTCCGTAGTAACACAACGTTGTCCCCAATATACAAGTTGGACGCACAGCAATGCAAAGTAAAAATCCTAGATACTGAATTATTTGTGGGAATCTTCGAATACCTGTCCTTAATGTACGAGAGTAAAATATTATCATGTTCATGTAAATTTTTCGGGTCAGAAAGTTGAATAAAACTGTAAATAACAGTTTTATCATAATCTTACAAAACGCGCTATTTCAGGAAAAGTCTTTTAAATACGAAATTTCCAAGTGGAAAAATAGTATTTAAAAATAACAAGGTATTTAAGACATAGAGATTTAATGTAGTAATTTTTTGTAAGAGGCAACGACTTCTCTTCTTTGTTATTTCTAATATGTCATTTACCGTTTTTGTAGTAACACAAAGTTTTCCCCAAAGTACGAGGACGATATGTGCACCGTAATGCTAAGTAAAATCCCTGGATTCTGAATTATTTCTGAGACTCTTTTAATATCAGTCCTCAGAGTACAAAAGTAAAAAATTCTCACATTCATGCAAATTTTTCGGGTTACAATGTTGAATAAATATGTAAATAACAGTTTTGACATAATCTTAGAAAATGCACCGTTTTAGGAAAAATCTTTTAAGTATGCAATTTCCAAGTGGAAAAATAATATGGAAAAAAAACAAGTTATATAGGACCTAGAGATTTAGTGAAACGTTTTACTCATGTAAGTCTTTAATTTTACAACTGTGAAGATCGACGCTTAAATGTATAAAATGTAATTTCTTTTTCCTAAAAATTATACCTAACTTTTGAAAAATTAAACAATTTTATTGCATGAAGCAACCGCAAATCTTCTTTATTATGTGTTATCCACTATTTACAGTCTTCTTAGTAACACAACGTTGTCCCAAATGTACGCGGGGGACGCACGATAATGCCAAGTAATATTCTTGAACACTGAATTATTTCTAGGAATCTTCGAATGCCTGTCCTCAAAGTACGAGAGTAAAAAATTCTCACGTTCATGTGAATTCTCCAAGTCAGAAATTTGAATAAAACTATAAATGATCGTTTTGACATAATCATAGAAAACGGCTATTTCAGGAAATAATCTTTTAAATATGAATTTTCCAAGTGGAAAAATAGTATTTAAAAAAAACAAGGTAATTCAATCCTAGATATTTAGTGTAGTAATTTTTTGCAATTTTACACATATTATGCACAAAATTTATTTTCGATACAGTATGCGTAAACTGCGATTTTACACATTCTATAATTTTAAAAAATCGCTTTTACGCCCCCTGTACCGAAAAATATCGTTCAATACACACGCGAAAGATGATTCTACACTCATGTGATTGTCACCCTCGCTTCGCTTGTTGCATATATTTCCCTCAAATCTCATTTACGGGGCGAAAGTAGAATTTGCGAGGCAAAAGTAAAATTTATGGGGCGACAGTAAAACATGCGGAGCGAAAGTAAATTTTACGTGGCGAAAGTAAGAAGTGATATTTTTTTTTACCATTTTTATAATAATACTATTCATTTTGTAATAAATCCATGAAAAAACGTGTCGGCTCCGATTTTCATAGTGAAAAGTTGGCCACGGTTGAGTGTGTAATAAAATGCTATATGTAGTATGGGACGAAAGTAGATTTTCTCTTGGATGGTTACTGCCCTGACGAAAATATTTTTCCCTTGGATGATTACTGCCCTCGCTTCGCTCGAGAAGTAAATGCACCATCGTGAGAAATTTTGTTGCTCTGGCAGTAAATCCACCCGTGTGAAAAATCTGCTACTTTCACCCCTTGTTACATAATGTAGTATTTGTTGCCACGCTGCAAATTGGTTGTAATAGCTAGAAACTTTTTTTTTAGAAAATATAGGTATTTTAATTCTATTT